>CM053158.1:74363421-74868421 GCA_028571685.1 Heterohyrax brucei
TTCTAGATAGATGAATCACTGTGTACTTTCTCTTGTTTCTATCTGTTACCAATCTTGAGAAACTCATACATTCTCTGTTAAATGTTTCACGGACTTACAGAACTAAATTTCCTTCGGCGAAAGTGCTGTTTTCTCAGTGCTAAGTACTCCCAACTCTATCAACAATGTAGGTTTTGCCAGTTTTCTAAGTCTCTCTTATTTTCTTGTACTTATACTTGGAATTCTCCGTGTAAACCTCTGTAACTTTTCTAGGTAGATGAATCACTGTGTACTTTCTCTTGTTTCTATCTGTTACCAAACTTGAGAAACTCATACATTCTCTGTTCACTGTTTCACGGCTTAGAGAACTAAATTTCTTTCTGTGAAAGTGGTGTTTTCACAGTGCTAAGTACTGCCATCTCTATCAACAATGTAGGTTATACCAGTTTTCTAAGTCTCTCTCATTTTCTTGTACTTATACTTAGTATTCTCTGTGTAAACCTCTGTAACTTTTCTAGGTAGATGAATCACTGTGTACTTTCTCTTGTTTCTATCTGTTACCAATCTTTATAAACTCATACATTCTCTGTTCACTGTTTCACGGACTTACAGAACTAAATTTCCTTCGGCGAAAGTGCTGTTTTCTCAGTGCTAAGTACTCCCAACTCTATCAACAATGTAGGTTTTACCAGTTTTCTAAGTCTCTCTTATTTTCTTCTACTTATACTTGGAATTCTCTGTGTAAACCTCTGTAACTTCTCTAGGTAGATGAATCACTGTGTACTTTCTCTTGTTTCTATCTGTTACCAATCTGGAGAAACTCTTACATCCACTGTTCACTGTTTCACGGACGTAGAGAACTAACTTTCCTACGGCGAAAGTGCTGTTTTCACAGTGCTAAGTACTCCCAACTCTATTAACAATGTAGGTTTTACCAGTTTTCTAAGTCTCTCTTATTTTCCTGTACTTATCCTTGGAATTCTCTGTGTAAACCTCTGTAACTTTTCTAGATAGATGAATCACTGTGTACTTTATCTTGTTTCTATCTCTTACCAATCTTGAGAAACTCATACATTCTCTGTTAACTGTTTCACGGACTTACAGAACTAAATTTCCTTCGGCGAAAGTGCTGTTTTCTCAGTGCTAAGTACTCCCAACTCTATCAACAATGTAGGTTTTGCCAGTTTTCTAAGTCTCTCTTATTTTCTTATACTTACACTTGGAATTCTCTGTGTAAACCTCTGTAACTTTTCTAGGTAAATGAATCACTGTGTACTTTCTCTTGTTTCTATCTGTTACCAATCTTGAGAAACTCATACATTCTCTGTTCACTGTTTCACGGGCTTAGAGAACTGAATTTCCTTCTGTGAAAGTCTTGTTTTCACAGTGCTAAGTACTGCCAACTCTATCAACAATGTAGGTTATACCAGTTTTCTAAGTCTCTCTCATTTTCTTGTACTTATACTTGGTATTCTCTGTGTAAACCTCTGTAACTTCTCTAGGTCGATGAATCACTGTGTTCTTTCCCTTGTTTCTATCTGTTACCAATCAGGAGAAACCCATACATTCTCTGTTCAGTGTTTCCCAGCCTTAGAGAAGTAGATTTCTTTCTGGGAAAGTGCTGTTTTCACAGTGCTAAGTACTCCCAACTCTATCCACAAAGTAGGTTTTACCAGTTTTAAGGTCTCTCTTATTTTCTGGTACTTATACATGGAATTCTCTGAGTAAACTTCTTTAACTTCTCTAGGTAGATGAATCACTGTGTACTTTTTCTTGTTTCTATCTGTTACCAATCTTGAGAAACTCATACATTCTCTGCTCACTGTGTCCCAGTCTTAGAGAAGTAGATTTCTATCTGCGAAAGTGCTGTTTTCACAGTGCTAAGTACTCCCAACTCTATCCACAATGTAGGTTTTACCAGTTTTCTAAGTCTCTCTTATTTTCTTGTAGTAATACTTGGAATACTCTGTGTAAACCTCTGGAACTTCTCTAGGTAGATGAATCACTGTGTACTTTCTCTTGTTTCTATCGGTTACCAATCTTGAGAAACTCATACATTCTCTATTAACTGTTTCAGGGACTTAGAGAACTAAATTTCTTTCGGCGAAAGTGCTGTTTTCACAGTGCTAAGTACTCCCAACTCTTTCCACAATGTAGGTTTTACCAGTTTTCTAAGTCTCTCTTATTTTCTTGTACTTATACTTGGAATTCTCTGTGTAAACCTCTGTAACTTCTCTAGGTAGATGAATCACTGTGTACTTTCTCTTGTTTCTATCTGTTACCAATCTTGAGAAACTCATACATTCTCTGTTCACTGTGTCCCAGTCTTAGAGAAGTAGATTTCTTTCTGCGAAAGTGCTGTTTTCACAGTGCTAAGTACTCCCAACTCTATCCACAATGTAGGTTTTACCAGTTTTCTAAGTCTCTCTTATTTTCTTGTACTTATACTTGGAATTCTCTGTATAAACCTCTGTAACTTCTCTAGGTAGATGAATCACTGTGTACTTTCTCTTGTTTCTATCTGTTACCAATCTGGAGAAACTCATACATTCTCTGTTCACTGTTTCCCAGTCTTAGAGAAGTAGATTTCTTTCTGGGAAAGTGCTGTTTTCACAGTGTTAAGTACTCCCAACTCTATCCACAATGTAGGTTTTACCAGTTTTCTAAGTCTCTCT
This sequence comes from Heterohyrax brucei, assembly GCA_028571685.1. Lineage (NCBI taxonomy): Eukaryota > Metazoa > Chordata > Mammalia > Hyracoidea > Procaviidae > Heterohyrax > Heterohyrax brucei. Next base: position 74,366,076 of record CM053158.1, read on the forward strand.
TATTTTCTTGTACTTATACATGGAATTCTCCGAGTAAACTTCTGTAACCTCTCTAGTTAGATTAATCACTGTGTACTTTCTCTTGTTTCTATCTGTTACCAATCTTGAGAAACTCATTCATTCTCTGTTCACTGTTTCACAGACTTAGAGAACTAAATTTCTTTCGGTGAAAGTGCTGTTTTCACAGTGCTAAGTACTCCCAACTCTATCAACAATGTAGGTTTTGCCAGTTTTCAAAGTCTCTCTTATTTTCTTGTACTTATACTTGGAATTCTCTGTGTAAACCTCTGTAACTTTTCTAGGTAGATGAATCACTGTGTACTTTCTCTTGTTTCTATCTGTTACCAATCTTGAGAAACTCATACATTCTCTTTTCACTGTTTCACGGACTTACAGAACTAAAGTACTTCGGCGAAAGTGCTGTTTTCACAGTGCTAAGTACTCCCAACTCTATCAACAATGTAGATATTACCAGTTTTCTAAGACTCTCTTATTTTCTTTTACTTATACTTGGAATTCTATGTGTAAACCTCAGTAACTTTTCCAGGTAGATGAATCACTGTGTACTTTCTCTTGTTTCTATCAGTTACCAATCTTGAGAAAGTCATACATTCTCTGTTCACTGTTTCACTGACTTAGAGAACAAAATTTCTTACGGCGAAAGTGCTGTTTTCACAGTGCTAAGTACTCCCAACTCTATCAACAATGTAGGTTTTAACAGTTTTCTAAGTCTCTCTTATTTTCTTGTACTTATACTAGGAATTCTCTGTGTCAACCGCTGTAACTTTTCTAGGCAGATGAATCACTGTGTACTTTCTCTTGTTTCTATCTGTTACCAATCTTGAGAAACTGATACATTCTCTTTTCACTGTTACACGGACTTAGAAAACTAAATTTCTTTCGGCGAAAGTGCTGTTTTCACAGTGCTAAGTACTCCCAACTCTATCAACAATGTAGGTTTTACCAGTTTTCTAAGTCTCTCTTATTTTCTTGTACTTATACTTTTCTAGGTAGATGAATCACTGTGTACTTTCTCTTGTTTCTATCTGTTACCAATCTTGAGAAACTCATACATTCTCTGTTCACTGTTTCACGGGCTTAGAGAACTAATTTTCCTTCTGCGAAAGTGGTGTTTTCACAGTGCTAAGTACTGCCAACTCTATCAACAATGTAGGTTTTACCAGTTTTCTAAGTCTCCCTCATTTTCTTGTACTTATACTTGGAATTCTCTGTGTAAACCTCTGTAACTTCTCTAGGTAAATGAATCACTGTGTACTTTCTCTTGTTTCTGTTACCAATCTTGAGGAACTCATACATTCTCTGTTTCTCTTATTTTCTTGTACTTATACTTGGAATTCTCTGTGTAAACCTCTGTAACTTCTCTAGGTAGATGAATCACTGTGTACTTTCTCTTGTTTCTATCTGTTACCAATCTGGAGAAACTCTTACATTCACTGTTCACTGTTTCACGGACGTAGAGAACTAACTTTCCTACGGCGAAAGTGCTGTTTTCACAGTGCTAAGTACTCCCAACTCTATTAACAATGTAGGTTTTACCAGCTTTCTAGGTCTCTCTTATTTTCTTTTACTTATTCTTGGAATTCTCTGTGTAAACCTCGGTAACTTTTCTAGGTACATGAATCACTGTGTACTTTCTCTTGTTTCTATCTGTTACGAATCTTGATAAACTCATACATTCTCTGTTCACTGTTTCACGGACTTACAGAACTAAATTTCCTTCGGCGAAAGTGCTGTTTTCTCAGTGCTAAGTACTCCCAACTCTATCAACAATATAGGTTTTACCAGTTTTCTAAGTCTCTCTTATTTTCTTTTACTAATACTTGGAATTCTCTGTGTAAACCTCTGTAACTTTTCTAGGTAGATGAATCACTGTGTACTTTCTCTTGTTTCTATCTGTTACCAATCTTGAGAAACTCATACATTCTCTGTTCACTGTTTCATGGACTTAGAGAACTAAATTTCTTTCGGTGAAAGTGCTGTTTTCACAGTGCTAAGTACTGCCAACTCTATCCACAATGTAGGTTTTGCCAGTTTTCTAAGTCTCTCTTATTTTCTTGTAGTTATACTTGGAATTCTCTCTGTAAACCTCTGTAACTTTTCTAGGTAGATGAATCACTGTGTACTTTCTCTTGTTTCCATCTGTTACCAATCTTGAGAAACTCATACATTCTCTGTTCACTGTTTCCCAGTGTTAGAGAAGTAGATTTCTTTCTGCGAAAGTGCTGTTTTCACAGTGCTAAGTACTGCCAACTCTATCAACAGTGTAGGTTTTGCCAGTTTTCTAAGTCTCTCTTATTTTCTTGTAGTTATACTTGGAATTCTCTCTGTAAACCTCTGTAACTTTTCTAGGTAGATGAATCAATGTGTACTTTCTCTTGTTTCTATCTGTTACCAATCTTGAGTAACTCATACATTCTCTGTTCACTGTTTCCCAGTGTTAGAGAAGTAGATTTCTTTCTGCGAAAGTGCTGTTTTCACAGTGCTAAGTACTCCCAACTCTATCCACAATGTAGGTTTTACCAGTTTTCTAAGTCTCTCTTATTTTCTTGTACTTATACTTGGAATTCTCTGTGTAAACCTCTGTAACTTCTCTAGGTAGATGAATCACTGTGTACTTTCTCTGGTTTCTATCTGTTACCAATCTGGAGAAACTCATACATTCTCTGTTTACTGTTTCCCAGTCTTAGAGAAGTAGATTTCTTTCTGGGAAAGTGCTGTTTTCACAGTGCTAGGTACTCCCAACTCTATCCACAATGTAGGTTTTACCAGTTTTCTAAGTCTCTCTTATTTTCTTGTACTTATACATGGAATTCTCTGAGTAAACTTCTGTAACTTCTCGAGGTAGGTGAATCACTGTGTACTTTATCTTGTTTCTATCTGTTACCAATCTTGAGAAAATCATACATTCTCTGTTCACTGTTTCCCAGTGTTACAGAAGTAGATTTCTTTCTGGGAAAGTGCTGTTTTCACAGTGCTAAGTACTCCCAACTCTATCAACAATGTAGGTTTTACCAGTTTTCTAAGTCTCTCTTATTTTCTTGTACTTATCCTTGGAATTCTCTGTGTAAACCTCTGTAACTTTTCTAAGTAGATGAATCACTGTGTACTTTCTCTTGTTTCTATCTGTTACCAATCTGGAGAAACTCATACATTCTCTGTTCACTGTTTCCCAGTGTTAGAGAAGTAGATTTCATTCTGTGAAAGTGCTGTTTTCACAGTGCTAAGTACTCCCAACTGTATCAACAATGTAGGTTTTACCAGTATTCTAGGTCTCTCTTATTTTCTTGTTCTTATCCTTGGAATTCTCTATGTAAACTTCTGTAACTTTTCTAGGTAGATGAATCACTGTGTACTTTCTCTTGTTTCTATCTGTTACCAATCTTGAGAAACTCATCCGTTCTCTGTTCAGTGTTTCACGGACATAGAGAACTAAATTTCCTTCGGCGAAAGTGATGTTTTCACAGTGCTAGGTACTCCCAACTCTATTAACAATGTAGGTTTTACCAGTATTCTGAGTCTCCCTTATTTTCTTGTACTTATACTTGGAATTCTCTGTGTAAACCTCTGTAACTTCTCTAGGTAGATGAATCACTGTGTACTTTCTCTTGTTTCTATCTGTTACCAATCTTGAGAAACTCATACATTCTCTGTTCACTATTTCCCAGTCTTACAGAAGTAGATTTCCTTCTGCAATAGTGCTTTTTTCACAGTGCTAAGTACTCCCAACTCTATCAACAATGTAGGTTTTACCAGTTTTCTAAATCTCTCTTATTTTTTGTACTTATACATGGAATTCTCTGAGTAAACTTCTGTAACTTCTCTAGGTAGATGAATCACGGTGTATTTTCTCTTGTTTCTATCTGTTACCAATCTTGAGAAACTCATACATTCTCTGTTCACTGTTTCCCAGTGTTAGAGTAGTAGATTTCTTTCTGGGAAAGTGCTTTTTTCACAGTGCTAAGTAGTCCCAACTCTATCAACAATGTAGGTTTTACCAGTTTTCTAGGTCTCTCTTATTTTCTTGTACTTATCCTTGGAATAATTTGTGTAGGCTTAGGGTTACGGTTAGGGTTGGGGTTAGGGTTGGCGTTAGGGTTAGGGTTAGGGTTAGGGTTAGGGTTGGGGTTGGGGTTGGGGTTGTGGTTGGGGTTGGGGTTGGGGTTGGGGTTGGGGTTGGGGTTGGGGTTGGGGTTGGGGTTGGGGTTGGGGTTGGGGTTGGGGTTGGGGTTGGGGTTGGGGTTGGGGTTGGGATTGGGGTTGGGGTTGGGGTTGGGGTTGGGGTTGGGGTTAGGGTTGGGGTTGGGGTTGGGGTTAGGGTTAGGGTTAGGGTTAGGGTTAGGGTTAGGTTTAGGGTTAGGGTTAGGGTTGTTAGGGTTAGGGTTAGGGTTAGGGTTAGGGTTAGGGTTAGGGTTAGGGTTAGGGTTAGGGTTAGGGTTAGGTTTAGGGTTAGGGTTAGGGTTGTTAGGGTTAGGGTTAGGGTTAGGGTTAGGGTTAGGGTTAGGGTTAGGGTTAGGGTTAGGGTTAGGGTTAGGGTTAGGGTTGTTAGGGTTAGGGTTAGGGTTAGGGTTAGGGTTAGGGTTAGGGTTAGGGTAACTTCTCTAGCTAGATGAATCAGTGTGTACTTTCTCTTGTTTCTATCTGTTACCAATCTTGAGAAACTCATACATTCTCTTTTCACTGTTTCCCTGTCTTACAGAAGTAGATTTCTTTGTGCGAAAGTGCTGTTTTCACAGTGCTAAGTACTGCCAACTCTATCAACAATGTAGGTTTTACCAGTTTTCTAAGTCTCTCTTATTTTCTTGTACTTATACCTGGAATTCTCTCTGTAAACCTCGGTAACTTCTCTAGCTAGATGAATTACTGTGTACTTTCTCTTGTTTCTATCTGTTACCAATCTTGAGAAACTCATACATTGTCTGTTCACTGTTTCACGGACTTACAGAACTAAATTTCCTTCGACGAAAGTGCTGTTTTCACAGTGCTCAGTACTCCCAACTCTATCAACAATGTAGGTTTTACCGGTTTTCTAAGTCTCTCTTATTTTCTCGTACTTATACTTGGAATTCTCTCTGTAAACCTCTGTAACTTCTCTAGGTAGATGAATCACTGTGTACTTTCTCTTGTTTCTATCTGTTACCAATCTGGAGAAACTCATACATTCTCTGTTCGCTGTTTCCCAGTCTTAGAGAAGGAGATTTCTTTCTGCGAAAGTGCTGTTTTCACAGTGCTAAGTACTCCCAACTCTATCAACAATGTAGATTTTACCAGTTTTCTAAGTCTCTCTTATTTTCTTGTACTTATCCTTGGAATTATTTGTGTAGGCTTAGGGTTAGGGTTAGGGTTGGGGTTGGGGTTGGGGTTGGGGTTAGGGTTAGGGTTAGGGTTAGGGTTAGGGTTAGGGTTAGGGTTAGGGTTAGGGTTAGGGTTAGGGTTAGGGTTAGGGTTAGGGTTAGGGTTAGGGTTAGGGTTAGGGTTAGGGTTAGGGTTAGGGTTAGGGTTAGGGTTAGGGTTAGGGTTAGGGTTAGGGTTAGGGTTAGGGTTAGGGTTAGGGTTAGGGTTAGGGTTACGGTTGTTAGGGTTAGGGTTATTAGGGTTAGGGTTGCTATGGTTAGGGTTAGGGTTGTTAGGGTTAGGGTTGTTAGGGTTAGGGTTAGGGTTAGGGTTAGGGTTAGGGTTAGGGTTAGGGTTAGGGTTAGGGTTAGGGTTAGGGTAACTTCTCTAGCTAGATGAATCAGTGTGTACTTTCTCTTGTTTCTATCTGTTACCAATCTTGATAAACTCATACATTCTCTGTTCACTGTTTCACGGACTTACAGAACTAAATTTCCTTCGGCGAAAGTGCTGTTTTCTCAGTGCTAAGTACTCCCAACTCTATCAACAATGTACATTTTACCAGTTTTCTAAGTCTGTCTTATTTTCTTTTACTTATACTTGGAATTCTCTGTGTTACCCTCTGTAACTTTTCTAGGTAGATGAATCACTGTGTACTTTCTCTTGTTTCTATCTGTTACCAATCTTGATAAACTCATACATTCTGTGTTCACTGTTTCCCAGTGTTAGAGAACTAGATTTCTTTCTGCGAAAGTGTTGTTTTCACAGTGCTAAGTACTCCCAACTCTATCAACAATGTAGGTTTTACCAGTTTTCTAAGACTCTCTTATTTTCTTGTACTTATCCTTGGAATTCTCTGTGTAAACCTCTGTAACTTTTTTAGGTAGATGAATCACTGTGTACTTTCGCTTGTTTCTATCTGTTACCAAACTTGAGAAACTCACACATTCTCTGTTCACTGTTTCAAGGACTTAGACAACTAAATTTACTTCGGCGAAAGTGCTGTTTTCACAGTGCTAAGTACTCCCAACTCTATCCACAAAGTAGGTTTTATCAGTTTTCTAAGTCTCTCTTATTTTCTTGTACTTATACTTGGAATTCTCTGTGTAAACCTCTGTAACTTCTCTAGGTAGATGAATCACTGTGTACTTTCTCTTGTTTCTGTTACCAATCTTGAGGAACTCATACATTCTCTGTTCACTGTTTCCCAGTCTTAGAGAACTAGATTTCTTTCTGGGAAAGTGCTGTTTACACAGTGCTAGGTACTCCCAACTCTATCCACAATGTAGGTTTTACCAGTTTTCTAAGTCTCTCTTATTTTCTTGTACTTATACATGGAATTCTCTGAGTAAACTTCTGTAACTTCTCTAGGTAGGTGAATCACTGTGTACTTTATCTTGTTTCTATCTGTTCCCAATCTTGAGAAACTCATACATTCTCTGTTCACTGTTTCCCAGTGTTAGAGAAGTAGATTTCTTTCTGGGAAAGTGCTGTTTTCACAGTGTTAAGTACTCCCAACTCTATCAACAATGTAGATTTTACCAGTTTTCTAAGTCTCTCTTATTTTCTTGTACTTATCCTTGGAATTATTTGTGTAGGCTTAGGGTTAGGGTTAGGGTTGGGGTTAGGGTTGGGGTTAGGGTTAGGGTTAGGGTTAGGGTTAGGGTTAGGGTTAGGGTTAGGGTTAGGGTTAGGGTTAGGGTTAGGGTTAGGGTTAGGGTTAGGGTTAGGGTTAGGGTTAGGGTTAGGGTTAGGGTTAGGGTTAGGGTTAGGGTAACTTCTCTAGCTAGATGAATCAGTGTGTACTTTCTCTTGTTTCTATCTGTTACCAATCTTGCGAAACTGATACATTCTCTTTTCACTGTTTCATGGACTTAGAAAACTAATTTTCTTTCGGCGAAAGTGCTGTTTTCACAGTGCTAAGTAATCCCAACTCTATCAACAATGTAGGTTTTACCATTTTTCTAAGTCTCTCTTATTTTCTTCAAATTATACTTGGAATTCTCTGTGTAAACCTCCGTAACTTTTCTACGTAGATGAATCACTGTGTACTTTCTCTTGTTTCTATCTGTTACCAATCTTGAGAAACTCATACATTCTCTGTTCACTGTTTCACGGACTTAGAGAACTAACTTTCCTACGGCGAAAGTGCTGTTTTTGCAGTGCTAAGTACTCCCAACTCTATCAACAATGTAGGTTTTACCAGTTTTCTAAGTCTGTCTTATTTTCTTGTACTTATCCTTGGAATTCTCTGTGTAAACCTCTGTAACTTTTTTAGGTAGATGAATCACTGTGTACTTTTCTTGTTTCTATCTGTTACCAATCTTGATAAACTCATACATTCTCTGTTCACTGTTTCACGGACTTACAGAACTAAATTTCCTTCGGCGAAAGTGCTGTTTTCTCAGTGCTACGTACTCCCAACTCTATCAACAATGTAGGTTTTACCAGTTTTCTAAGTCTCTCTTATTTTCTTTTACTTATACTTGGAATTCTCTGTGTAAACCTCTGTAACTTTTCTAGGTAGATGAATCACTGTGTACTTTCTCTTGTTTCTATCTGTTACCAATCTTGAGAAACTCATACATTCTCTGTTCACTGTTTCATGGACTTAGAGAACTAAATTTCTTTCGGTGAAAGTGCTGTTTTCACAGTGCTAAGTACTGCCAACTCTATCAACAATGTAGGTTTTGCCAGTTTTCTAAGTCTCTCTTATTTTCTTGTAGTTATACTTGGAATTCTCTCTGTAAACCTCTGTAACTTTTCTAGGTAGATGAATCACTGTGTACTTTCTCTTGTTTCTATCTGTTACCAATCTGCAGAAACTCATACATTCTATGTTTACTGTTTCCCAGTCTTAGAGAAGTAGATTTCTTTCTGGGAAAGTGCTGTTTTCACAGTGCTAGGTACTCCCAACTCTATCCACAATGTTGGTTTTACCAGTTTTCTAAGTCTCTCTTATTTTCTTGTACTTATACATGGAAATCTCTGAGTAAACTTCTGTAACTTCTCTAGGTAGGTGAATCACTATGTACTTTGTCTTGTTTCTATCTGTTCCCAATCTTGAGAAACTCATACATTCTCTGTTCACTGTTTCCCAGTGTTAGAGAAGTAGATTTCTTTCTGGGAAAGTGCTGTTTTCACAGTGCTAAGTACTCCCAACTCTATCAACAATGTAGGTTTTACCAGTTTTCTAAGTCTCTCTTATTTTCTTGTACTTATACTTGGAATTCTCCGTGTAAACCTCTGTAACTTTTCTAGGTAGATGAATCACTGTGTACTTTCTCTTGTTTCTATCTGTTACCAATCTTGAGAAACTCATACATTCTCTGTTCACTGTTTCACGGGCTTAGAGAACTAAATTTCTTTCTGTGAAAGTGGTGTTTTCACAGTGCTAAGTACTGCCAACTCTATCAACAATGTAGGTTATACCAATTTTCTAAGTCTCTCTCATTTTCTTGTACTTATACTTAGTATTCTCTGTGTAAAACTCTGTAACTTTTCTAGGTAGATGAATCACTGTGTACTTTCTCTTGTTTCTGTTACCAATCTTGAGGAACTCATACATTCTCTGTTCACTGTTTCCCAGTCTTAGAAAACTAGATTTCTTTCTGCGAAAGTGCTGTTTTCACAGTGCTAAGTACTACCAACTCTATCAACAATGTAGGTTTTACAAGTTTTCTAAGTCTCTCTTATTTTCTTGTACTTATACTTGGAATTCTCTGTGTAAACCTCTGTAACTTTTCTAGGTAGTTGAATCACTGTGTACTTTCTCTTGTTTCTATCTGTTACCAATCTTTATAAACTCATACATTCTCTGTTCACTGTTTCACGGACTTACAGAACTAAATTTCCTTCGGCGAAAGTGCTGTTTTCTCAGTGCTAAGTACTCCCAACTCTATCAACAATGTAGGTTTTACCAGTTTTCTAAGTCTCTCTTATTTTCTTGTACTTATACTTGGAATTCTCTGTGTAAACCTCTGTAACTTCTCTAGATAGATGAATCACTGTGTACTTTCTCTTGTTTCTATCTGTTACCAATCTGGAGAAACTCTTACATCCACTGGTCACTGTTTCACGGACGTAGAGAACTAACTTTCCTACGGCGAAAGTGCTGTTTTCACAGTGCTAAGTACTCCCAACTCTATTAACAATGTAGGTTTTACCAGTTTTCTAAGTCTCTCTTATTTTCTTGTACTTATCCTTGGAATTCTCTGTGTAAATCTCTGTAACTTTTCTAGGTAGATGAATCACTGTGTACTTTCTCTTGTTTCTATGTGTTACCAATCTTGAGAAACTCACACATTCTCTGTTAACTGTTTCACGGACTTACAGAACTAAATTTCCTTCGGCGAAAGTGCTGTTTTCTCAGTGCTAAGTACTCCCAACTCTATCAACAATGTAGGTTTTGCCAGTTTTCTAAGTCTCTCTTATTTTCTTATACTTATACTTGGAATTCTCTGTGTAAACCTCTGTAACTTTCCTAGGTAGATGAATCACTGTGTACTTTCTCTTGTTTCTATCTGTTACCAATCTTGAGAAACTCATACATTCTCTGTTCACTGTTTCGCGGACTTAGAGAACTAAATTTCTTTCGGCGAAAGTGCAGTTTTCACAGTGCTAAGTACTCCCAACTCTATCCACAATGTAGGTTTTACCAGTTTTCTAAGTCTCTCTTATTTTCTTGTACTTATGCTTGGAATTCTCTGTGTAAACCTCTGTAACTTTTCTAGGTAGCTGAATCACTGTGTACTTTCTCTTGTTTCTATCTGTTACCAATCTTGAGAAAATCATACATTCTCTGTTCACTGTTTCACGGGCTTAGAGAACTGAATTTCCTTCTGTCAAAGTGGTGTTTTCACAGTGCTAAGTACTGCCAACTCTATCAACAATGTAGGTTATACCAGTTTTCTAAGTCTCTCTCATTTGATAGTACTTATACTTGGTATTCTCTGTGTAAACCTCTGTAACTTCTCTAGGTAGATGAATCACTGTGTACTTTCTCTTGTTTCTGTTCCCAGTCTTGAGGAACTCATACATTCTCTGTTCACTGTTTCAAGGACTTAGACAACTAAATTTACTTCGGCGAAAGTGCTGTTTTCACAGTGCTAAGTACTCCCAACTCTATCCACAATGTAGGTTTTACCAGTTTTCTAAGTCTCTCTTATTTTCTTGTACTTATACTTGGAATTCTCTGTGTAAACCTCTGTAACTTCTCTAGGTAGATGAATCACTGTGTACTTTCTCTTGTTTCTATCTGCTACCAATCTGGAGAAACTCATATATTCTCTGTTAACTGTTTCCCAGTCTTAGAGAAGTAGATTTCTTTCTGGGAAAGTGCTGTTTTCACAGTGTTAAGTACTCCCAACTCTATCCACAATATAGGTTTTACCAGTTTTCTAAGTCTCTCTTATTTTCTTGTACTTATACATGGAATTCTCCGAGTAAACTTCTGTAACCTCTCCAGGTAGATTAATCACTGTGTACTTTCTCTTGTTTCTATCTGTTTCCAATCTTGAGAAACTCATTCATTCTCTGTTCACTGTTTCACAGACTTAGAGAACTAAATTTCTTTCGGTGAAAGTACTGTTTTCACAGTGCTAAGTACTCCCAACTCTATCAACAATGTAAGTTTTGCCAGTTTTCTAAGTCTCTCTTATTTTCTTGTACTTATACTTGGAATTCTCTGTGTAAACCTCTCTAACTTTTCTAGGTAGATGAATCACTGTGTACTTTCTCTTGTTTCTATCTGTTACCAATCTTGAGAAACTCATACATTCTCTTTTCACTGTTTCACGGACTTACAGAACTAAATTACTTCGGCGAAAGTGCTGTTTTCACAGTGCTACGTACTCCCAACTCTATCAACAATGTAGATATTACCAGTTTTCTAAGTCTCTCTTATTTTCTTTTACTTATACTTGGAATTCTATGTGTAAACCTCAGTAACTTTTCTAGGTAGATGAATCACTGTGTACTTTCTCTTGTTTCTATCAGTTACCAATCTTGAGAAAGTCATACATTCTCTGTTCACTGTTTCACGGACTTAGAGAACCAAATTTCTTATGGCGAAAGTGCTGTTTTCACAGTGCTAAGTACTCCCAACTCTATCAACAATGTAGGTTTTAACAGTTTTCTAAGTCTCTCTTATTTTCTTGTACTTATACTAGGAATTCTCTGTGTTTACCGCTGTAACTTTTCTAGGCAGATGAATCACTGTGTACTTTCTCTTGTTTCTATCTGTTACCAATCTTGAGAAACTCATACATTCTCTGTTCACTGTTTCATGGACTTAGAGAATTAATTTCTTTCGGTGAAAGTGCTGTTTTCACAGTGCTAAGTACTGCCAGCTCTATCCACAATGTAGGTATTGCCAGTTTTCTAAGTCTCTCTTATTTTCTTGTTGTTATACTTGGAATTCTCTCTGTAAACCTCTGTAACTTTTCTAGGTAGATGAATCACTGTGTACTTTCTCTTGTTTCTATCTGTTACCAATCTTGAGAAACTCATACATTGTCTGTTCACTGTTTCCCAGTGTTAGAGAAGTAGATTTCTTTCTGCGAAAGTGCTTTTTTCACAGTGCTACGTACTCCCAACTCTATCCACAATGTAGGTTTTACCAGTTTTCTAAGTCTCTCTTATTCTCTTGTACTTATCCTTGGAATTCTCTGTGTAAACCTCTGTAACTTTTTTAGGTAGATGAATCACTGTGTACTTTCGCTTGTTTCTATCTGTTACCAAACTTGAGAAACTCACACATTCTCTGTTCACTGTTTCAAGGACTTAGAGAAATAAATTTACTTCGACGAAAGTGCTGTTTTCACAGTGCTAAGTTCTCCCAACTCTATCCACAATGTAGGTTTTACCAGTTTTCTAAGTCTCTCTTAGTTTCTTGTACTTATACTTGGAATTCTCTGTGTAAACCTCTCTAACTTCTCTAGGTAGATGAATCACTGTGTACTTTCTCTTGTTTCTATCTGTTACCAATCTTGAGAAACTCATTCATTCTCTGTTCACTGTTTCACAGACTTAGAGAACTAAATTTCTTTCGGTGAAAGTGCTCTTTTCACAGTGCTAAGTACTCCCAACTCTATCAACAATGTAGGTTTTAACAGTTTTCTAAGTCTCTCTTATTTTCTTGTACTTATACTGGGAATTCTCTGTGTAAACCTCTCTAACTTTTCGAGGTAGATGAATCACTGTGTACTTTCTCTTGTTTCTATCTGTTACCAATCTGGAGAAACTCATACATTCTCTGTTCACTGTTTCACGGACTTACAGAACTAAATTTCCTTCGGCGAAAGTGCTGTTTTCTCAGTGCTAAGTACTCCCAACTCTATCAACAATGTAGGTTTTACCAGTTTTCTAAGTCTCTCTTATTTTCTTGTACTTATACTTGGAATTCTCTGTTTAAATCTATGTAACTTCTCTAGGGAGATGAATCACTGTGTACTTTCTCTTGTTTCTGTCTGTTACCAATCTTGAGAAACTCATACATTCTCTGTTAACTGTTTCACTGACTTACAGAACTAAATTTCCTTCAGCGAAAGTGCTGTTTTCTCAGTGGTAAGTACTCCCAACTCTATCAACAATGTAGGTTTTGCCAGTTTTCTAAGTCTCTCTTATTTTCCTGTACTTATACTTGGAATTCTCTGTGTAAACCTCTGTAACTTTTCTAGGTAGATGAATCACTGTGTACTTTCTCTTGTTTCTATCTGTTACCAATCTTGAGAAACTCATACATTCTCTGTTCACTGTGTCATGGGCATAGAGAACTGAATTTCCTTCTGTGAAAGTGGTGTTTTCACAGTGCTAAGTACTCCCAACTCTATCAACAATGTAGGTTTTACCAGTTTTCTAAATCTGTCTTATTTTATGTACTTATACATGGAATTCTCTGAGTAAACTTCTGTAACTTCTCTAGGTAGATGAATCACTGTGTACTTTCTCTTGTTTCTATCTGTTACCAATCTTGAGAAACTCATACATTCTCTGTTCACTATTTCCCAGTGTTGGAGAAGTAGATTTCTTTCTGCGAAAGTGCTGTTTTCACAGTGCTAAGTACTCCCAACTCTATCAACAATGTAGATTTTACCAGTTTTCTAAGTCTCTCTTATTTTCTTGTACTTATCCTTGGAATTATTTGTGTAGGCTTAGGGTTAGGGTTAGGGTTGGGGTTGGGGTTGGGGTTGGGGTTAGGGTTAGGGTTAGGGTTAGGGTTAGGGTTAGGGTTAGGGTTAGGGTTAGGGTTAGGGTTAGGGTTAGGGTTAGGGTTAGGGTTAGGGTTAGGGTTAGGGTTAGGGTTAGGGTTAGGGTTAGGGTTAGGGTTAGGGTTAGGGTTAGGGTTAGGGTTAGGGTTAGGGTTAGGGTTAGGGTTAGGGTTAGGGTTAGGGTTAGGGTTAGGGTTAGGGTTAGGGTTAGGGTTACGGTTGTTAGGGTTAGGGTTATTAGGGTTAGGGTTGCTAGGGTTAGGGTTAGGGTTGTTAGGGTTAGGGTTGTTAGGGTTAGGGTTAGGGTTAGGGTTAGGGTTAGGGTTAGGGTTAGGGTTAGGGTTAGGGTTAGGGTTAGGGTTAGGGTAACTTCTCTAGCTAGATGAATCAGTGTGTACTTTCTCTTGTTTCTATCTGTTACCAATCTTGATAAACTCATACATTCTCTGTTCACTGTTTCACGGACTTACAGAACTAAATTTCCTTCGGCGAAAGTGCTGTTTTCTCAGCGCTAAGTACTCCCAACTCTATCAACAATGTACATTTTACCAGTTTTCTAAGTCTGTCTTATTTTCTTTTACTTATACTTGGAATTCTCTGTGTAAACCTCTGTAACTTTTCTAGGTAGATGAATCACTGTGTACTTTCTCTTGTTTCTATCTGTTACCAATCTTGAGAAACTCATACATTCTGTGTTCACTGTTTCCCAGTGTTAGAGAAGTAGATTTCTTTCTGCGAAAGTGTTGTTTTCACAGTGCTAAGTACTCCCAACTCTATCAACAATGTAGGTTTTACCAGTTTTCTAAGACTCTCTTATTTTCTTGTACTTATCCTTGGAATTCTCTGTGTAAACCTCTGTAACTTTTTTAGGTAGATGAATCACTGTGTACTTTCGCTTGTTTCTATCTGTTACCAAACTTGAGAAACTCACACATTCTCTGTTCACTGTTTCAAGGACTTAGACAACTAAATTTACTTCGGCGAAAGTGCTGTTTTCACAGTGCTAAGTACTCCCAACTCTATCCACAATGTAGGTTTTATCAGTTTTCTAAGTCTCTCTTATTTTCTTGTACTTATACTTGGAATTCTCTGTGTAAACCTCTGTAACTTCTCTAGGTAGATGAATCACTGTGTACTTTCTCTTGTTTCTGTTACCAATCTTGAGGAACTCATACATTCTCTGTTCAGTGTTTCCCAGTCTTAGAGAACTAGATTTCTTTCTGGGAAAGTGCTGTTGACACAGTGCTAGGTACTCCCAACTCTATCCACAATGTAGGTTTTACCAGTTTTCTAAGTCTCTCTTATTTTCTTGTACTTATACATGGAATTCTCTGAGTAAACTTCTGTAACTTCTCTAGGTAGGTGAATCACTGTGTACTTTATCTTGTTTCTATCTGTTCCCAATCTTGAGAAACTCATACATTCTCTGTTCACTGTTTCCCAGTGTTAGAGAAGTAGATTTCTTTCTGGGAAAGTGCTGTTTTCACAGTGTTAAGTACTCCCAACTCTATCAACAATGTAGATTTTACCAGTTTTCTAAGTCTCTCTTATTTTCTTGTACTTATCCTTGGAATTATTTGTGTAGGCTTAGGGTTAGGGTTAGGGTTGGGGTTAGGGTTGGGGTTAGGGTTAGGGTTAGGGGTAGGGTTAGGGTTAGGGTTAGGGTTAGGGTTAGGGTTAGGGTTAGGGTTAGGGTTAGGGTTAGGGTTAGGGTTAGGGTTAGGGTTAGGGTTAGGGTTAGGGTTAGGGTTAGGGTTAGGGTTAGGGTTAGGGTTAGGGTTAGGGTTAGGGTTAGGGTTAGGGTTAGGGTTAGGGTTAGGGTTAGGGTTAGGGTTAGGGTTAGGGTTAGGGTTAGGGTTAGGGTTAGGGTTAGGGTTAGGGTTAGGGTTAGGGTTAGGGTTAGGGTTAGGGTTAGGGTTAGGGTTAGGGTTAGGGTTAGGGTTAGGGTTAGGGTTAGGGTTAGGGTTAGGGTTAGGGTTAGGGTTAGGGTTAGGGTTAGGGTTAGGGTAACTTTTCTAGCTAGATGAATCAGTGTGTACTTTCTCTTGTTTCTATCTGTTACCAATCTTGAGAAACTGATACATTCTCTTTTCACTGTTTCATGGACTTAGAAAACTAATTTTCTTTCGGCGAAAGTGCTGTTTTCACAGTGCTAAGTAATCCCAACTCTATCAACAATGTAGGTTTTACCATTTTTCTAAGTCTCTCTTATTTTCTTCAAATTATACTTGGAATTCTCTGTGTAAACCTCCGTAACTTTTCTACGTAGATGAATCACTGTGTACTTTCTCTTGTTTCTATCTGTTACCAATCTTGAGAAACTCATACATTCTCTGTTCACTGTTTCACGGACTTAGAGAACTAACTTTCCTACGGCGAAAGTGCTGTTTTTACAGTGCTAAGTACTCCCAACTCTATCAACAATGTAGGTTTTACCAGTTTTCTACGTCTGTCTTATTTTCTTGTACTTATACTTGGAATTCTTTGTGTAAACCTCTGTAACTTCTCTAGGTAGGTGAATCACTGTGTACTTTCTCTTGTTTCTGTTACCAAACTTGAGAAACTCACACATTCTCTGTTCACTGTTTCAAGGACTTAGACAACTAAATTTACTTCGGCGAAAGTGCTGTTTTCACAGTGCTAAGTACTCCCAACTCTATCCACAATGTAGGTTTTACCAGTTTTCTAAGTCTCTCTTATTTTCTTGTACTTATACTTGGAATTCTCTGAGTAAACTTCTGTAACTTCTCTAGGTAGGTGAATCACTGTGTACTTTATCTTGTTTCTATCTGTTCCCAATCTTGAGAAACTCATACATTCTCTGTTCACTGTTTCCCAGTGTTAGAGAAGTAGATTTCTTTCTGGGAAAGCGCTGTTTTCACAGTGCTAAGTACTCCCAACTCTATCCACAATGTAGGTTTTACCAGTTTTCTAAGTCTCTGTTATTTTCTTGTACTTATACATGGAATTCTCTGTGTAAACCTCTGTAACCTCTCTAGGTAGATTAATCACTGTGTACTTTCTCTTGTTTCTATCTGTTACCAATCTTGAGAAACTCATTCATTCTCTGTTCACTGTTTCACAGACTTAGAGAACTAAATTTCTTTCGGTGAAAGTGCTGTTTTCTCAGTGGTAAGTACTCCCAACTCTATCAACAATGTAGGTTTTACCAGTTTTCGAAGTCTCTCTTATTTTCTTTTACTTATACTTGGAATTCTCTGTGTAAACCTCTGTAACTTTTCTAGGTAGATGAATCACTGTGTACTTTCTCTTATTTCTATCTGTTACCAATCTTGAGAAACTCATACATTCTCTGTTCACTGTTTCATGGACTTAGAGAACTAAATTTCTTTCGGTGAAAGTGCTGTTTTCACAGTGCTAAGTACTGCCAACTCTATCCACAATGTAGGTTTTGCCAGTTTTCTAAGTCTCTCTTATTTTCTTGTAGTTATACTTGGAATTCTCTCTGTAAACCTCTGTAACTTTTCTAGGTAGATGAATCACTGTGTACTTTCTGTTGTTTCTATCTGTTACCAATCTGGAGAAACTCATACATTCTCTGTTCACTGTTTCCCAGTGTTACAGAAGTAGATTTCTTTCTGGGAAAGTGCTGTTTTCACAGTGCTAAGTACTCCCAACTCTATCCACAAGGTAGGTTTTACCAGTTTTCTAAGTCTCTCTTATTTTCTTGTACTTATACTTGGAATTCTCTGTGTAAACCTCTGTAACTTCTCTAGGTAGATGAATCACTGTGTACTTTCACTTGTTTCTATCTGCTACCAATCTGGAGAAACTCATATATTCTCTGTTAACTGTTTCCCAGTCTTAGAGAAGTAGATTTCTTTCTGGGAAAGTGCTGTTTTCACAGTGTTAACTACTCCCAACTCTATCCACAATATAGGTTTTACCAGTTTTCTAAGTCTCTCTTATTTTCTTGTACTTATACATGGAATTCTCCGAGTAAACTTCTGTAACCTCTCCAGGTAGATTAATCACTGTGTACTTTCTCTTGTTTCTATCTGTTTCCAATCTTGAGAAACTCATTCATTCTCTGTTCACTGTTTCACAGACTTAGAGAACTAAATTTCTTTCGGTGAAAGTACTGTTTTCACAGTGCTAAGTACTCCCAACTCTATCAACAATGTAGTTTTTGCCAGTTATCTAAGTCTCTCTTATTTTCTTGTACTTATACTTGGAATTCTCTGTGTAAACCTCTCTAACTTTTCTAGGTAGATGAATCACTGTGTACTTTCTCTTGTTTCTATCAGTTACCAATCTTGAGAAAGTCATACATTCTCTGTTCACTGTTTCACGGACTTAGAGAACCAAATTTCTTATGGCGAAAGTGCTGTTTTCACAGTGCTAAGTACTCCCAACTCTATCAACAATGTAGGTTTAAACAGTTTTCTAAGTCTCTCTTATTTTCTTGTACTTATACTAGGAATTCTCTGTGTTAACCGCTGTAACTTTTCTAGGCAGATGAATCACTGTGTACTTTCTCTTGTTTCTATCTGTTACCAATCTTGAGAAACTCATACATTCTCTGTTCACTGTTTCATGGACTTAGAGAATTAATTTCTTTCGGTGAAAGTGCTGTTTTCACAGTGCTAAGTACTGCCAGCTCTATCCACAATGTAGGTATTGCCAGTTTTCTAAGTCTCTCTTATTTTCTTGTTGTTATACTTGGAATTCTCTCTGTAAACCTCTGTAACTTTTCTAGGTAGATGAATCACTGTGTACTTTCTCTTGTTTCTATCTGTTACCAATCTTGAGAAACTCATACATTGTCTGTTCACTGTTTCCCAGTGTTAGAGAAGTAGATTTCTTTCTGCGAAAGTGCTTTTTTCACAGTGCTACGTACTCCTAACTCTATCCACAATGTAGGTTTTCCCAGTTTTCTAAGTCTCTCTTATTTTCTTGTACTTATACTTGGAATTCTCTGTGTAAACCTCTCTACCTTTTCGAGGTAGATGAATCACTGTGTACTTTCTCTTGTTTCTATCTGTTACCAATCTGGAGAAACTCATACATTCTCTGTTCACTGTTTCACGGACTTAGAGAACTAAATTTCCTTCGGTGAAAGTGCTGTTTTCACAGTGCTAAGTACTCCCTACTCTATCAACAATGTAGATATTACCAGTTTTCTAAGTCTCTCTTATTTTCTTTTACTTATACTTGGAATTCTCTGTGTAAACCTCTGTAACTTTTCTAGGTAGATGAATCACTGTGTACTTTCTCTTGTTTCTATCTGTTACCAATCTTGAGAAACTCATACATTCTCTGTTCACTGTTTCCCAGTCTTAGAGAAGTAGATTTTTTTCGGCGAAAGTGCTGTTCTCACAGTGCTAAGTACTCCCAACTGTATCAACAATGTAGGTTTTACCGGTTTTCTAAGTCTCTTATTTTCTTGTACTTATACTTGGAATTCTCTGTGTAAACCTCAGTAACTTTTCTAGGTAGATGAATCACTGTGTACTTTCAGTTTTTTCTATCTGTTACCAATCTTGAAAAACTCATACATTCTCTGTTCACTGTTTCCCAGTGTTAGAGAAGCAGATTTCTTTCTGCGAAAGTGCTGTTTTCACAGTGCTAAGTACTCTCAACTCTATTAACAATGTAGGTTTTACCAGTATTCTAGGAATCTCTTATTTTCTTGTACTTATCCTTGGAATTCTCTATGTAAACCTCTGTAACTTTTCTAGGTAGATGAATCACTGTGTACTTTCTCTTGTTTCTATCTGTTGCCAATCTTGAGAAAGTCATACATTCTCTGTTCACTATTTCCCAGTCTTAGAGAACTAGATTTCTTTCGGCGAAAGTGCTGTTTTCACAGTGCTAAGTACTCCCAACTCTATCAACAATGTAGGTTTTGCCAGTTTTCTAAGTCTCTGTTATTTTCTTGTACTTATACTTGGAATTCTCTGTGTAAACTTCTGTAACTTTTCTAGGTAGATGAATCACTGTGTACTTTCTCTTGTTTCTATCTGTTATCAATCTTGAGAAACTCATACATTCTCTGTTCACTGTTTCACGGACTTAGAGAACTAAATTTCTTTCGGTGAAAGTGCTGTTTTCACAGTGCTAAGTACTACCAACTGTATCAACAATCTAGGTTTTGCCAGTTTTCTAAGTCTCTCTTATTTTCTTGTACTTATACTTGGAATTCTCTGTGTAAACCTCTGTAACTTTTCTAGGTAGATGAATCACTGTGTACTTTCTCTTGTTTCTATCTATTACCAATCTTGAGAAACTCATACATTCTCTGTTCACTGTTTCACGGACTTACAGAACTAAATTTCCTTCGGCGAAAGTGCTGTTTTCTCAGTGCTAAGTACTCCCAACTCTATCAACAATGTAGGTTTTACCAGTTTTCTAAGTCTCTCTTATTTTCTTTTACTTATACTTGGAATTCTCTGTGTAAACCTCTGTAACTTTTCTAGGTAGATGAATCACTGTGTACTTTCTCTTGTTTCTATCTGTTACCAATCTTGAGAAACTCATACATTCTCTGTTCACTGTTTCATGGACTTAGAGAACTAAATTTCTTTCGGTGAAAGTGCTGTTTTCACAGTGCTAAGTACTGCCAACTCTATCCACAATGTAGGTTTTGCCAGTTTTCTAAGTCTCTCTAATTTTCTTGCAGTTATACTTGGAATTCTCTCTGTAAACCTCTGTAACTTTTCTAGGTAGATGAATCACTGTGTACTTTCTCTTGTTTCTATCTGTTACCAATCTTGAGAAACTCATACATTCTCTGTTCACTTTTTCCAGTGTTAGAGAAGTAGATTTCTTTCTGCGAAAGTGCTTTTTTCACAGTGCTAAGTACTCCCAACTCTATCCACAGTGTAGGTTTTACCAGTTTTCTAAGTCTCTCTTATTTTCTTGTACTTATACTTGGAATTCTCTGTGTAAAACTCTGTAACTTTTCTAGTAGATGAATCACTGTGTACTTTCTCTTGTTTCTATTTGTTACCAATCTTGCGAAACTCATACATTCTCTGTTCACTGTTTCACGGACTTACAGAACTAATTTTCCTTTGGCGAAAGAGCTGTTTCCACAGTGCTAAGTACTCCCAACTCTATCCACAATGTAGGTTTTGCCAGTTTTCTAAGTCTCTCTTATTTTCTTGTACTTATACATGGAATTCTCTGTGTAAACCTCTGTAACTTCTCTAGGTAGATGAATCACTGTGTACTTTCTCTTGTTTCTATCTGTTACCAATCTTGAGAAACTCGTACATTCTCTGTTCACTGTGTCCCTGTCTTAGAGAAGTAGATTTCTTTCTGCGAAAGTGCTGTTTTCACAGTGCTAAGTACTCCCAACTCTATCCACAATGTAGGTTTTACCAGTTTTCTAAGTCTCTCTTATTTTCTTGTACTTATACTTGGAATTCTCTGTGTAAACCTCTGTAACTTTTCTAGGTAGATGAATCACTGTGTACTTTCTCTTGTTTCTATCTGTTACCAATCTTGAGAAACTCATACATTCTCTGTTCACTGTTTTAGGGACTTAGAGAACCAAATTTCTTTCAGTGAAAGTGCTGTTTTCACAGTGCTAAGTACTCCCAACTCTATCAACAATGTAGGTTTTGCCAGTTTTCTAAGTCTCTCTTATTTTCTTGTACTTATACTTGGAATTCTCTGTGTAAAACTCTGTAACTTTTCTAGGTAGATGAATCACTGTGTACTTTCTCTTGTTTCTATCTGTTACCAATCTTGAGAAACTCATACATTCTCTGCTCACTGTTTCACGGACTTACAGAACTAAATTTCCTTCGGCGAAAGTGCTGTTTTCACAGTGCTAAATACTCTCAACTCTTTCAACAATGTAGGTTTTACCAGTTTTCTAAGTCTCTCTTATTTTCTTGTGCTTATACTTGGAATTCTCTGTGTAAACCTCTGTAACTTCAGTAAGTAGATGAATCACTGTGTACTTTCTCTTGTTTCTATCTGTTACCAATCTTGAGAACCTCATACATTCTCTGTTCACTGTGTCCCAGTCTTAGAGAAGTAGATTTCTTTCTGCGAAAGTGCTGTTTTCACAGTGCTAAGTACTCCCAACTCTGTCCACAATGTAGGTTTTACCAGTTTTCTAAGTCTCTCTTATTTTCTTGTACTTATACTTGGAATTCTCTGTGTAAACCTCTGTAACTTCTCTAGGTAGATGAATCACTGTGTACTTTCTCTTGTTTCTATCTGTTACAAATCTTGAGAAACTCATACATTCTCTGTTCACTGTTTCAGGGACTTAGAGAACTAAATTTCTTTCGGAGAAAGTGCTGTTTTCACAGTGCTAAGTCCTCCCAACTCTATCCACAATGTAGGTTTTACCAGTTTTCTAAGTCTCTCTTATTTTGTTGTACTTATACTTGGAATTCTCTGTGTAAACCTCTGTAACTTCTCTAGGTAGATGAATCACTGTGTACTTTCTCTTGTTTCTATCTGTTACCAATCTTGAGAAACTCATACCTTCTCTGTTCACTGTTTCCCAGTCTTAGAGAAGTAGATTTGATTCTTCAATAGTGCTTTTTTCACAGTGCTAAGTACTCCCATCACTGTCAACAATGTAGATTTTAAAAGTTTTCTAAGTCTCTCTTATTTTCTTGTACTTATACTTGGAATTCTCTGTGTAAACCTCTGTAACTTCTCTCGGTAGATGAATCCCTGTGTACTTTCCCTTGTTTCTATCTGTTACCAATCTTGAGAAACTCATACATTCTCTGTTCACTGTGTCCCAGTGTTAGAGAAGTAGATTTCTTTCTGGGAAAGTGCTGTTTTCACAGTGCTAAGTACTCCCAACTCTATCCACAAGGTAGGTTTTACCAGTTTTCTAAGTCTCTCTTATTTTCTTGTACTTATACTTGGAATTCTCTGTGTAAACCTCTGTAACTTCTCTAGGTAGATGAATCACTGTGTACTTTCACTTGTTTCTATCTGCTACCAATCTGGAGAAACTCATATATTCTCTGTTAACTGTTTCCCAGTCTTAGAGAAGTAGATTTCTTTCTGGGAAAGTGCTGTTTTCACAGTGTTAACTACTCCCAACTCTATCCACAATATAGGTTTTACCAGTTTTCTAAGTCTCTCTTATTTTCTTGTACTTATACATGGAATTCTCCGAGTAAACTTCTGTAACCTCTCCAGGTAGATTAATCACTGTGTACTTTCTCTTGTTTCTATCTGTTTCCAATCTTGAGAAACTCATTCATTCTCTGTTCACTGTTTCACAGACTTAGAGAACTAAATTTCTTTCGGTGAAAGTACTGTTTTCACAGTGCTAAGTACTCCCAACTCTATCAACAATGTAGTTTTTGCCAGTTATCTAAGTCTCTCTTATTTTCTTGTACTTATACTTGGAATTCTCTGTGTAAACCTCTCTAACTTTTCTAGGTAGATGAATCACTGTGTACTTTCTCTTGTTTCTATCAGTTACCAATCTTGAGAAAGTCATACATTCTCTGTTCACTGTTTCACGGACTTAGAGAACCAAATTTCTTATGGCGAAAGTGCTGTTTTCACAGTGCTAAGTACTCCCAACTCTATCAACAATGTAGGTTTAAACAGTTTTCTAAGTCTCTCTTATTTTCTTGTACTTATACTAGGAATTCTCTGTGTTAACCGCTGTAACTTTTCTAGGCAGATGAATCACTGTGTACTTTCTCTTGTTTCTATCTGTTACCAATCTTGAGAAACTCATACATTCTCTGTTCACTGTTTCATGGACTTAGAGAATTAATTTCTTTCGGTGAAAGTGCTGTTTTCACAGTGCTAAGTACTGCCAGCTCTATCCACAATGTAGGTATTGCCAGTTTTCTAAGTCTCTCTTATTTTCTTGTTGTTATACTTGGAATTCTCTGTGTAAACCTCTGTAACTTTTCTAGGTAGATGAATCACTGTGTACTTTCTCTTGTTTCTATCTGTTACCAATCTTGAGAAACTCATACATTGTCTGTTCACTGTTTCCCAGTGTTAGAGAAGTAGATTTCTTTCTGCGAAAGTGCTTTTTTCACAGTGCTACGTACTCCTAACTCTATCCACAATGTAGGTTTTACCAGTTTTCTAAGTCTCTATTATTCTCTTGTACTTATCCTTGGAATTCTCTGTGTAAACCTCTGTAACTTTTTTAGGTAGATGAATCACTGTGTACTTTCGCTTGTTTCTATCTGTTACCAAACTTGAGAAACTCACACATTCTCTGTTCACTGTTTCAAGGACTTAGAGAAATAAATTTACTTCGACGAAAGTGCTGTTTTCACAGTGCTAAGTTCTCCCAACTCTATCCACAATGTAGGTTTTACCAGTTTTCTAAGTCTCTCTTAGTTTCTTGTACTTATACTTGGAATTCTCTGTGTAAACCTCTCTAACTTCTCTAGGTAGATGAATCACTGTGTACTTTCTCTTGTTTCTATCTGTTACCAATCTTGAGAAACTCATTCATTCTCTGTTCACTGTTTCACAGACTTAGAGAACTAAATTTCTTTCGGTGAAAGTGCTCTTTTCACAGTGCTAAGTACTCCCAACTCTATCAACAATGTAGGTTTTAACAGTTTTCTAAGTCTCTCTTATTTTCTTGTACTTATACTGGGAATTCTCTGTGTAAACCTCTCTAACTTTTCGAGGTAGATGAATCACTGTGTACTTTCTCTTGTTTCTATCTGTTACCCATCTGGAGAAACTCATACATTCTCTGTTCACTGCTTCACGGACTTACAGAACTAAATTTCCTTCGGCGAAAGTGCTGTTTTCACAGTGCTAAGTACTCCCTACTCTATCAACAATGTAGATATTACCAGTTTTCTAAGTCTCTCTTATTTTCTTTTACTTATACTTGGAATTCTATGTGTAAACCTCTGTAACTTTTCTAGGTAGATGAATCACTTTGTACTTTCTCTTGTTTCTATCTGTTACCAATCTTGAGAAACTCATACATTCTCTGTTCACTGTTACACCTACTTACAGAACTAAAATTCCTTCGGCGAAAGTGCTGTTTTCTCAGTGCTAAGTACTCCCAACTCTATCAACAATGTAGGTTTTACCAGTTTTCTAAGTCTCTCTTATTTTCTTGTACTTATACTTGGAATTCTCTGTTTAAATCTATGTAACTTCTCTAGGGAGATGAATCACTGTGTACTTTCTCTTGTTTCTGTCTGTTACCAATCTTGAGAAACTCATACATTCTCTGTTAACTGTTTCACTGACTTACAGAACTAAATTTCCTTCAGCGAAAGTGCTGTTTTCTCAGTGGTAAGTACTCCCAACTCTATCAACAATGTAGGTTTTGCCAGTTTTCTAAGTCTCTCTTATTTTCCTGTACTTATACTTGGAATTCTCTGTGTAAACCTCTGTAACTTTTCTAGGTAGATGAATCACTGTGTACTTTCTCTTGTTTCTATCTGTTACCAATCTTGAGAAACTCATACATTCTCTGTTCACTGTGTCATGGGCTTAGAGAACTGAATTTCCTTCTGTGAAAGTGGTGTTTTCACAGTGCTAAGTTCAGCCAACTCTATCAACAATGTAGGTTATACCAGTTTTCTAAGTCTCTCTCATTTTCTTGTACTTATACTTGGAATTCTCTGTGTAAACCTCTGTAACTTTTCTAGGTAGATGAATCACTGTGTACTTTCTCTTGTTTCTGTTACCAATCTTCTGGAACTCATACATTCTCTGTTCACTGTTTCCCAGTCTTAGAGAACTAGATTTCTTTCTGGGAAAGTGCTGTTTTCACAGTGCTAAGTACTCCCAACTCTATCAACAATGTAGGTTTTACCAGTTTTCTAAGTCTCTCTTATTCTCTTGTACTTATACTTGGTTTTCTCTGTGTAAACCTCTGTAACTTTTCTAGGTAGATGAATCAGTGTGTACTTTTCTTGTTTCTATCTGTTACCAATCTTGAGAAACTCATACATTCTCTGTTCACTGTTTCACGGACTTAGAGAACTAAATTTCTTTCGGCGAAAGTGCTGTTTTCACAGTGCAAAGTACTCCCAACTCTATCAACAATGTAGGTTTTCCCAGTTTTCTAAGTCTCTCTTATTTTCTTGTACTTATACTTGGAATTCTCTGTGTAAACCTCTCTACCTTTTCGAGGTAGATGAATCACTGTGTACTTTCTCTTGTTTCTATCTGTTACCAATCTGGAGAAACTCATACATTCTCTGTTCACTGTTTCACGGACTTAGAGAACTAAATTTCCTTCGGTGAAAGTGCTGTTTTCACAGTGCTAAGTACTCCCTACTCTATCAACAATGTAGATATTACCAGTTTTCTAAGTCTCTCTTATTTTCTTTTACTTATACTTGGAATTCTCTGTGTAAACCTCTGTAACTTTTCTAGGTAGATGAATCACTGTGTACTTTCTCTTGTTTCTATCTGTTACCAATCTTGAGAAACTCATACATTCTCTGTTCACTGTTTCCCAGTCTTAGAGAAGTAGATTTTTTTCGGCGAAAGTGCTGTTCTCACAGTGCTAAGTACTCCCAACTGTATCAACAATGTAGGTTTTACCGGTTTTCTAAGTCTCTTATTTTCTTGTACTTATACTTGGAATTCTCTGTGTAAACCTCAGTAACTTTTCTAGGTAGATGAATCACTGTGTACTTTCAGTTTTTTCTATCTGTTACCAATCTTGAAAAACTCATACATTCTCTGTTCACTGTTTCCCAGTGTTAGAGAAGCAGATTTCTTTCTGCGAAAGTGCTGTTTTCACAGTGCTAAGTACTCTCAACTCTATTAACAATGTAGGTTTTACCAGTATTCTAGGAATCTCTTATTTTCTTGTACTTATCCTTGGAATTCTCTATGTAAACCTCTGTAACTTTTCTAGGTAGATGAATCACTGTGTACTTTCTCTTGTTTCTATCTGTTGCCAATCTTGAGAAAGTCATACATTCTCTGTTCACTATTTCCCAGTCTTAGAGAACTAGATTTCTTTCGGCGAAAGTGCTGTTTTCACAGTGCTAAGTACTCCCAACTCTATCAACAATGTAGGTTTTGCCAGTTTTCTAAGTCTCTCTTATTTTCTTGTACTTATACTTGGAATTCTCTGTGTAAACTTCTGTAACTTTTCTAGGTAGATGAATCACTGTGTACTTTCTCTTGTTTCTATCTGTTATCAATCTTGAGAAACTCATACATTCTCTGTTCACTGTTTCACGGACTTAGAGAACTAAATTTCTTTCGGTGAAAGTGCTGTTTTCACAGTGCTAAGTACTACCAACTGTATCAACAATCTAGGTTTTGCCAGTTTTCTAAGTCTCTCTTATTTTCTTGTACTTATACTTGGAATTCTCTGTGTAAACCTCTGTAACTTTTCTAGGTAGATGAATCACTGTGTACTTTCTCTTGTTTCTATCTATTACCAATCTTGAGAAACTCATACATTCTCTGTTCACTGTTTCACGGACTTACAGAACTAAATTTCCTTCGGCGAAAGTGCTGTTTTCTCAGTGCTAAGTACTCCCAACTCTATCAACAATGTAGGTTTTACCAGTTTTCTAAGTCTCTCTTATTTTCTTTTACTTATACTTGGAATTCTCTGTGTAAACCTCTGTAACTTTTCTAGGTAGATGAATCACTGTGTACTTTCTCTTGTTTCTATCTGTTACCAATCTTGAGAAACTCATACATTCTCTGTTCACTGTTTCATGGACTTAGAGAACTAAATTTCTTTCGGTGAAAGTGCTGTTTTCACAGTGCTAAGTACTGCCAACTCTATCCACAATGTAGGTTTTGCCAGTTTTCTAAGTCTCTCTAATTTTCTTGCAGTTATACTTGGAATTCTCTCTGTAAACCTCTGTAACTTTTCTAGGTAGATGAATCACTGTGTACTTTCTCTTGTTTCTATCTGTTACCAATCTTGAGAAACTCATACATTCTCTGTTCACTTTTTCCAGTGTTAGAGAAGTAGATTTCTTTCTGCGAAAGTGCTTTTTTCACAGTGCTAAGTACTCCCAACTCTATCCACAGTGTAGGTTTTACCAGTTTTCTAAGTCTCTCTTATTTTCTTGTACTTATACTTGGAATTCTCTGTGTAAAACTCTGTAACTTTTCTAGTAGATGAATCACTGTGTACTTTCTCTTGTTTCTATTTGTTACCAATCTTGCGAAACTCATACATTCTCTGTTCACTGTTTCACGGACTTACAGAACTAATTTTCCTTTGGCGAAAGAGCTGTTTCCACAGTGCTAAGTACTCCCAACTCTATCCACAATGTAGGTTTTACCAGTTTTCTAAGTCTCTCTTATTTTCTTGTACTTATACTTGGAATTCTCTGTGTAAACCTCTGTAACTTCTCTAGGTAGATGAATCACTGTGTACTTTCTCTTGTTTCTATCTGTTACCAATCTTGAGAAACTCGTACATTCTCTGTTCACTGTGTCCCTGTCTTAGAGAAGTAGATTTCTTTCTGCGAAAGTGCTGTTTTCACAGTGCTAAGTACTCCCAACTCTATCCACAATGTAGGTTTTACCAGTTTTCTAAGTCTCTCTTATTTTCTTGTACTTATACTTGGAATTCTCTGTGTAAACCTCTGTAACTTTTCTAGGTAGATGAATCACTGTGTACTTTCTCTTGTTTCTATCTGTTACCAATCTTGAGAAACTCATACATTCTCTGTTCACTGTTTTAGGGACTTAGAGAACCAAATTTCTTTCAGTGAAAGTGCTGTTTTCACAGTGCTAAGTACTCCCAACTCTATCAACAATGTAGGTTTTGCCAGTTTTCTAAGTCTCTCTTATTTTCTTGTACTTATACTTGGAATTCTCTGTGTAAAACTCTGTAACTTTTCTAGGTAGATGAATCACTGTGTACTTTCTCTTGTTTCTATCTGTTACCAATCTTGAGAAACTCATACATTCTCTGCTCACTGTTTCACGGACTTACAGAACTAAATTTCCTTCGGCGAAAGTGCTGTTTTCACAGTGCTAAATACTCTCAACTCTTTCAACAATGTAGGTTTTACCAGTTTTCTAAGTCTCTCTTATTTTCTTGTGCTTATACTTGGAATTCTCTGTGTAAACCTCTGTAACTTCAGTAAGTAGATGAATCACTGTGTACTTTCTCTTGTTTCTATCTGTTACCAATCTTGAGAAACTCATACATTCTCTGTTCACTGTGTCCCAGTCTTAGAGAAGTAGATTTCTTTCTGCGAAAGTGCTGTTTTCACAGTGCTAAGTACTCCCAACTCTGTCCACAATGTAGGTTTTACCAGTTTTCTAAGTCTCTCTTATTTTCTTGTACTTATACTTGGAATTCTCTGTGTAAACCTCTGTAACTTCTCTAGGTAGATGAATCACTGTGTACTTTCTCTTGTTTCTATCTGTTACAAATCTTGAGAAACTCATACATTCTCTGTTCACTGTTTCAGGGACTTAGAGAACTAAATTTCTTTCGGAGAAAGTGCTGTTTTCACAGTGCTAAGTCCTCCCAACTCTATCCACAATGTAGGTTTTACCAGTTTTCTAAGTCTCTCTTATTTTGTTGTACTTATACTTGGAATTCTCTGTGTAAACCTCTGTAACTTCTCTAGGTAGATGAATCACTGTGTACTTTCTCTTGTTTCTATCTGTTACCAATCTTGAGAAACTCATACCTTCTCTGTTCACTGTTTCCCAGTCTTAGAGAAGTAGATTTGATTCTTCAATAGTGCTTTTTTCACAGTGCTAAGTACTCCCATCACTGTCAACAATGTAGATTTTAAAAGTTTTCTAAGTCTCTCTTATTTTCTTGTACTTATACTTGGAATTCTCTGTGTAAACCTCTGTAACTTCTCTCGGTAGATGAATCCCTGTGTACTTTCCCTTGTTTCTATCTGTTACCAATCTTGAGAAACTCATACATTCTCTGTTCACTGTGTCCCAGTCTTAGAGAAGTAGATTTCTTTCGGCGAAAGTGCAGTTTTCACAGTGCTAAGTACTCCCAACACTATCCACAATGTAGGTTTTACCAGTTTTCTAAGTCTCTCTTATTTTCTTGTACTTATACATGGAATTCTCCGAGTAAACTTCTGTAACCTCTCCAGGTAGATTAATCACTGTGTACTTTCTCTTGTTTCTATCTGTTTCCAATCTTGAGAAACTCATTCATTCTCTGTTCACTGTTTCACGGACTTAGAGAATTAGATTTCTTTCGGTGAAAGTGCTGTTTTCACAGTGCTAAGTACTCCCAACTCTATCAACAATGTAGGTTTTGCAAGTTTTCTAAGTCTCTCTTATTTTCTTGTACTTATACTTGGAATTCTCTGTGTAAACCTCTGTAACTTTTCGAGGTAGATGAATCACTGTGTACTTTCTCTTGCTTCCATCTTTTACCAATCTTGAGAAACTCATACATTCTCTGTTCAATGTTTCAGGGACTTAGAGAACTAAATTTCCTTCGGCGAAAGTGCTGTTTTCACAGTGCTAAGTACTCCCAACTCTATCCACAATGTAGGTTTTACCAGTTTTTTAAGTCTCTATTATTCTCTTGTACTTATACTTGGAATTCTCTGTGTAACCCTCTGTAACGTCTCTAGGTAGATGAATCACTGTGTACTTTCTCTTGTTTCTATCTGTTACCAATCTTGAGAAACTCATACATTCTCTGTTCACTGTGTCCCAGTCTTAGAGAAGTAGATTTCTTTCGGCGAAAGTGCTGTTTTCTCAGTGCTAAGTACTCCCAACTCTATCAACAATGTAGGTTTTACCAGTTTTCTAAGTCTCTCTTATTTTCTTGTACTTACACTTGGAATTCTCTGTGTAAACCTCTGTAACTTCTCTAGGTAGATGAATCACTGTGTACTTTCTCTTGTTTCTATCTGTTACCAATCTGGAGAAACTCATACATTCTCTGTTCACTGTGTCCCAGACTTAGAGAAGTAGATTTCTTTCTGGGAAAGTGCTGTTTTCACAGTGCTAAGTACTCCCAACTCTATCCACAAGGTAGGTTTTACCAGTTTTCTAAGTCTCTCTTATTTTCTTGTACTTATACATGGAATTCTCTGAGTAAACTTCTGTAACCTCTCTAGGTAGATGAATCACTGTGTACTTTCTCTCTTTTCTATCTGTTACCAATCTTAAGAAACTCATTCATTCTCTGTTCACTGTTTCACGGATTTAGAGAACTAAATTTCCTTCGGTGAAAGTGCTGTTTTCACAGTGTTAAGTACTCCCAACTCTATCAACAATGTAGGTTTTGCCAGTTTTCTAAGTCTCTCTTATTTTCTTGTACTTATACTTGGAATTCTCTGTGTAAACCTCTGTAACTTTTCGAGGTAGATGAATCACTGTGTACTTTCTCTTGTTTCTATCTGTTACCAATCTTGAGAAACTCATACATTCTCTTTTCACTGTTTCACGGACTTACAGAACTAAATTTCCTTCGGCGAAAGTGCTGTTTTCACAGTGCTAAGTACTCCCAGCTCTATCAACAATGTGGGTTTTACCAGTTTTCTAAGTCTCTCTTATTTTCTTGTACTTATACTTGGAATTCTCTGTGTAAACCTCTGTAACTTTTATAGGTAGATGAATCACTGTGTACTTTCTCTTGTTTCTATCTGTTACCAATCTTGAGAAACTCATACATTCTCTGTTCACTGTATCCCAGTCTTAGAGAAGTAGATTTCATTCTGCAATAGTGCTTTTTTCACAGTGCTAAGTACTCCCAACTCTAGCAGCAATGTAGGTTTTACCAGTTTTCTAAGTGTCTCTTATTTTCTTGTACTTATACTTGGAATTCTATGTGTAAACCTCTGTAACTTTTCTAGGTAGATGAATCACTGGGTACTTTCTCTTGTTTCTGTCTATTACCAATCTTGAGAAACTCATACATTCTCTGTTCACTGTGTCCCAGTCTTAGAGAAGTAGATTTCTTTGTGCGAATGTGCTGTTTTCACAGTGCTAAGTACTCCCAACTCTATCCACATTGTAGGTTTTACCAGTTTTGTAAGTCTCTCTTATTTTCTTGTACTTATACTTGGAATTCTCTGTGTAAACCTCTGTAACTTTTCTAGGTAGATGAATCACTGTGTACTTTCTCTTGTTTCTATCTGTTAACAATCTTGAGAAACTCATACATTCTCTGTTCACTGTTTAACGGACTTACAGAACTAAATTTCCTTCGGCAAGTCCTGTTTTCTCAGTGCTAAGTACTCCCAACTCTATCAACAATGTAGGTTTTACCAGTTTTCTAAGTCTCTCTTATTTTCTTGTACTTATACTTGGAATTCTCTGTGTAAACTTCTGTAACTTCTCTAGGTAGATGAATCACTGTGTACTTTCTCTTGTTTCTATCTGTTACCAATCTTGAGAAACTCATACATTCTCTGTTCACTGTGTCCCAGTCTTAGAGAAGTAGATTTCTTTCTGCGAAAGTGCTGTTTTCACAGTGCTAAGTACTCCCAACACTATCCACAATGTAGGTTTTACCAGTTTTCTAAGTCTCTCTTATTTTCTTGTACTTATACATGGAATTCTCTGAGTAAACTTCTGTAACTTCTCTAGGTAGACGAATCACTGTGTACTTTCTCTTGTTTCTATCTGTTACCGATCTTGAGAAACTCATTCATTCTCTGTTTACTGTTTCACGGACTTAGAGAACTAGATTTCTTTCGGTGAAAGTGCTGTTTTCACAGTGCTAAGTACTCCCAACTCTATCAACAATGTAGGTTGTGCCAGTTTTCTAAGTCTCTCTTATTTTCTTGTACTTATACTTGGAATTCTCTGTGTAAACCTCTGTAACTTTTCTAGGTAGATGAATCACTGTGTATTTTCTCTTGTTTCTATCTGTTACCAATCTTGAGAAACTCATACATTCTCTGTTCACTGTTTCACGGACTTACAGAACTAAATTTCCTTCGGCGAAAATGCGGTTTTCACAGTGCTAAGTACTCCCAACTCTATCAACAATGTAGGTTTTGCCAGTTTTCTAAGTCTCCCTAATTTTCTTGTACTTATACTTGGAATTCTCTGTGTAAACCTCTGTAACTTCTCTAGGTAGATGAATCACTGTGTACTTTCTCTTGTTTCTATCTGTTACCAATCTTGAGAAACTCATACATTCTCTGTTCACTGTTTCAAGGACTTAGAGAACTAAATTTCTTTCGGCGAAAGTGCTGTTTTCACAGTGCTAAGTACTCCCAACTCTATCCACAATGTAGGTTTTACCAGTTTTCTAAGTCTCTCTTATTTTCTTGTACTTATACTTGGAATTCTCTGTGTAAAGCTCTGTAACTTCTCTAGGTAGATGAATCACTGTGTACTTTCTCTTGTTTCTATCTGTTACCAATCTTGAGAAACTCGTACATTCTCTGTTCACTGTGTCCCAGTCTTAGAGAAGTAGATTTCTTTCTGCGAAAGTGCTGTTTTCACAGTGCTAAGTACTCCCAACTCTATCAACAATGTAGGTTTTGCCAGTTTTCTAAGTCTCTCTTATTTTCTTGTACTTATACTTGTAATTCTCTGTGTAAACCTCTGTAACTTTTCTAGGTAGATGAATCACTGTGTACTTTCTCTTGTTTCTATCTGTTACCAATCTTGAAAAACTCATACATTCTCTGTTCACTGTATCCCAGTCTTAGAGAAGTAGATTTCATTCTGCAATAGTGCTTTTTTCACAGTGCTGTGTACTCCCAAGTCTATCAACAATGTAGGTTTTACCAGTTTTCTAAGTCTCTCTTATTTTCTTGTACTTATACTTGGAATTCTATGTGTAAACCT
Organism: Heterohyrax brucei; assembly: GCA_028571685.1. Lineage (NCBI taxonomy): Eukaryota > Metazoa > Chordata > Mammalia > Hyracoidea > Procaviidae > Heterohyrax > Heterohyrax brucei. Next base: position 74,399,333 of record CM053158.1, read on the forward strand.
CTGTAACTTTTCTAGGTAGATGAATCACTGGGTACTTTCTCTTGTTTCTATCTGTTACCAATCTTGAGAAACTCATACATTCTCTGTTCACTGTGTCCCAGTCTTAGAGAAGTAGATTTCTTTGTGCGAAAGTGCTGTTTTCACAGTGCTAAGTACTCCCAACTCTATTCACAATGCAGGTTTTACCAGTTTTCTAAGTCTCTCTTATTTTCTTGTACTTATACTTGGAATTCTCTGTGTAAACCTCTGTAACTTTTCTAGGTAGATGAATCACTGTGTACTTTCTCTTGTTTCTATCTGTTACCAATCTTGAGAAACTCATACATTCTCTGTTCACTGTTTCAGGGACTTAGAGAACTAAATTTCTTTTGGTGAAAGTGCTGTTTTCACAGTGCTAAGTACTCCCAACTCTATCCACAATGTAGCTTTTACCAGTTTTCTAAGTCTCTCTTATTTTGTTGTACTTATACTTGGAATTCTCTGTGTAAACCTCTGTAACTTTTCTAGGTAGATGAATCACTGTGTACTTTCTCTTGTTTCTACCTGTTACCAATTTTGAGAAACTCATACATTCTCTGTTCACTGTTTCCCGGTCTTTGAGAAGGAGATTTCTTTCGGCGAAAGTGCTGTTTTCACAGTGCTAAGTACTCGCAACTGTATCAACAATGTAGGTTTTACCAGTTTTCTAAGTCTCTCTTATTTTCTTGGAGTCACACTTGGAATTCTCTGTGTAACCCTCTGTAACTTCTCTACGTAGATGAATCACTGTGTGCTTTCTTTTGTTTCTATCTGTTACCAATCTTGAGAAACTCATACATTCTCTGTTCACTGTGTCCCAGACTTAGAGAAGTAGATTTCTTTCTGCGAAAGTACTGTTTTCACAGTGCTAAGTACTCCCTACTCTATCCACAATGTAGGTTTTACCAATTTTCTAAGTCTCTCTTATTTTCTTGTACTTACACATGGAATTCTCTGACTAAACTTCCGTAACTTCTCTAGGTAGATGAATCACTGTGTACTTCCTCTTGTTTCTATCTGTTACCAATCTTGAGAAACTCATTCATTCTCTGTTCACTGTTTCACGGACTTAGAGAACTAGATTTCTTTCGGTTAAAGTGCTGTTTTCACAGTGCTAAGTACTCCCAACTCTATCCACAATGTAGGTTTTACCAGTTTTCTAAGTCTCTCTTATTTTCTTGTACTTATACTTGGAATTCTCTTTGTAAACCTCTGTAACTTCTCTAGGTAGATGAATCACTGTGTACTTTCTCTTGTTTCTATCTGTTACCAATCTTGAGAAACTCGTACATTCTCTGTTCACTGTGTCCCAGTCTTAGAGAAGTAGATTTCTTTCTGCGAAAGTGCTGTTTTCACAGTGCTAAGTACTCCCAACTCTATCCACAATGTAGGTTTTACCAGTTTTCTAAGTCTCTCTTATTTTCTTGGAGTCACACTTGGAATTCTCTGTGTAAACCTCTGTAACTTTTCTCGGTAGATGAATCCTTGTGTACTTTCTCTTGTTTCTATCTGTTACCAATCTTGAGAAACTCATACATTCTCTGTTCAGTGTTTCCCAGTCTTGGAGAAGTAGATTTGATTCTTCAATAGTGCTTTTTTCACAGTGCTAAGTACTCCCATCACTATCAACAATGTAGATTTTAAAAGTTTTCTAAGTCTCTCTTATTTTCTTGTACTTATACTTGGAATTCTCTGTGTAAACCTCTGTAACTTCTCTCAGTAGATGAATCCCTGTGTACTTTCCCTTGTTTCTATCTGTTACCAATCTCGAGAAATTCATACATTCTCTGTTCACTGTGTCCCAGTCTTAGAGAAGTAGATTTCTTTCGGCGAAAGGGCAGTTTTCACAGTGCTAAGTACTCCCAACTCTATCCACAATGTAGGTTTTACCAGTTTTCTAAGTCTCTCTTATTTTCTTGTACTTATACATGGAATTCTCTGAGTAAACTTCTGTAACTTCTCTAGGTAGATGAATCACTGTGTACTTTCTCTTGTTTCTATCTGTTACCAATCTTGAGAATCTCATTCATTCTCTGTTCACTGTTTCATGGACTTAGAGAACTAGATTTCTTTCGGTGAAAGTGCTGTTTTCACAGTGCTAAGTACTGCCAACTCTATCCACAATGTAAGTTTTGCCAGTTTTCTAAGTCTCTCTTATTTTCTTGTAGTTATACTTGGAATTCTCTCTGTAAACCTCTGTAACTTTTCTAGGTAGATGAATCACTGTGTACTTTCTCTTGTTTCTATCTGTTACCAATCTTGAGAAACTCATACATTCTCTGTTCACTGTTTCCCAGTGTTAGAGAAGTAGATTTCTTTCTGCGAAAGTGCTTTTTTCACAGTGCTAAGTACTCCCAACTCTATCAACAATGTAGGTTTTACCAGTTTTCTAAGTCTCTCTTATTTTCTTGTACTTATCCTTGGAATTCTCTGTGTAAACCTCTGTAACTTTTTTAGGTAGATGAGTCACTGTGTACTTTCGCTTGTTTCTATCTGTTACCAAACTTGAGAAACTCATACATTCTCTGTTCACTGTTTCAGGGACTTAGAGAACTAAATTTCTTTCGGCGAAAGTGCTGTTTTCACAGTGCTAAGTACTCCCAACTCTATCCACAATGTAGTTTTTACCAGTTTTCTAAGTCTCTCTTATTTTCTTGTACTTATACTTGGAATTCTCTGTGTAACCCTCTGTAACTTCTCTAGGTAGATGAATCACTGTGTACTTTCTCTTGTTTCTAACTGTTACCAATCTGGAGAAACTCATACATTCTCTGTTCACTGTTTCCCAGTCTTAGAGAAGTAGATTTCTTTCTGGGAAAGTGCTGTTTTCACAGTGCTAAGTACTCCCAACTCTATCCACAAGGTAGGTTTTACCAGTTTTCTAAGGCTCTCTTATTTTCTTGTACTTATACATGGAATTCTCTGAGTAAACTTCTGTAACCTCTCTAGGTAGATTAATCACTGTGTACTTTCTCTCTTTTCTATCTGTTACCAATCTTAAGAAACTCATTCATTCTCTGTTCACTGTTTCACGGACTTAGAGAACTAAATTTCCTTCGGTGAAAGTGCTGTTTTCACAGTGCTAAGTACTCCCAACTCTATCAACAATGTAGGTTTTACCAGTTTTCTAAGTCTCTCTTATTTTCTTGTACTTATACTTGGAATTCTCTGTGTAAACCTCTGTAACTTTTCTAGGTAGATGAATCACTGTGTACTTTCTCTTGTTTCTATCTGTTACCAATCTTGAGAAACTCATACATTCTCTGTTCACTGTATCCCAGTCTTAGAGAAGTAGATTTCATTCTGCAATAGTGCTTTTTTCACAGTGCTAAGTACTCTCAACTCTATCAACAATGTAGGTTTTACCAGTTTTCTAAGTCTCTCTTATTTTCTTGTACTTATACTTGGAATTCTATGTGTAAACCTCAGTAACTTTTCTAGGTAGATGAATCACTGGGTACTTTCTCTTGTTTCTGTCTGTTACCAATCTTGAGAAACTCATACATTCTCTGTTCACTGTGTCCCAGTCTTAGAGAAGTAGATTTCTTTGTGCGAAAGTGCTGTTTTCACAGTGCTAAGTACTCCCAACTCTATCCACAATGTAGGTTTTACCAGTTTTCTAAGTCTCTCTTATTTTCTTGTACTTATACTTGGAATTCTCTGTGTAGACCTCTGTAACTTTTCTAGGTAGATGAATGACTGTGTACTTTCTCTTGTTTCTATCTGTTAACAATCTTGAGAAACTCATACATTCTCTGTTCACTGTTTCACGGACTTACAGAACTAAATTTCCTTCGGCAAGTCCTGTTTTCTCAGTGCTAAGTACTCTCAACTCTATCAACAATGTAGGTTTTACCAGTTTTCTAAGTCTCTCTTATTTTCTTGTACTTATACTTGGAATTCTCTGTGTAAACCTCTGTAACTTCTCTAGGTAGATGAATCACTGTATACTTTCTCTTGTTTCTATCTGTTACCAATCTTGAGAAACCCATACATTCTCTGTTCACTGTGTCCCAGTCTTAGAGAAGTAAATTTCTTTCTGCGAAAGTGCTGTTTTCACAGTGCTAAGTACTCCCAACTCTATCCACTATGTAGGTTTTACCAGTTTTCTAAGTCTCTCTTATTTTCTTGCACTTATAGTTGGAATTCTCTGTGTAAACCTCTGTAACTTCTCTAGGTAGATGAATCACTGTGTACCTTCTCCTGTTTCTATCTGTTACCAATCTGGAGAAACTCATACATTCTCTGTTCACTGTATCCCAGTCTTAGGGAAGTAGATTTCTTTCTGCGAAAGTGCTGTTTTCACAGTGCTAAGTACTCCCAACTCTATGAACAATGTAGGTTTTGCCGGTTTTCTAAGTCTCTCTTATTTTCTTGTACTTATACTTGGAATTCTCTGTGTAAACCTCTGTAACTTTTCTAGGTAGATGAATCACTGTGTACTTTCTCTTGTTTCTACCTGTTACCAATCTTGAGAAACTCATACATTCTCTGGTCACTGTTTCACGGACTTACAGAACTAAATTTCCTTCGGCGAAAGTGCTGTTTTCACAGTGCTAAGTACTCCCAACTCTATCCACAATGTAGGTTTTACCAGTTTTCTAAGTCTCTCTTATTTTCTTGTACTTATACTTGGAATTCTCTGTGTAGACCTCTGTAACTTTTCTAGGTAGATGAATGACTGTGTACTTTCTCTTGTTTCTATCTGTTAACAATCTTGAGAAACTCATACATTCTCTGTTCACTGTTTCACGGACTTACAGAACTAAATTTCCTTCGGCAAGTCCTGTTTTCTCAGTGCTAAGTACTCTCAACTCTATCAACAATGTAGGTTTTACCAGTTTTCTAAGTCTCTCTTATTTTCTTGTACTTATACTTGGAATTCTCTGTGTAAACCTCTGTAACTTCTCTAGGTAGATGAATCACTGTATACTTTCTCTTGTTTCTATCTGTTACCAATCTTGAGAAACCCATACATTCTCTGTTCACTGTGTCCCAGTCTTAGAGAAGTAAATTTCTTTCTGCGAAAGTGCTGTTTTCACAGTGCTAAGTACTCCCAACTCTATCCACTATGTAGGTTTTACCAGTTTTCTAAGTCTCTCTTATTTTCTTGCACTTATAGTTGGAATTCTCTGTGTAAACCTCTGTAACTTTTCTAGGTAGATGAATCACTGTGTACTTTCTCTTGTTTCTACCTGTTACCAATCTTGAGAAACTCATACATTCTCTGGTCACTGTTTCACGGACTTACAGAACTAAATTTCCTTCGGCGAAAGTGCTGTTTTCACAGTGCTAAGTACTCCCAACTCTATCAACAATGTAGGTTTTACCAGTTTTCTAAGTCTCTCTTATTTTCTTGTACTTATACTTGGAATTCTCTGTGTAGACCTCTGTAACTTCTCTAGGTAGATGAATCACTGTGTACTTTCTCTTGTTTCTATCTGTTACCAATCTGGAGAAACTCATACATTCTCTGTTCACTGTTTCCCAGTGTTAGAGAAGTAGATTTCTTTCTGCGAAAGTGCTGTTTTCACAGTGCTCAGTACTCCCAACTCTATCCACAAGGTAGGTTTTACCAGTTTTCTAAGTCTCTCTTATTTTGTTGTACTTATACATGTACTTCTCTGTGTAAACTTCTTTAACTTCTCTAGGTATATGAATCACTGTGTACTTTCTCTTGTTTCTATCTGTTACCAATCTTGAGAAACTCATACATTCTCTGTTCACTGTGTCCCAGTCTTAGAGAAGTTGATTTCTTTCTGCGAAAGTGCTGTTTTCACAGTGCTAAGTACTCCCAACTCTATCAACAATGTAGGGTTTACCGGTTTTCTAAGTCTCTCTTATTTTCTTGTACTTATACTTGGAATTCTCTGTGTAAACCTCTGTAACTTTTCTAGGTAGATGAATCACTGTGTAGTTTCTCTTGTTTCTATCTGTTACCAATCTTGAGAAATTCATACGTTCTCTGTTCAGTGTTTCACGGACTTAGAGAACTAAAATTCCTTCGGCGAAAGTGCTGTTTTCACAGTGCTAAGTACTCCCAACTCTATCAACAATGTAGGGTTTACCGGTTTTCTAAGTCTCTCTTATTTTCTTGTACTTATACTTGGAATTCTATGTGTAAACCTCTGTAACTTTTCTAGGTAGATGAATCACTGGGTACTTTCTCTTGTTTCTATCTGTTACCAATCTTGAGAAACTCATACATTCTCTGTTCACTGTGTCCCAGTCTTAGAGAAGTAGATTTCTTTGTGCGAAAGTGCTGTTTTCACAGTGCTAAGTACTCCCAACTCTATTCACAATGTAGGTTTTACCAGTTTTCTAAGTCTCTCTTATTTTCTTGTACTTATACTTGGAATTCTCTGTGTAAACCTCTGTAAGTTTTCTAGGTAGATGAATCACTGTGTACTTTCTCTTGTTTCTATCTGTTACCAATCTTGAGAAACTCATACATTCTCTGTTCACTGTTTCAGGGACTTAGAGAACTAAATTTCTTTTGGTGAAAGTGCTGTTTTCACAGTGCTAAGTACTCCCAACTCTATCCTCAATGTAGCTTTTACCAGTTTTCTAAGTCTCTCTTATTTTGTTGTACTTATACTTGGAATTCTCTGTGTAAACCTCTGTAACTTCTCTAGGTAGATGAATCACTGTGTACTTTCTCTTGTTTCTATCTGTTACCAATTTTGAGAAACTCATACATTCTCTGTTCACTGTTTCCCGGTCTTTGAGAAGGAGATTTCTTTCGGCGAAAGTGCTGTTTTCACAGTGCTAAGTACTCGCAACTGTATCAACAATGTAGGTTTTACCAGTTTTCTAAGTCTCTCTTATTTTCTTGGAGTCACACTTGGAATTCTCTGTGTAACCCTCTGTAACTTCTCTACGTAGATGAATCACTGTGTGCTTTCTTTTGTTTCTATCTGTTACCAATCTTGAGAAACTCATACATTCTCTGTTCACTGTGTCCCAGACTTAGAGAAGTAGATTTCTTTCTGCGAAAGTACTGTTTTCACAGTGCTAAGTACTCCCTACTCTATCCACAATGTAGGTTTTACCAATTTTCTAAGTCTCTCTTATTTTCTTGTACTTACACATGGAATTCTCTGACTAAACTTCCGTAACTTCTCTAGGTAGATGAATCACTGTGTACTTCCTCTTGTTTCTATCTGTTACCAATCTTGAGAAACTCATTCATTCTCTGTTCACTCTTTCACGGACTTAGAGAACTAGATTTCTTTCGGTGAAAGTGCTGTTTTCACAGTGCTAAGTACTCCCAACTCTATCCACAATGTAGGTTTTACCAGTTTTCTAAGTCTCTCTTATTTTCTTGTACTTATACTTGGAATTCTCTTTGTAAACCTCTGTAACTTCTCTAGGTAGATGAATCACTGTGTACTTTCTCTTGTTTCTATCTGTTACCAATCTTGAGAAACTCGTACATTCTCTGTTCACTGTGTCCCAGTCTTAGAGAAGTAGATTTCTTTCTGCGAAAGTGCTGTTTTCACAGTGCTAAGTACTCCCAACTCTATCCACAATGTAGGTTTTACCAGATTTCTAAGTCTCTCTTATTTTCTTGTACTTATCCTTGGAATTCTCTGTGTAAACCTCTGTAACTTTTCTCGGTAGATGAATCCTTGTGTACTTTCTCTTGTTTCTATCTGTTACCAATCTTGAGAAACTCATACACTCTCTGTTCAGTGTTTCCCAGTCTTGGAGAAGTAGATTTGATTCTTCAATAGTGCTTTTTTCACAGTGCTAAGTACTCCCATCACTATCAACAATGTAGATTTTAAAAGTTTTCTAAGTCTCTCTTATTTTCTTGTACTTATACTTGGAATTCTCTGTGTAAACCTCTGTAACTTCTCTCAGTAGATGAATCCCTGTGTACTTTCCCTTGTTTCTATCTGTTACCAATCTTGAGAAATTCATACATTCTCTGTTCACTGTGTCCCAGTCTTAGAGAAGTAGATTTCTTTCGGCGAAAGTGCAGTTTTCACAGTGCTAAGTACTCCCAACTCTATCCACAATGTAGGTTTTACCAGTTTTCTAAGTCTCTCTTATTTTCTTGTACTTATACATGGAATTCTCTGAGTAAACTTCTGTAACTTCTCTAGGTAGATGAATCACTGTGTACTTTCTCTTGTTTCTATCTGTTACCAATCTTGAGAATCTCATTCATTCTCTGTTCACTGTTTCATGGACTTAGAGAACTAGATTTCTTTCGGTGAAAGTGCTGTTTTCACAGTGCTAAGTACTGCCAACTCTATCCACAATGTAGGTTTTGCCAGTTTTCTAAGGCTCTCTTATTTTCTTGTACTTATACATGGAATTCTCTGAGTAAACTTCTGTAACCTCTCTAGGTAGATTAATCACTGTGTACTTTCTCTCTTTTCTATCTGTTACCAATCTTAAGAAACTCATTCATTCTCTGTTCACTGTTTCACGGACTTAGAGAACTAAATTTCCTTCGGTGAAAGTGCTGTTTTCACAGTGCTAAGTACTCCCAACTCTATCAACAATGTAGGTTTTACCAGTTTTCTAAGTCTCTCTTATTTTCTTGTACTTATACTTGGAATTCTCTGTGTAAACCTCTGTAACTTTTCTAGGTAGATGAATCACTGTGTACTTTCTCTTGTTTCTATCTGTTACCAATCTTGAGAAACTCATACATTCTCTGTTCACTGTATCCCAGTCTTAGAGAAGTAGATTTCATTCTGCAATAGTGCTTTTTTCACAGTGCTAAGTACTCTCAACTCTATCAACAATGTAGGTTTTACCAGTTTTCTAAGTCTCTCTTATTTTCTTGTACTTATACTTGGAATTCTATGTGTAAACCTCAGTAACTTTTCTAGGTAGATGAATCACTGGGTACTTTCTCTTGTTTCTGTCTGTTACCAATCTTGAGAAACTCATACATTCTCTGTTCACTGTGTCCCAGTCTTAGAGAAGTAGATTTCTTTGTGCGAAAGTGCTGTTTTCACAGTGCTAAGTACTCCCAACTCTATCCACAATGTAGGTTTTACCAGTTTTCTAAGTCTCTCTTATTTTCTTGTACTTATACTTGGAATTCTCTGTGTAGACCTCTGTAACTTTTCTAGGTAGATGAATGACTGTGTACTTTCTCTTGTTTCTATCTGTTAACAATCTTGAGAAACTCATACATTCTCTGTTCACTGTTTCACGGACTTACAGAACTAAATTTCCTTCGGCAAGTCCTGTTTTCTCAGTGCTAAGTACTCTCAACTCTATCAACAATGTAGGTTTTACCAGTTTTCTAAGTCTCTCTTATTTTCTTGTACTTATACTTGGAATTCTCTGTGTAAACCTCTGTAACTTCTCTAGGTAGATGAATCACTGTATACTTTCTCTTGTTTCTATCTGTTACCAATCTTGAGAAACCCATACATTCTCTGTTCACTGTGTCCCAGTCTTAGAGAAGTAAATTTCTTTCTGCGAAAGTGCTGTTTTCACAGTGCTAAGTACTCCCAACTCTATCCACTATGTAGGTTTTACCAGTTTTCTAAGTCTCTCTTATTTTCTTGCACTTATAGTTGGAATTCTCTGTGTAAACCTCTGTAACTTCTCTAGGTAGATGAATCACTGTGTACCTTCTCCTGTTTCTATCTGTTACCAATCTGGAGAAACTCATACATTCTCTGTTCACTGTATCCCAGTCTTAGGGAAGTAGATTTCTTTCTGCGAAAGTGCTGTTTTCACAGTGCTAAGTACTCCCAACTCTATGAACAATGTAGGTTTTGCCGGTTTTCTAAGTCTCTCTTATTTTCTTGTACTTATACTTGGAATTCTCTGTGTAAACCTCTGTAACTTTTCTAGGTAGATGAATCACTGTGTACTTTCTCTTGTTTCTACCTGTTACCAATCTTGAGAAACTCATACATTCTCTGGTCACTGTTTCACGGACTTACAGAACTAAATTTCCTTCGGCGAAAGTGCTGTTTTCACAGTGCTAAGTACTCCCAACTCTATCAACAATGTAGGTTTTACCAGTTTTCTAAGTCTCTCTTATTTTCTTGTACTTATACTTGGAATTCTCTGTGTAGACCTCTGTAACTTCTCTAGGTAGATGAATCACTGTGTACTTTCTCTTGTTTCTATCTGTTACCAATCTGGAGAAACTCATACATTCTCTGTTCACTGTTTCCCAGTGTTAGAGAAGTAGATTTCTTTCTGCGAAAGTGCTGTTTTCACAGTGCTAAGTACTCCCAACTCTATCCACAAGGTAGGTTTTACCAGTTTTCTAAGTCTCTCTTATTTTGTTGTACTTATACATGTACTTCTCTGTGTAAACTTCTTTAACTTCTCTAGGTATATGAATCACTGTGTACTTTCTCTTGTTTCTATCTGTTACCAATCTTGAGAAACTCATACATTCTCTGTTCACTGTGTCCCAGTCTTAGAGAAGTTGATTTCTTTCTGCGAAAGTGCTGTTTTCACAGTGCTAAGTACTCCCAACTCTATCAACAATGTAGGGTTTACCGGTTTTCTAAGTCTCTCTTATTTTCTTGTACTTATACTTGGAATTCTCTGTGTAAACCTCTGTAACTTTTCTAGGTAGATGAATCACTGTGTAGTTTCTCTTGTTTCTATCTGTTACCAATCTTGAGAAATTCATACGTTCTCTGTTCAGTGTTTCACGGACTTAGAGAACTAAAATTCCTTCGGCGAAAGTGCTGTTTTCACAGTGCTAAGTACTCCCAACTCTATCAACAATGTAGGGTTTACCGGTTTTCTAAGTCTCTCTTATTTTCTTGTACTTATACTTGGAATTCTATGTGTAAACCTCTGTAACTTTTCTAGGTAGATGAATCACTGGGTACTTTCTCTTGTTTCTATCTGTTACCAATCTTGAGAAACTCATACATTCTCTGTTCACTGTGTCCCAGTCTTAGAGAAGTAGATTTCTTTGTGCGAAAGTGCTGTTTTCACAGTGCTAAGTACTCCCAACTCTATTCACAATGTAGGTTTTACCAGTTTTCTAAGTCTCTCTTATTTTCTTGTACTTATACTTGGAATTCTCTGTGTAAACCTCTGTAAGTTTTCTAGGTAGATGAATCACTGTGTACTTTCTCTTGTTTCTATCTGTTACCAATCTTGAGAAACTCATACATTCTCTGTTCACTGTTTCAGGGACTTAGAGAACTAAATTTCTTTTGGTGAAAGTGCTGTTTTCACAGTGCTAAGTACTCCCAACTCTATCCTCAATGTAGCTTTTACCAGTTTTCTAAGTCTCTCTTATTTTGTTGTACTTATACTTGGAATTCTCTGTGTAAACCTCTGTAACTTCTCTAGGTAGATGAATCACTGTGTACTTTCTCTTGTTTCTATCTGTTACCAATTTTGAGAAACTCATACATTCTCTGTTCACTGTTTCCCGGTCTTTGAGAAGGAGATTTCTTTCGGCGAAAGTGCTGTTTTCACAGTGCTAAGTACTCGCAACTGTATCAACAATGTAGGTTTTACCAGTTTTCTAAGTCTCTCTTATTTTCTTGGAGTCACACTTGGAATTCTCTGTGTAACCCTCTGTAACTTCTCTACGTAGATGAATCACTGTGTGCTTTCTTTTGTTTCTATCTGTTACCAATCTTGAGAAACTCATACATTCTCTGTTCACTGTGTCCCAGACTTAGAGAAGTAGATTTCTTTCTGCGAAAGTACTGTTTTCACAGTGCTAAGTACTCCCTACTCTATCCACAATGTAGGTTTTACCAATTTTCTAAGTCTCTCTTATTTTCTTGTACTTACACATGGAATTCTCTGACTAAACTTCCGTAACTTCTCTAGGTAGATGAATCACTGTGTACTTCCTCTTGTTTCTATCTGTTACCAATCTTGAGAAACTCATTCATTCTCTGTTCACTCTTTCACGGACTTAGAGAACTAGATTTCTTTCGGTGAAAGTGCTGTTTTCACAGTGCTAAGTACTCCCAACTCTATCCACAATGTAGGTTTTACCAGTTTTCTAAGTCTCTCTTATTTTCTTGTACTTATACTTGGAATTCTCTTTGTAAACCTCTGTAACTTCTCTAGGTAGATGAATCACTGTGTACTTTCTCTTGTTTCTATCTGTTACCAATCTTGAGAAACTCGTACATTCTCTGTTCACTGTGTCCCAGTCTTAGAGAAGTAGATTTCTTTCTGCGAAAGTGCTGTTTTCACAGTGCTAAGTACTCCCAACTCTATCCACAATGTAGGTTTTACCAGATTTCTAAGTCTCTCTTATTTTCTTGTACTTATCCTTGGAATTCTCTGTGTAAACCTCTGTAACTTTTCTCGGTAGATGAATCCTTGTGTACTTTCTCTTGTTTCTATCTGTTACCAATCTTGAGAAACTCATACACTCTCTGTTCAGTGTTTCCCAGTCTTGGAGAAGTAGATTTGATTCTTCAATAGTGCTTTTTTCACAGTGCTAAGTACTCCCATCACTATCAACAATGTAGATTTTAAAAGTTTTCTAAGTCTCTCTTATTTTCTTGTACTTATACTTGGAATTCTCTGTGTAAACCTCTGTAACTTCTCTCAGTAGATGAATCCCTGTGTACTTTCCCTTGTTTCTATCTGTTACCAATCTTGAGAAATTCATACATTCTCTGTTCACTGTGTCCCAGTCTTAGAGAAGTAGATTTCTTTCGGCGAAAGTGCAGTTTTCACAGTGCTAAGTACTCCCAACTCTATCCACAATGTAGGTTTTACCAGTTTTCTAAGTCTCTCTTATTTTCTTGTACTTATACATGGAATTCTCTGAGTAAACTTCTGTAACTTCTCTAGGTAGATGAATCACTGTGTACTTTCTCTTGTTTCTATCTGTTACCAATCTTGAGAATCTCATTCATTCTCTGTTCACTGTTTCATGGACTTAGAGAACTAGATTTCTTTCGGTGAAAGTGCTGTTTTCACAGTGCTAAGTACTGCCAACTCTATCCACAATGTAGGTTTTGCCAGTTTTCTAAGTCTCTCTTATTTTCTTGTAGTTATACTTGGAATTCTCTCTGTAAACCTCTGTAACTTTTCTAGGTAGATGAATCACTGTGTACTTTCTCTTGTTTCTATCTGTTACCAATCTTGAGAAACTCATACATTTTCTGTTCACTGTTTCCCAGTGTTAGAGAAGTAGATTTCTTTCTGCGAAAGTGCTTTTTTCACAGTGCTAAGTACCCCCAACTCTATCAACAATGTAGGTTTTACCAGTTTTCTAAGTCTCTCTTATTTTCTTGTACTTATCCTTGGAATTCTCTGTGTAAACCTCTGTAACTTTTTTAGGTAGATGAGTCACTGTGTACTTTCGCTTGTTTCTATCTGTTACCAAACTTGAGAAACTCATACATTCTCTGTTCACTGTTTCAGGGACTTAGAGAACTAAATTTCTTTCGGCGAAAGTGCTGTTTTCACAGTGCTAAGTACTCCCAACTCTATCCACAATGTAGGTTTTACCAGTTTTCTAAGTCTCTCTTATTTTCTTGTACTTATACTTGGAATTCTCTGTGTAACCCTCTGTAACTTCTCTAGGTAGATGAATCACTGTGTACTTTCTCTTGTTTCTATCTGTTACCAATCTTGAGAAACTCATACATTCTCTGTTCACTGTGTCCCAGTCTTAGAGAAGTAGATTTCTTTCGGCGAAAGTGCTGTTTTCTCAGTGCTAAGTACTCCCAACTCTATCAATAATGTAGGTTTTACCAGTTTTCTAAGTGTCTCTTATTTTCTTGTACTTACACTTGGAATTCTCTGTGTAAACCTCTGTGACTTCTCTAGGTAGATGAATCACTGTGTACTTTCTCTTGTTTCTATCTGTTACCAATCTGGAGAAACTCATACATTCTCTGTTCACTGTTTCCCAGTCTTAGAGAAGTAGATTTCTTTCTGGGAAAGTGCTGTTTTCACAGTGCTAAGTACTCCCAACTCTATCCACAAGGTAGGTTTTACCAGTTTTCTAAGGCTCTCTTATTTTCTTGTACTTATACATGGAATTCTCTGAGTAAACTTCTGTAACCTCTCTAGGTAGATGAATCACTGTGTACTTTCTCTCTTTTCTATCTGTTACCAATCTTAAGAAACTCATTCATTCTCTGTTCACTGTTTCACGGACTTAGAGAACTAAATTTCCTTCGGTGAAAGTGCTGTTTTCACAGTGCTAAGTACTCCCAACTCTATTAACAATGTAGGTTTTACCAGTTTTCTAAGTCTCTCTTATTTTCTTGTACTTATACTTGGAATTCTCTGTGTAAACCTCTGTAACTTTTCTAGGTAGATGAATCACTGTGTACTTTCTCTTGTTTCTATCTGTTACCAATCTTGAGAAACTCATACATTCTCTGTTCACTGTATCCCAGTCTTAGAGAAGTAGATTTCATTCTGCAATAGTGCTTTTTTCACAGTGCTAAGTACTCTCAACTCTATCAACAATGTAGGTTTTACCAGTTTTCTAAGTCTCTCTTATTTTCTTGTACTTATACTTGGAATTCTATGTGTAAACCTCAGTAACTTTTCTAGGTAGATGAATCACTGGGTACTTTCTCTTGTTTCTGTCTGTTACCAATCTTGAGAAACTCATACATTCTCTGTTCACTGTGTCCCAGTCTTAGAGAAGTAGATTTCTTTGTGCGAAAGTGCTGTTTTCACAGTGCTAAGTACTCCCAACTCTATCCACAATGTAGGTTTTACCAGTTTTCTAAGTCTCTCTTATTTTCTTGTACTTATACTTGGAATTCTCTGTGTAGACCTCTGTAACTTTTCTAGGTAGATGAATGACTGTGTACTTTCTCTTGTTTCTATCTGTTAACAATCTTGAGAAACTCATACATTCTCTGTTCACTGTTTCACGGACTTACAGAACTAAATTTCCTTCGGCAAGTCCTGTTTTCTCAGTGCTAAGTACTCTCAACTCTATCAACAATGTAGGTTTTACCAGTTTTCTAAGTCTCTCTTATTTTCTTGTACTTATACTTGGAATTCTCTGTGTAAAACTCTGTAACTTCTCTAGGTAGATGAATCACTGTATACTTTCTCTTGTTTCTATCTGTTACCAATCTTGAGAAACCCATACATTCTCTGTTCACTGTGTCCCAGTCTTAGAGAAGTAAATTTCTTTCTGCGAAAGTGCTGTTTTCACAGTGCTAAGTACTCCCAACTCTATCCACTATGTAGGTTTTACCAGTTTTCTAAGTCTCTCTTATTTTCTTGCACTTATAGTTGGAATTCTCTGTGTAAACCTCTGTAACTTCTCTAGGTAGATGAATCACTGTGTACTTTCTCCTGTTTCTATCTGTTACCAATCTGGAGAAACTCATACATTCTCTGTTCACTGTATCCCAGTCTTAGGGAAGTAGACTTCTCTCTGCGAAAGTGCTGTTTTCACAGTGCTAAGTACTCCCAACTCTATGAACAATGTAGGTTTTGCCGGTTTTCTAAGTCCCTCTTATTTTCTTGTACTTATCCTTGGAATTCTCTGTGTAAACCTCTGTAACTTTTCTAGGTAGATGAATCACTGTGTACTTTCTCTTGTTTCTACCTGTTACCAATCTTGAGAAACTCATACATTCTCTGGTCACTGTTTCACGGACTTACAGAACTAAATTTCCTTCGGCGAAAGTGCTGTTTTCACAGTGCTAAGTACTCCCAACTCTATCAACAATGTAGGTTTTACCAGTTTTCTAAGTCTCTCTTATTTTCTTGTACTTATACTTGGAATTCTCTGTGTAGACCTCTGTAACTTCTCTAGGTAGATGAATCACTGTGTACTTTCTCTTGTTTCTATCTGTTACCAATCTGGAGAAACTCATACATTCTCTGTTCACTGTTTCCCAGTGTTAGAGAAGTAGATTTCTTTCTGCGAAAGTGCTGTTTTCACAGTGCTAAGTACTCCCAACTCTATCCACAAGGTAGGTTTTACCAGTTTTCTAAGTCTTTCTTATTTTGTTGTACTTATACATGTACTTCTCTGTGTAAACTTCTTTAACTTCTCTAGGTATATGAATCACTGTGTACTTTCTCTTGTTTCTATCTGTTACCAATCTTAAGAAACTCATACATTCTCTGTTCACTGGTTCCCAGTCTTAAGGAAGTAGATTTCCTTCTGCAAAAGTGCTGTTTTCACTGTTCTAGGTACTCCCAACTCTATCAACAATGTAGGTTTTACCAGTTTTCTTAGTCTCTCTTATTTTCTTGTACTTATACTTGGAATTCGCTGTGTAAACCTCTGTAACTTTTCTTCGTAGATGAATCAGTGTGTACTTTCTCTTGTTTCTATCTGTTACCAATCTTGAGAAACTCATACATTCTCTGTTCACTGTTTCCCAGTGTTAGAGAAGTAGATTTCTTTCTGCGAAAGTGCTGTTTTCACAGTGCTAAGTACTCCCAACTCTATCCACAATGTAGGTTTTAACAGTTTTCTAAGTCTCTCTTATTTTCTTGTACTTATACTTGGAATTCTCTGTGTAAACCTCTGTAACTTCTCTAGGTAGCTGAATCACTGTGTACTTTCTCTTGTTTCTATCTGTTACCGATGTTGAGAAACTCATACATTCTCTGTTCACTGTGTCCCAGTCTTAGAGAAGTAGATTTCTTTCTGCGAAAGTGCTGTTTTCACAGTGCTAAGTACTCCCAACTCTATCAGCAATGTAGGTTTTACCAGTTTTCTAAGTCTCTCTTATTTTCTTGTACTTATACTTGGTTTTCTCTGTGTAAACCTCTGTAACTTTTCTAGGTGTATGAATCACTGTGTATTTTCTCTTGTTTCTATCTGTTACCAATCTTGAGAAACTCATACATTCTGTTCACTGTTTCATCGACTTAGAGACCTAAATTTCTTTCGGCGAAAGTGCTGTTTTCACAGTGCTAAGTACTCCCAACTCTATCCACAATGTAGGTTTTACCAGTTTTCTAAGTCTCTCTTATTTTCTTGTACTTATACTTGGAATTCTCTGGGTAAACCTGTGTAACTTTTCTAGGTAGATGAATCACTGTGTACTTCCTCTTGTTTCTATCTGTTACCAATCTTGAGAAACTCATACATTCTCTGTTCACTGTTTCCCAGTCTTAGAGAAGTAGATTTCATTCTGCAATAGTGCTTTTTTCACAGTGCTAAGTACTCCCAACACTATCATCAATGTAGATTTTACCAGTTTTCTAAGTCTCTCTTGTTTTCTTGTACTTATACTTGGAATTCTATGTGTAAACCTCTGTAACTTTTCTAGGTAGATGAATCACTGCGTAGTTTCTCTTCTTTCTATCTGTTACCAATCTTGAGAAACTCATACATTCTCTGTTCACTGTTTCACGGACTTAGAGAACCAAATTTCTTACGGCGAAAGTGCTGTTTTCACAGTGCTATGTACTCCCAACTCTATCAACAATGTAGGTTTTACCAGTTTTCTAAGTCTCTCTTATTTTATTGTACTTATACTTGGAATTCTCTGTGTAAACCTCTGTAACTTTTCTAGGTATATGAATCACTGTGTAGTTTCTCTTGCCTCGATCTGTTACCAATCATGAGAAACTGATATATTCTCTTTTCACTGTTTCACGGACTTAGAAAACTAAATTTCTTTCGGGGAAAGTGCTGTTTTCACAGTGCTAAGTACTCCCAACTCTATCAACAATGTAGGTTTTACCAGTTTTCTAAGTCTCTCTTATTTTCTTGTACTTATTCTTGGAATTCTCTGTGTAAACCTCTCTAACTTTTCTAGGTAGATGAATCACTGTGTACTTTCTCTTGTTTCTATCTGTTACCAATCTTGAGAAACTCATACATTCTCTGTTCACTGTTTCACGGACTTACAGTACTAAATTTCCTTCGGCAAAAATGCTGTTTTCACAGTGCTAAGTACTCCCAACTCTATCAACAATGTAGGTTTTACCAGTTTTCTAAGTCTCTCTTATTTTCTTGTACTTATACTTGGAATTCTCTGTGTAAACGTCTGTAACTTCTCTAGGTAGATGAATCACTGTGTACTTTCTGTTGTTTCTATCTCTTACCAATCTTGAGAAACTCATACATTCTCTGTTCACTGTTTCACGGAGTTACAGAACTAAATTTCCTTCGGCGAAAATGCTGTTTTCACAGTGCTAAGTACTCCCCACTCTATCAACAATGTAGGTTTTGCCAGTTTTCTAAGTCTCTCTTATTTTCTTGTACTTATACTTGGAATTCTCTGTGTAAACCTCTGTAACTTCTCTAGGTATATGAATCACTGTGTACTTTCTCTTGTTTCTATCTGTTACCAATCTTGAGAAACTCATACATTCTCTGTTCACTGTTTCAGGGACTTAGAGAACTAAATTTCCTTCGGCGAAAGTGCTGTTTTCACAGTGCTAAGTACTCCCAACTCTATCCACAATGTAGGTTTTAACAGTTTTCTAAGTCTCTCTTATTTTCTTGTACTTATCCTTGGAATTCTCTGTGTAAAACTATGTAACTTTTCTGGGTAGATGAATCACTGTGTACTTTCTCTTGTTTCTATCTGTTACCAATCTGGAGAAACTCATACATTCTGTTCACTGTTTCCCAGTCTTAGAGAAGTAGATTTCTTTCTGGGAAAGTGCTGTTTTCACAGTGCTAAGTACTCCCAACTCTATCCACAATGTAGGTTTTACTAGTTTTCTAAGTCTCTCTTATTTTCTTGTACTTATACTTGGAATTCTCTGTGTAAACCTCTGTAACTTCTCTAGGTAGATGAATCACTGTATACTTTCTCTTGTTTCTATCTGTTACCAATCTTGAGAAAATCATACATTCTCTGTTCACTGTGTCCCAGTCTTAGAGAAGTAGATTTCTTTCTGCGAAAGTGCTGTTTTCACAGTGCTAAGTACTCCCAACTCTATCCACTATGTAGGTTTTACCAGTTTTCTAAGTCTCTCTTATTTTCTTGCACTTATAGTTGGAATTCTCTGTGTAAACCTCTGTAACTTCTCTAGGTAGATGAATCACTGTGTACTTTCTCTGGTTTCTATCTGTTACCAATCTTGAGAAACTCATACATTCTCTGTTCACTGTTTCACGGTCTTAGAGAACTAAATTTCTTTCAGTGAAAGTGCTGTTTTCACAGTGCTAAGTACTCACAACTCTATCAGCAATGTAGGTTTTGCCAGTTTTCTAACTCTCTCTTATTTTCTTGTACTTATTCTTGGAATTCTCTGTGTAAAACTCTGTAACTTTTCTAGGTAGATGAATCACTGTGTACTTTCTCTTGTTTCTATCTGTTACCAATCTTGAGAAACTCATACATTCTCTGTTCACTGTTTCCCAGTCTTAGAGAAGTAGATTTCTTTCAGCGAAAGTGCTGTTTTCACAGTGCTAGGTACTACAACTCTCTCCACAATGTAAGTTTTACCAGTTTTCTAAGTCTCTCTTATTTTCTTGTACTTATACATGTACTTCTCTGTGTAAACTTCTGTAACATCTCTAGGTAGATGAATCACTGTGTACTTTCTCTTGTTTCCATCTATTACCAATCTTGAGAAACTCATACATTCTCTGTTCACTGTTTCACGGACTTAGAGAACTAAATTTCCTTCGGCGAAAGTGCTGTTTTCACAGTGCTAAGTACTCCCAACTCTATCAACAATGTAGGTTTTACCAGTTTTCTAAGTCTCTCTTATTTTCTTGTACTTATTCTTGGAATTCTCTGTGTAAACCTCTCTAACTTTTTAGGTAGATGAATCACTGTGTACTTTCTCTTGTTTCTATCTGTTACCAATCTTGAAAAACTCATACATTCTCTGTTCACTGTGTCCCAGTCTTAGGGAAGTAGATTTCTTTCTGCGAAAGTGCTGTTTTCACAGTGCTAAGTACTCCCAACTCTATCCACAAGGTAGGTTTTACCAGTTTTCTAAGTCTCTCTTATTTTCTTGTACTTATACTTGGAATTCTCTGTGTGAACCTCTGTAACTTTTCTAGGTAAATGAATCACTGTGTACTTTCTCTTGTTTCTATCTGTTATCAGTCTTGAGAAACTCATACATTCTCTGTTCACTGTTTCACGGACTTAGAGAACTAAATTTCTTTCAGTGAAAGTGCTGTTTTCAAAGTGCCAAGTATTCCCAACTCTGTCTACAATGTAATTTTTGCCAGTTTTCTAAGTCTCTCTTATTTTCTTGTACTTATACTTGGAATTCTCTGTGTAAAACTCTGTAACATTTCTAGGTAGATGAATCACTGTGTACTTTCCCTTGTTTCTATCTATTACCAATCTTGAGAAACTCATACATTCTCTGTTCACTGTTTCACGGACTTAGAGAACTAAATTTCTTTAGGCGAAAGTGCTGTTTTCACAGTGCTAAGTACTCCCAACTCTATCAACAATGTAGTTTTTACCAGTTTTCTAAGTCTCTCTTATTTTCTTGTACTTGGAATTCTCTGTGTAAACCTCAGTAACTTCTCTAGGTAGATGAATCACTGGGTACTTTCTCTTGTTTCTATCCGTTACCAATCTTGAGAAACTCATACATTCTCTGTTCACTGTTTCCCTGTCTTACAGAAGTAGATTTCTTTGTGCGAAAGTGTTGTTTTCACAGTGCTAAGTACTGCCAACTCTATCAACAATGTAGGTTTTGCCAGTTTTCTAAGTCTCTCTTATTTTCTTGTACTTATACTTGGAATTCTCCGTGTAAACCTCGGTAACTTCTCTAGCTGTATGAATCACTGTGTACTTTCTCTTGTTTCTATCTGTCACCAATCTTCAGAAACTCATACATTCTCTGTTCACGGTTTCACGGTCTAAGAGAAGTAGATTTCTTTCGGCGAAAGTGATGTTTTCACACTACCAAGTACTTCCATCTCAGTCAACAATGTAGTTTTTACCAGTTTTCTAAGTCTCTCTTATTTTCTTGTACTTATACATGGAATTCTCTGTGTAAACCTCTGTAATTTTTCTAGGTAGATGAATCACTGCGTACTCTCTCTTGTTTCTATCTGTTACCAATCTTGAGAAACTCATACATTCTCTGTTCACTGTTTCACGGACTTACAGAACTAAATTTCTTTCGGCGAAAGTGCTGTTTTCACAGTGCTAAGTACTCCCAACTCTATCAGCAATGTAGTTTTTACCAGTTTTCTAAGACTCTCTTATTTTCTTGTACTTATACTTGGAATTCTCTGTGTAAACCTCTGTAACTTCTCTCGGTAGTTGAATCCCTGTGTACTTTCTCTTGTTTCTATCTGTTACCAATCTTGAGAAACTCATACATTCTCTGTTCACTGTTTCCCAGTCTTAGAGAAGTAGATTTCATTCTGCAATAGTGCTTTTTTCACAGTGCTAAGTACTCCCAACTCTATCCACAATGTAGGTTTTACCAGTTTTCTAAGTCTCTCTTATTTTCTTGTACTGATACATGGAATTCTCTGTGTAAACCTCTGTAACTCTTCTACGTAGATGAATCACTGTGTACTTTCTCTTGTTTCTATCTGTTACCAATCATGAGAAACTGATACATTCTCTTTTCACTGTTTCCCGGACTTAGAAAGCTAAATTTCTTTCGGGGAAAGTGCTGTTTTCACAGTGCTAAGTACTCCCAACTCTATCAACAATGTAGGTTTTACCAGTTTTCTAAGTCTCTCTTATTTTCTTGTACTTATACTTGGAATTCTCTGTGTAAACTTCTGTAACTTCTCTAGGTATATGAATCACTGTGTACTTTCTCTTGTTTCTATCTGTTACCAATCTTGAGAAACTCATACATTCTCTGTTCACTGTTTCCCAGTGTTAGAGAAGTAGATTTCTTTCGGCGAAAGTGCTGTTTTCACAGTGCTAAGTACTCCCAACTCTATCAACAATGTAGGTTTTACCAGGTTTCTAAGTCTCTCTTATTTTGTTGTACTTATACATGTACTTCTCTGTGTAAACTTCTTTAACTTCTCTAGGTATATGAATCACTGTGTACTTTCTCTTGTTTCTATCTGTTACCAATCTTGAGAAACTCATACATTCTCTGTTCACTGTGTCCCAGTCTTAGAGAAGTAGATTTCTTTCTGCGAAAGTGCTGTTTTCACAGTGCTAAGTACTCCCAACTCTATCAACAATGTAGGGTTTACCGGTTTTCTAAGTCTCTCTTATTTTCTTGTACTTATACTTGGAATTCTCTGTGTAAACCTCTGTAAACTTTTCTAGGTAGATGAATCACTGTGTAGTTTCTCTTGTTTCTATCTGTTACCAATCTTGAGAAACTCATACGTTCTCTGTTCAGTGTTTCACGGACTTAGAGAACTAAATTTCCTTCGGCGAAAGTGCTGTTTTCACAGTGCTAAGTACTCCCAACTCTATCAACAATGTAGGTTTTACCAGTTTTCTAACTCTCTCTTATTTTCTTGTATTTATACTTGGAATTCTCTGTGTAAACCTCTGTAACTTCTCTAGGAAGATGAATCACTGTGTACTTTCTCTTGTTTCTATCTGTTACCAATCTTGAGAAACTCATACATTCTGTTCACTGTTTCATCGACTTAAAGACCTAAATTTCTTTCGGCGAAAGTGCTGTTTTCACAGTGCTAAGTACTCCCAACTCTATCCACGATGTAGGATTTACCAGTTTTCTAAGTCTCTCTTATTTGCTTGTACTTATACATGTACTTCTCTGTGTAAACCTCTGTAACTTTTCTAGGTAGATGAATCACTGTGTACTTTCTCTTGTTTCTATCTGTTACCAATCTTGAGAAACTCATACATTCTCTGTTCACTGTTTCCCAGTGTTAGAGAAGTAGATTTCTTTCCGCGAAAGTGCTGTTTTCACAGTGCTAAGTACTCCCAACACTATCAACAATGTAGGTTTTACCAGTATTCTAAGTCTCTCTTATTTTCTTGTACTTATACTTGGAATTCTCTGTGTAAACCTCTGTAACTTTTCTAGGTAGATGAATCACTGTGTACTTTCTCTTGTTTCTATCTGTTACCAATCTTGAGAAACTCATACATTCTCTGTTCACTGTTTCCCAGTGTTAGAGAAGTAGATTTCTTTCTGCGAAAGTGCTGTTTTCACAGTGCTAAGTACTCCCAACTCTATCCACAATGTAGGTTTTACCAGTTTTCTAAGTCTCTCTTATTTTCTTGTACTTATACTTGGAATTCTCTGTGTAAACCTATGTAACTTTTCTAGGTAGATGAATCACTGTGTACTTTCTCTTGTTTCTGTTACCAATCTTGAGGAACTCATACATTCTCTGTTCACCGTTTCCTAGTCTTAGAGAACTAGATTACTTTCTACGAAAGTACTGTTTTCACAGTGCTAAGTACTCCCAACTCTATCAACAATGTAGGTTTTACCAGTTTTCTAAGTCTCTCTTATTTTCTTGTACTTATGCTTGCTTTTCTCTGTGTAAACCTCTGTAACTTTTCGAGGTAGATGAATCACTGTGTACTTTCTCTTGTTTCTATCTGTTACCAATCTTGAGAAACTCATACATTCTCTGTTCACTGTTTCACGAACTTAGAGAACTAAATTTCTTTCGGCGACAGTGCTCTTTTCACAGTGATAAGGACTCCAACTCTATCAACAATCTAGGTTTTACCAGTTTTCTAAGTCTCTCTTATTTTCTTGTACTTATACTTGGAATTCTCTGTGTAAACCTCTGTGACTTCTCTAGGTAGATGAATCACTGTGTACTTTCTCCTGTTTCTATCTGTTACCAATCTGGAGAAACTCATACATTCTCTGTTCACTGTGTCCCAGCATTAGAGAAGTAGATTTCTTTCTGCAAAAGTGCTGTTTTCACAGTGCTAAGTACTCCAAACTCTATCCACTATGTAAGTTTTACCAGTTTTCTAAGTCTTTCTTATTTTCTTGTACTTATAGTTGGAATTCTCTGTGTAAACCTCTGTAACTTCTCTAGGTAAATGAATCTCTGTGTACTTTCTCCTGTTTCTATCTGTTACCAATCTGGAGAAACTCATACATTCTCTGTTCACTGTTTCCCAGTCTTAGAGAAGTAGATTTCTTTATGGGAAAGTGCTGTTTTCACATTGCTAAGTACTCCCAAGTCTATCCACAATGTAGGTTTTACCAGTTTTCTAAGTCTCTCTTATTTTCTTGTACTTATACATGGAATTCTCTGAGTAAACTTCTGTAACTTCTCTAGGTAGATGAATCACTGTGTATTTTCTCTTGTTTCTATCTGCTACCAATCTTGAGAAACTCATTCATTCTCTGTTCACTGTTTCACGGACATAGAGAACTAAATTTATTTCGGTGGAAGTGCTGTTTTAACAGTGCTAAGTACTCCCAACTCTATCAACAATGTAGGTTTTACCAGTTTTCTAAGTCTGTCTTATTTTCTTGTACTTATACTTGGAATTCTCTGTGTAAACCTCTGTAACTTCTCTAGGTAGATGAATCACTGTGTACTTTCTCTTGTTTCTATCTGTTACCAATCTTGAGAAACTCATACATTCTCTGTTCACTGTTTCACGGACTTACAGAACTAAATTTCCTTCGGCGAAAGTGCTGTTTTCACAGTGCTAAGTACTCCCAACTCTATCAACAATGTAGATTTTACCAGATTTCTAAGTCTCTCTTATTTTCTTTTACTTATACTTGGAATTCTCTGTGTAAACCTCTGTAACTTCTCTAGGTAGATGAATCACTGTGTACTTTCTCTTGTTTCTATCTGTTACCAATCTTGAGAAACTCATACATTCTCTGTTCACTGTTTCCCAGTGTTAGAGAAGTAGATTTCTTTCTGCGAAAGTGCTGTTTTCACAGTGCTAAGTACTCCCAACTCTATCCACAATGTAGGTTTTACCAGTTTTCTAAGTCTCTCTTATTTTCTTGTACTTATACTTGGAATTCTCTGTGTAAACCTATGTAACTTTTCTAGGTAGATGAATCACTGTGTACTTTCTCTTGTTTCTGTTACCAATCTTGAGGAACTCATACATTCTCTGTTCACCGATTCCTAGTCTTAGAGAACTAGATTACTTTCTACGAAAGTACTGTTTTCACAGTGCTAAGTACTCCCAACTCTATCAACAATGTAGGTTTTACCAGTTTTCTAAGTCTCTCTTATTTTCTTGTACTTATACTTGCTTTTCTCTGTGTAAACCTCTGTAACTTTTCGAGGTAGATGAATCACTGTGTACTTTCTCTTGTTTCTATCTGTTACCAATCTTGAGAAACTCATACATTCTCTGTTCACTGTTTCACGGACTTAGAGAACTAAATTTCTTTCGGCGACAGTGCTCTTTTCACAGTGATAAGGACTCCAACTCTATCAACAATCTAGGTTTTACCAGTTTTCTAAGTCTCTCTTATTTTCTTGTACTTATACTTGGAATTCTCTGTGTAAACCTCTGTGACGTCTCTAGGTAGATGAATCACTGTGTACTTTCTCCTGTTTCTATCTGTTACCAATCTGGAGAAACTCATACATTCTCTGTTCACTGTGTCCCAGCATTAGAGAAGTAGATTTCTTTCTGCAAAAGTGCTGTTTTCACAGTGCTAAGTACTCCAAACTCTATCCACTATGTAAGTTTTACCAGTTTTCTAAGTCTTTCTTATTTTCTTGTACTTATAGTTGGAATTCTCTGTGTAAACCTCTGTAACTTCTCTAGGTAAATGAATCTCTGTGTACTTTCTCCTGTTTCTATCTGTTACCAATCTGGAGAAACTCATACATTCTCTATTCACTGTTTCCCAGTCTTAGAGAAGTAGATTTCTTTATGGGAAAGTGCTGTTTTCACAGTGCTAAGTACTCCCAAGTCTATCCACAATGTAGTTTTACCAGTTTTCTAAGTCTCTCTTATTTTCTTGTACTTATACATGGAATTCTCTGAGTAAACTTCTGTAACTTCTCTAGGTAGATGAATCACTGTGTACTTTCTCTTGTTTCTATCTGCTACCAATCTTGAGAAACTCATTCATTCTCTGTTCACTGTTTCACGGACATAGAGAACTAAATTTATTTCGGTGAAAGTGCCGTTTTAACAGTGCTAAGTACTCCCAACTCTATCAACAATGTAGGTTTTACCAGTTTTCTAAGTCTCTCTTATTTTCTTGTACTTATACTTGGAATTCTCTGTGTAAACCTCTGTAACTTCTCTAGGTAGATGAATCACTGTGTACTTTCTCTTGTTTCTATCTGTTACCAATCTTGAGAAACTCATACATTCTCTGTTCACTGTTTCACGGACTTAGAGAACTAAATTTCTTTAGGCGAAAGTGCTGTTTTCACAGTGCTAAGTACTCCCAACTCTATCAACAATGTAGGTTTTACCAGTTTTCTAAGTCTCTCTTATTTTCTTGTACTTGGAATTCTCTGTGTAAACCTCTGTAACTTTTCTAGGTAGATGAATCACTGTGTACTTTCTCTTGTTTCTATCTGTGACCAATCTTGAGAAACTCATACATTGTCTGTTCACTGTTTCACGGACTTACAGAGCTAAATTTCCTTCGACGAAAGTGTTGTTTTCACAGTACTCAGTACTCCCAACTCTATCAACAATGTAGGTTTTACCGGTTTTCTAAGTCTCTCTTATTTTCTTGTACTTATACTTGGAATTCTCTCTGTAAAACTCTGTAACTTTTCTAGGTAGATGGATCACTGTGTACTTTTGCTTGTTTCTATCTGTTACCAATCTTGAGAAACTGGTACATTCTCTGTTCACTGTATCCCAGTCTTAGAAAAGTAGATTTCATTCTGCAATAGTGCTTTTTTCAGAGTGCTAAGTACTCCCAACTCTATCAACAATGTAGGTTTTACCAGTTTTCTAAGTCTCTCTTATTTTCTTGTACTTATACTTGGAATTCTATGTGTAAACCTCTGTAACTTTTCTAGGTAGATGAATCACTGGGTACTTTCTCTTGTTTCTATCTGTTACCAATCTTGAGAAACTCATACATTCTCTGTTCTCTGTGTCCCAGTCTTAGAGAAGTAGATTTCTTTCTGCGAAAGTGCTGTTTTCACAGTGCTAGGTACTCCCAACTCTATCCACAATGTAGGTCTTACCAGTTTTCTAAGTCTCTCTTATTTTCTTGTACTTATACTTGGAATTCTCTGTGTAAACCTCTGTAACTTTTCTAGGTAGATGAATCACTGTGTAATTTCTCTTGTTTCTATCTGTTACCAATCTTGAGAAACTCATACATTCTCTGTTCACTGTTTCACGGACTTAGAGAACTAAATTTCTTTCAGTGAAAGTGCTGTTTTCACAGTGCTAAGTACTCCCAACTCTATCAACAATGTAGGTTTTACCAGTTTTCTAAGTCTCTCTTATTTTCTTGTACTTATACTTGGTTTTCTCTGTGTAAACCTCTGTAACATTTCTAGGTAGTTGAATCACTTTGTACTTTCTCTTGTTTCTATCTGTAACCAATCTTGAGAAACTCATACATTCTCTGTTCACTGTTTCACGGACTTAGAGAACTATATTTCCTTCGGTGGAAGTGCTGTTTTCACAGTGCTAAGTACTCCCAACTCTATCAACAATGCAGGTTTTACCAGTTTTCTTAGTCTCTCTTATTTTATTGTACTTATACTTGGAATTCTCTGTGTAAACCTCTGTAACTTTTCTAGGTGGATGAATCACTGTGTACTTTCTCTTGTTTCTATCTGTTACCAATCTTGAGAAACTCATACATTCTCTGTTCACTGTTTCCCAGTGTTAGAGAAGTAGATTTCTTTCTGCGAAAGTGCTGTTTTCACAGTGCTAAGTACTCCCAACTCTATCCACATTGTAGGTTTTACCAGTTTTTTATGTCTCTCTTATTTTCTTGTACTTATACTTGGAATTCTCTGTGTAAACCTCTGTAACTTCTCTAGGTAGATGAATCACTGTGTACTTTCTCTTGTTTCTATCTGTTACCAATGTTGAGAAACTCATACATTCTCTGTTCACTGTGTCCCAGTCTTAAAGAAGTAGATTTCTTTCTAGGAAAGTGCTGTTTTCACAGTGCTAAGTACTCCCAACTCTATCCATAATGTAGGTTTTACCAGTTTTCTAAGTTTCTCATCTTTTCTTGTAGTTATACTTGGAATTCTCTGTGTAAACCTCTGTAACTTCTCTAGGTAGATGAGTCACTGTGTACTTTCTCTTGTTTCTATCTGTTACTAATCTTGAGAAACTCATACATTCTCTGTTCACTGTTTCCCAGTCTTAGAGAAGTTGATTTCTTTCTGCGAAAGTGCTGTTTTCACAGTGCTAAGTACTCCCAACTATATCCACAATGTAGGTTTTACCAGTTTTCTAAGTCTCTCTTATTTTCTTGTACTTATACTTGGTTTTCTCTGTGTAAACCTCTGTAACATTTCTAGGTAGATGAATCACTGTGTACTTTCTCTTGTTTCTATCTGTTACCAATCTTGAGAAACTCATACATTCTCTGTTCACTGTTTCACGGACTTAGAGAACTAAATTTCTTTCGGCGAAAGAGCTGTTTTCACAGTGCTAAGTACTCCCAACTCTATCCACAATGTAGGATTTACCTAGTTTTCTAAGTCTCTCTTATTTTCTTGTACTTATACTTGATTTTCTCTGTGTAAACCTCTGTAACATTTCTAGGTAGATGAATCACTGTGTACTTTCTCTTGTTTCTATCTGTTACTAATCTTGAGAAACTCATACATTCTCTGTTCACTGTTTCCCAGTCTTAGAGAAGTAGATTTCTTTCTGCGAAAGTGCTGTTTTCACAGTGCTAAGTACTCCCAACTCTATCAACAATGTAGGTTTTACCAGTTTTCTAAGTCTCTCTTATTTTCTTGTACTTATACTTGGTTTTCTCTGTGTAAACCTCTGTAACTTTTCTAGGTAGATGAACCACTGTGTACTTTCTCTTGTTTCTATCTGTTACCAATCTTGAGAAACTCATACATTCTCTGTTCACTGTTTCACGGACTTAGAGAACTAAATTTCTTTGGGCGAAAGAGCTGTTTTCACAGTGCTAAGTACTCCCAACTCTATCCACAATGTAGGTTTTACCAGTTTTCTAAGTCTCTCTTGTTTTCTTGTACTTATCCTTGGAATTCTCTGTCTAAACCTCTGTAACTGTTCTACGTAGATGAATCACTGTGTTCCTTCGCTTGTTTCTATCTGTTACCAAACTTGAGAAACTCACACATTCTCTGTTCACTGTTTCACGGACTTAGAGAACTAAATTTCCTTCGGCGAAAGTCCTGTTTTCACAGTGCTAAGTACTCCCAACTCTATCAACAATGTAGGTTTTACCAGTTTTCTAAGTCTGTCTTATTTTCTTGTACTTATACTTGGAATTCTCTGTGTAAACCTCTGTAACTTCTCTAGGTAGATGAATCACAGTGTACTTTCTCTTGTTTCTATCTGTTACCAATCTTGAGAAACTCTTACATTCTCTGTTCACTGTTTCCCAGTGTTAGAGAAGTAGATTTCTTTCTGCGAAAGTGCTGTATTCACAGTGCTAAGTACTCCAAACTCTATCCACAATGTAGGTTTTACCAGTTTTCTAAGTCTCTTATTTTCTTGCAGTTATACTTGGAATTCTCTGTGTAAACGTCTATAACTTCTCTAGGTAGATGAATCACAGTGTACTTTCTCTTGTTTCTATCTGTTACCAATCTTGAGAAACTCATACATTCACTGTTCACTGTTTCACGGACTTACAGATCTAAATTTCCTTTGGCGAAAGTGCTGTTTTCACAGTGCTAAGTACTCCCAACTCTATCCACAAAGTAGGTTTTACCAGTTTTCTAAGTCTCTCTTATTTTCTTGTACTTATACTTGGTTTTCTCTTTGTAAACCTCTGTAGGTTTTCTAGGTAGATGAACCACTGTGTACTTTCTCTTGTTTCTATCTGTTACCAATCTTGAGAAACTCATACATACTCTGTTCACTGTTTCACGGACTTAGAGAACTAAATTTCTTTCGGCGAAAGTGCTGTTTTCACAGTGCTAAGTACTCCCAACTCTATCAACAATGTAGGTTTTACCAGTTTTCTAAGTCTCTCTTATTTTCTTGTACTTATACTTGGAATTCTCTGTGTAAACCTATGTAACTTCTCTAGGTAGATGAATCAATGTGTACTTTCTCTTGTTTCTATCTGTTACCAATCTTGAGAAACTCATACATTCTCTGTTCACTGTGTCCCAGTCTTAGAGAAGTAGATTTCTTTCTGCGAAAGTGCTGTTTTCACAGTGCAAAGTACTCCCAACTCTATCCACAAGGTAGGTTTTACCAGGATTCTAAGTCTCTCTTATTTTCTTGTAGTTATACTTGGAATTCTCTGTGTAAACCTCTGTAACTTCTCTAGGTAGATGAATCACTGTGTACTTTCTCTTGTTTCTATCTGTTACCAATCTTGAGAAACTCATAGATTCTCTGTTCACTGTTTCCCAGTCTTAGAGAAGTAGATTTCTTTCTGCAAAAGTGCTGTTTTCACAGTGCTAAGTACTCCCAACTCTATCAACAATATAGGTTTTACCAGTTTTCTAAGTCTCTCTTATTTTCTTGTACTTATACTTGGAATTCTCTTTGTAAACCTCTGTAACTTCTCTAGGTAGATGAATCACTGTGTACTTCCTCTTGTTTCTATCTGTTACCAATGTTGAGAAACTCATACATTCTCTGTTCACTGTTTCCCAGTGTTAGAGAAGTAGATTTCTTTCTGCGAAAGTGCTGTTTTCACAGTGCTAAGTACTCCCCACTCTATCAACAATGTAGGTTTTACCTGTTTTCTAAGTCTCTCTTATTTTCTTGTACTTATACTTGGAATTCTCTGTGTAAACCTCTGTAACTTTTCTAGGTAGATGAATCACTGCGTACTTTCTCTTGTTTCTATCTGATACCAATCTTGAGAAAGTCATACATTCTCTGTTCACTGTTTCCCAGTCTTAGAGAAGTAGATTTCTTTCTACGAATGTACTGTTTTCACAGTGCTAAATACTCCCAACTCTATCAACAATGTAGGTTTTACCAGTTTTCTAAGTCTCTATTATTTTCTTGTACTTATACTTGGAATTCTCTGTGTAAACCTCTGTAACTTTTCTAGGTAGATGAATCACTGCATACTTTCTCTTGTTTCTATGTGATACCAATCTTGAGAAAGTCATACATTCTCTGTTCACTGTTTCCCAGTCTTAGAGAAGTAGATTTCTTTCTGCGAAAGTGCTGTTTTCACAGTGCTAAGTACTCCCAACTCTATCAACAATGTAGGTTTTACCAGTTTTCTAAGTCTCTCTTATTTTCTTGTACTTATCCTTGGAATTCTCTGTGTAAACCTCTGTAACTTTTCTAGTTAAATGAATCACTGTGTACTTTCGCTTGTTTCTATCTGTTACCAAACTTGAGAAACTCATACATTCTCTGTTCACTGTTTCACGGACTTAGACAACTAAATTTCCTTCGGCGAAAGTGCTGTTTTCACAGTGCTAAGTACTGCCAACTCTATCAACAATGTAGGTTTTACCAGTTTTCTAAGTCTCTCTTATTTTCTTGTACTTATACTTGGAATTCTCTGTGTAAACCTCTGTAACTTCTCTAGGTAGATGAATCACTATGTACTTTCTCTTGTTTCTATCTGTTACCAATCTTGAGAAACTCATACATTCTCTATTCACTGTTTCCCAGTTTTAGAGAAGTAGATTTCTTTCTGAGAAAGTGCTGTTTTCACTGTGCTAAGTACTCCCAACTCTATCCACAATGTAGGTTTTACCAGTTTTCTAAGTCTCTCTTATTTTCTTGTACTTATACTTGGAATTCTCTGTGTAAACCTCTGTAACTTCTCTAGGTAGATGAATCACTGTGTACTTTCTCTTGTTTCTATCTGTTACCAATGTTGAGAAACTCATACATTCTCTCTTCACTGTTCCCAGTCTTAGAGAAGTAGATTTCTTTCTGCGAAAGTGCTCTTTTCACAGTGCTAAGTACTCCCAACTCTATCCACAATGTAGGTTTTAGCAGTTTTCTAAGTCTCTCTTATTTTCTTGTAGTTATACTTGGAATTCTCTGTGTAAACATCTGTAACTTCTCTAGGTAGATGAATCACTGTGTACTTTCTCTTGTTTCTATCTGTTACCAATCTTGAGAAACTCATACATTCTCTGTTCACTGTTTTACGGACTTAGAGAACTAAATTTCCTTCGGCGAAAGTGCTGTTTTCACAGAGCTAAGGACTCCCAACTCTATCAACAATGTAGGTTTTAGCAGTTTTCTAAGTCTCTCTTATTTTCTTGTACTTATACTTGGAATTCTCTGTGTAAACCTCTGTAACTTTTCTAGGTAGATGAATCACTGTGTACTTTATCTTGTTTCTATCTGTTACCAATCTTGAAAAACTCATACATTCTCTGTACACTGTTTCACGGACTTAGAGAACTAACTTTCCAACGGTGAAAGTGCTGTTTTCACAGTGCTAAGTACTCCCAACTCTATCCACAATGTAGGTTTTACCAGTTTTCTAAGTCTCTCTTATTTTCTTGTAGTTATACTTGGAATTCTCTGTGTAAAACACTGTAACTTCTCTAGGTAGATGAATCACTGTGTACTTTCTCTTGTTTCTATCTGTTACCAATGTTGAGAAACTCATACATTCTCTGTTCACTGTTTCCCAGTCTTAGAGAAGTAGATTTGTTTCTGCAAAAGTGCTGTTTTCACAGTGCTAAGTACTCCCAACTCTATCAACAATGTAGGTTTTACCAGTTTTCTAAGTCTCTCTTATTTTCTTGTACTTATACTTGGTTTTCTCTGTGTAAACCTCTGTAACTTTTCTAGGTAGATGAATCACTGTGTACTTTCTCTTGTTTCTATCTGTTACCAATCTTGAGAAACTCATACATTCTCTGTTCACTGTTTCACGGACTTAGAGAACTAAATATCATTCGGCGAAAGTGCTGTTTTCACAGTGCTAAGTACTCCCAACTCTATCAACAATGTAGGTTTTACCAGTTTTCTAAGTCTCTCTTATTTTCTTGTACTTATACTTGGAATTTTCTGTATAAACCTCTGTAATTTGTCTAGGTAGATGAATCACTGCGTACTTTCTCCTGTTTCTATCTGTTACCAATCTTGAGAAAGTCATACATTCTCTGTTCACTGTTTCCCAGTCTTAGAGAAGTAGATTTCTTTCTGCGAAAGTGCTGTTTTCACAGTGCTAAGTACTCCAAACTCTATCAACAACGTAGGTTTTACCAGTTTTCTAAGTCTCTCTTATTTTCATGTACTTATACTTAGAATTCTCTGTGTAAACCGCTGTAACTTTGCTAGGTAGATGAATCACTGTATAGTTTCTCTTGTTTCTATCTGTTACCAATCTTGAGAAACTGATACTTTCTCTTTTCACTATTTCATGGACTTAGAAAACTAAATTTCTTTCGGCGAGAGTGCTGTTTGCACAGTGCTAAGTACTGTCAACTCTATCAACAATGTAGGTTTTACCAGTTTTCTAAGTCTCTCTTATTTTCTTCTACTTATACTTGAAATTCTCTGTGTAAACCTCTATAACTTCTCTAGGTAGATGAATCACTGTGTACTTTCTCTTGTTTCTATCTGTTACCAATCTTGAGAAACTCATACATTCTCTCTTCACTGTTTCACGGACTTACAGAACTAAATTTCCTTCGGCGAAAGTGCTGTTTTCACAGTGCTAAGTACTCCCAACTCTATCCACAATGTAGGTTTTACCAGTTTTCTAAGTCTCTCTTATTTTCTTGTACTTATACTTGGTTTTCTCTGTGTAAACCTCTGTAACTTTTCTAGGTAGATGAACCACTGTGTACTTTCTCTTGTTTCTATCTGTTACCAATCTTGAGAAACTCATACATTCTCTGTTCACTGTTTCACGGACTTAGAGAACTGAATTTCTTTCGGCGAAAATGCTGTTTTCACAGTGCTAAGTACCCCAACTCTATCAACAATGTAGGTTTTACCAGTTTTCTAAGTCTCTCTTATTTTCTTGTACTTATACTAGGAAATCTCTGTGTAAACCTCTGTAACTTCTCTAGGTAGATGAATCACTGTGTACTTTCTCTTGTTTCTATCTGTTACCAATCTTGAGAAACTCATACATTCCCTGTTCACTGTTTCACGGACTTAGAGAACTAACTTTCCTACGGTGAAAGTGCTGTTTACACAGTGCTAAGTACTCCCAACTCTATCCACAATGTAGGTTTTACCAGTTTTCTAAGTCTCTCTTATTTTCTTGTACTTATACTTATAATTCTCTCTGTAAACCTCTGTAAGTTTTCTAGGTAGATGAATCACTGTGTACTTTCTCTTGTTTCTATCTGTTACCAATCTTGAGAAACTCATACATCCTCTATTCACTGTGTCCCAGTCTTAGAGAAGTAGATTTCTTTCTGCGAAAGTGCTGTTTTCACAGTGCTAAGTACTACCAACTCTATCCACAATGTAGGTTTTACCAGTTTTCTAAGTCTCTCTTATTTTCTTGTAGTTATACTTGGAATTCTCTGTGTAAACCTCTGTAACTTCTCTAGGTAGATGAATCACTGTGTACTTTCTCTTGTTTCTATCTGTTACCAATCTTGAGAAACTCATACATTCTCTGTTCACTGTTTCCCAGTCTTAGAGAAGTAGATTTCTTTCTGTAAAAGTGCTGTTTTCACAGTGCTAAGTACTCCCAACTCTATCAACAATGTAGGTTTTACCAGTTTTCTAAGTCTCTCTTATTTTCTTGTACTTATCTTTGGAATTCTCTGTGTAAACCTCTGTACCTGTTCTACGTAGATGAATCACTGTGTTCTATCGCTTGTTTCTATCTGTTACCGAACTTGAGAAACTCATACATTCTCTGTTCACTGTTTCACGGACTTAGAGAACTAAATTTCTTTCGGCGAAAGTGCTGTTTTCACAGTGCTAAGTACTCCCAACTCTATCAACAATGTAGCTTTTACCAGTTTTCTAAGTCTGTCTTATTTTCTTGTACTTATACATGGAATTCTCTGTGTAAACCTCTGTAACTTCTCTAGGTAGATGAATCACTGTGTACTTTCTCTTGTTTCTATCTGTTACCAATCTTGGGAAACTCATACATTCTCTGTTCACTGTTTCGCAGTGCTAGAGAAGTAGAATTCTTTCTGCGAAAGTGCTGTTTTCACAGTGCTAAGTACTCCCAACTCTATCCACAATGTAGATTTTACCAGTTTTCTAAGTCTCTCTTATTTTCTTGTACTTATACTTGGAATTCTCTGTGTAAACCTCTGTAACTTCTCTAGGTAGATGAATCAATGTGTACTTTCTCTTGTTTCTATCTGTTACCAATCTTGAGAAACTCATACATTCTCTGTTCACTGTGTCCCAGTCTTAGAGAAGAAGACTTCTTTCTGCGAAAGTGCTGTTTTCACAGTGCTAAGTACTCCCAACTCTATCCACAATGTAGGTTTTACCAGTTTTCTAAGTCTCTCTTATTTTCTTGTAGTTATACTTGGAATTCTCAGTGTAAACCTCTGTATCTTCTCTAGGCAGATGAATCACTGTGTACTTTCTCTTGTTTCTATCTGTTACCAATCTTGAGAAACTCATACATTCTCTGTTCACTGTTTACCAGTGTTAGAGAAGTAGATTTCTTTCTGCGAAAGTGCTGTTTTCACAGTGGTAAGTACTCCCAACTCTATCCACAATGTAGGTTTTACCAGTTTTCTAAGTCTCTCTTATTTTTTTGTACTTATACTTGGAATTCTCTGTGTAAACCTGTGTAACCCTTCTAGGTGGATGAATCACTGTGTACTTTCTCTTGTTTCTATCTGTTACCAATATTGAGAAACTGATACATTCTCTTTTCACTGTTTCACGGACTTAGAAAACTAAATTTTTTTTCAGCGAAAGTGCTGTTTTCACAGTGCTAAGTACTCCCAACTCTATCAACAATGTAGGTTTTACCATTTTTCTAAGTCTCTCTTATTTTCCTGTATTTATACTTGGAATTCTCTGTGTAAACCTCTGTAACTTTTCTAGGTAGATGAATCACTGTGTACTTTCTCTTGTTTCTATCTGTTACCAATCTTGAGAAACTCATACATTCTCTGTTCATTGTTTCCCAGTGTTAGAGAAATAGATTTCATTATGTGAAAGTGCTGTTTTCACAGTGCTAAGTACTCCCAACTGTATCAACAATGTAGGTTTTACCAGTTTTCTAAGTCTCTCTTATTTTCTTGTATTATACTTGGATTTCTTTGTGTAAACTTCTGTCACTTCTCTAGGTAGATGAATCACTGTGTACTTTCTCTTCTTTCTATCTGTTACCAATCTTGAGAGACTCATACATTCTCTGTTCACTGTTTCACGGACTTAGAGAACTAAATTTCCTACGGCGAATGTGCTGTTTTCACAGTGCTAAGTACTCCCAACTCTATCAACAATGTAGGTTTTACCAGTTTTCTAAGTCTCCCTTATTTTCTTCTACTTATACTTGGAATTCTCTGTGTAAACCTCTGCAACTTTTCTAGGTAGATGAATCACAGTGTACTTTCGCTTGTTTCTATCTGTTACCAAACATGAGAAACTCATACATTCTCTGTTCACTGTTTCACAGACTTAGAGATCTAAACTTCTTTCGACGAAAGTGCTGTTTTCACAGAGCTAAGTACTAACAACTCTATCCACAATGTAGGTTTTACCAGTTTTCTAACTCTCTCTTATTTTTTTGTACTTATACTTGGAATTCTCTGTGTAAACCTCTGTAGCTTTTCTAGGTAGATGAATCACTGCGTACTCTCTCTTGTTTCTATCTGTTACCAATCTTGAGAAACTCATACATTCTCTGTTCACTGTTTCACGGACTTATAGAACTAAATTTCTTTTGGCGAAAGTGCTGTTTTCACAGTGCTAAGTACTCCCAACTCCATCCACAATGTAGGTTTTACCAGTTTTCTAAATCTCTCTTATTTTCTTGTTCTTATACATGTACTTCTCTTTGTAAACTTCTGTAACTTCTCTAGGTAGATGAATCACTGTGTACTTTCTCCAGTTTCTATCTTGTACCAATCTTGAGAAACTCATACATTCTCTGTTCACTGTTTCCCAGTCTTAGAGAAGTAGATTTCTTTCTGAGAAAGTGCTGCTTTCACAGTGCTAAGTACTCCCAACTCTATCCACCATGTAGGTTTTACCAGTTTTCTAAGTCTCTCTTATTTTCTTGTACTTATACATGTACTTCTCTGTGTAAACTTCTGTAACTTCTCTAGGTATATGAATCACTGTGTACTTTCTCTTGTTTCTATCTGTTACTAATCTTGAGAAACTCATACATTCTCTGTTCACTGTTTCAGGGACTTAGAGAACTAAATTTCTTTCGGCGAAAGTGCTGTTTTCACAGTGCTAAGAACTAACAACTCTATCCACAATGTAGGTTTTACCAGTTTTGTAAGTCTGTCCTATTTTCTTGTACTTATACTTGGAATTCTTTGTGTAAAATTCTGTAACTTCTCTAGGTGGATGAATCACTGTGTACTTTCTCTTGTTTCTATCTGTTACCAATATTGAGAAACTGATACATTCTCTTTTCACTGTTTCACGGACTTAGAAAACTAAATTTCTTTCGGCGAAAGTGCTGTTTTCACAGTGCTAAGTACTCCCAATTCTATCAACAATGTAGGTTTTACCAGTTTTCTAAGTCTCTCTTATTTTCCTGTATTTGTACTTGGAATTCTCTGTGTAAACCTCTGTAACTTTTCTAGGTAGATGAATCACTGTGTACTTTCTCTTGTTTCTATCTGTTACCAATCTTGAGAAACTCATACATTCTCTGTTCACTGTTTCCCAGTCTTAGAGAAGTAGATTTCTTTCTGTGAAAGTGCTGTTTTCACAGTGCTAAGTACTCCCAACTCTATCAACAATGTAGGTTTTACCAGTTTTCTAAGTCTCTCTTATTTTCTTGTACTTATACTTGGTTTTCTCTGTGTAAACCTCTGTAACTTTTCTAGGTAGATGAATCACTGTGTACTTTCTCTTGTTTCTATCTGTTACCAATCTTGAGAAACTCATACATTCTCTGTTCACTGTTTCACGGACTTAGAGAACTAAATTTCTTTCGGCGAAAGTGCTGTTTTCGCAGTGCTAAGTACACCCAACTCTATCAACAATGTAGGTTTTAACAGTTTTCTAAGTCTCTCTTATTTTCTTGTACTTATACTTGGAATTCTCTGTGTAAACCTCTGTAACTTTTCTAGGTAGATGAATCACTGTGTACTTTCTCTTGTTTCTATCTGTTACCAATCTTGAGAAACTCATACATTCTCTGTTCACTGTTTCACGGACTTACAGAACTAAATTTCCTTCGGCGAAAGTGCTGTTTTCTCAGTGCTAAGTACTCCCAACTCTATCAACTATGTAGGTTTTACCAGTTTTCTAAGTCTCTCTTATTTTCTTGTACTTATACTTGGAATTCTCTGTGTAAACCTCTGTAACTTCTCTAGGTAGATGAATCACTGTGTACTTTCTCTTGTTTCTATCTGTTACGAATCTTGAGAAAATGATACATTCTCTTTTCACTGTTTCTCGGACTTAGAGAACTAAATTTCTTTCGGCGAAAGTGCTGTTTTCACAGTGCTAAGTACTCCCAACTCTATCAACAATGTAGGTTTTACCAGTTTTCTAAGTCTCTCTTATTTTCTTGTACTTATTCTTGGAATTCTCTGTGTAAACCTCTGTAACTTTTCTAGGTAGATGAATCACTGTGTACTTTCTCTTGTTTCTATCTGTTACCAATCTTGAGAAACTCATACATTCAGTGTTCACTGTTTCACGGTCTTAGAGAACTAACTTTCCTACGGCGAAAGTGCTGTTTTCACAGTGCTAAGTACTCCCAACTCTATCAACAATGTAGATTTTACCAGTTTTCTAAGTCTCTCTTATTTTCTTGTACTTATCCTTGGAATTCTCTGTGTAAACCTCTGTAACTTTTCTAGGTAGATGAATCACTGTGTACTTTCCCTTGTTTCTATCTGTTACCAATCTTGAGAGACTCATACATTCTCTGTTCACTGTTTCGCGCACTTAGAGAACTAAATTTCTTTCGACGAAAGTGCTGTTTTAACAGTGCTAAGTACTCCCAACTCTATCAACAATGTAGGTTTTACCAGTTTTCTAAGTCTCTCGTATTTTCTTGTACTTATACTTGGAATTCTCTGTGTAAACCTCTGTAACTTTTCCAGGTAGATGAATCACTGTGTACTTTCTCTTGTTTCTATCTGTTAGCAATCTTGAGAAACTCGTACATTCTCTGTTCACTGTTTCCCAGTGTTAGAGAAGTAGATTTCTTTCTGTGAAAGTGCTGTTTTCACAGTGCTAAGTACTCCCAACTGTATCAACAATGTAGGTTTTACGAGTTTTCTAAGTCTCTCTTATTTTCTTGTACTTATCCTTGGAATTCTCTGTGTAAACCTCTGTAACTTTTCTAGGTAGATGAATCACTGTGTACTTTCTCTTGTTTCCATCTGTTACCAATCTTGAGAAACTCATACATTCTCTGTTCACTGTTTCACGGACTTAGAGAACTAACTGTCCTACGGCGAAAGTGCTGTTTTCACAGTGCTAAGTACTCCCAACTCTATCAACAATGTAGGTTTTACCAGTTTTCTAAGTCTCTCTTATTTTCTTGTACTTATACTTGGAATGCTCTGTGTAAACCCCTGTAACTTTTGTAGGTAGATGAATCACTGTGTACTTTCTCTTGTTTCTATCTGTTACCAATCTTAAGAAACTCATACATTCTCTGTTCACTGTTTCGCAGACTTAGAGAACTAAATTTCTTTCGGCGAAAGTGCTGTTTTCACAGTGCTAAGTACTCCCAACTCTATCAACAATGTAGGTTTTACCAGTTTTCTAAGTCTCTCTTATTTTCTTGTACTTATACTTGGAATTCTCTGTGTAAACCTCTGTAACTTCTCTAGGTAGATGAATCACTGTGTACTTTCTCTTGTTTCTATCTGTTACCAATCTTGAGAAACTCATACATTCTCTGTTCACTGTTTCCCAGTGTTAGAGAAGTAGATTTCTTTGTGCGAAAGTGCTGTTTTCACAGTGCTAAGTACTCCCAACTCTATCAACAATGTAGGTTTTATCAGTTTTCTAAGTCTCTCTTATTTTCTTGTACTTATCCTTGGAATTCTCTGTGTAAACCTCTGTAACTTTTTTAGGTAGATGAATCACTGTGTACTTTCGCTTGTTTCTATCTGTTACCAAACTTGAGAAACTCACACATTCTCTGTTCACTGTTTCAAGGACTTAGAGAACTAAATTTACTTCGGCGAAAGTGCTGTTTTCACAGTGCTAAGTACTCCCAACTCTATCAACAATGTAGGTTTTACCAGTTTTCTAAGTCTCTCTTATTTTCTTGTACTTATACTTGGTTTTCTCTGTGTAAACCTCTGTAACTTTTCTAGGTAGATGAATCACTGTGTACTTTCTCTTGTTTCTATCTGTTACCAATCTTGAGAAACTCATACATTCTCTGTTCACTGTTTCACGGACTTAGAGAACTAAATTTCTTTCGGCGAAAGTGCTGTTTTCGCAGTCCTAAGTACACCCAACTCTATCAACAATGTAGGTTTTAACAGTTTTCTAAGTCTCTCTTATTTTCTTGTACTTATACTTGGAATTCTCTGTGTAAACCTCTGTAACTTTTCTAGGTAGATGAATCACTGTGTACTTTCTCTTGTTTCTATCTGTTACCAATCTTGAGAAACTCATACATTCTCTGTTCACTGTTTCACGGACTTACAGAACTAAATTTCCTTCGGCGAAAGTGCTGTTTTCTCAGTGCTAAGTACTCCCAACTCTATCAACTATGTAGGTTTTACCAGTTTTCTAAGTCTCTCTTATTTTCTTGTACTTATACTTGGAATTCTCTGTGTAAACCTCTGTAACTTTTCTAGGTAGATGAATCACTGTGTACTTTCTCTTGTTTCTATCTGTTACGAATCTTGAGAAAATGATACATTCTCTTTTCACTGTTTCTCGGACTTAGAGAACTAAATTTCTTTCGGCGAAAGTGCTGTTTTCACAGTGCTAAGTACTCCCAACTCTATCAACAATGTAGGTTTTACCAGTTTTCTAAGTCTCTCTTATTTTCTTGTACTTATTCTTGGAATTCTCTGTGTAAACCTCTGTAACTTTTCTAGGTAGATGAATCACTGTGTACTTTCTCTTGTTTCTATCTGTTACCAATCTTGAGAAACTCATACATTCAGTGTTCACTGTTTCACGGTCTTAGAGAACTAACTTTCCTACGGCGAAAGTGCTGTTTTCACAGTGCTAAGTACTCCCAACTCTATCAACAATGTAGATTTTACCAGTTTTCTAAGTCTCTCTTATTTTCTTGTACTTATCCTTGGAATTCTCTGTGTAAACCTCTGTAACTTTTCTAGGTAGATGAATCACTGTGTACTTTCCCTTGTTTCTATCTGTTACCAATCTTGAGAAACTCATACATTCTCTGTTCACTGTTTCGCGCACTTAGAGAACTAAATTTCTTTCGACGAAAGTGCTGTTTTAACAGTGCTAAGTACTCCCAACTCTATCAACAATGTAGGTTTTACCAGTTTTCTAAGTCTCTCGTATTTTCTTGTACTTATACTTGGAATTCTCTGTGTAAACCTCTGTAACTTTTCCAGGTAGATGAATCACTGTGTACTTTCTCTTGTTTCTATCTGTTAGCAATCTTGAGAAACTCGTACATTCTCTGTTCACTGTTTCCCAGTGTTAGAGAAGTAGATTTCTTTCTGTGAAAGTGCTGTTTTCACAGTGCTAAGTACTCCCAACTGTATCAACAATGTAGGTTTTACGAGTTTTCTAAGTCTCTCTTATTTTCTTGTACTTATCCTTGGAATTCTCTGTGTAAACCTCTGTAACTTTTCTAGGTAGATGAATCACTGTGTACTTTCTCTTGTTTCCATCTGTTACCAATCTTGAGAAACTCATACATTCTCTGTTCACTGTTTCACGGACTTAGAGAATTAACTGTCCTACGGCGAAAGTGCTGTTTTCACAGTGCTAAGTACTCCCAACTCTATCAACAATGTAGGTTTTACCAGTTTTCTAAGTCTCTCTTATTTTCTTGTACTTATACTTGGAATGCTCTGTGTAAACCCCTGTAACTTTTGTAGGTAGATGAATCACTGTGTACTTTCTCTTGTTTCTATCTGTTACCAATCTTAAGAAACTCATACATTCTCTGTTCACTGTTTCGCAGACTTAGAGAACTAAATTTCTTTCGGCGAAAGTGCTGTTTTCACAGTGCTAAGTACTCCCAACTCTATCAACAATGTAGGTTTTACCAGTTTTCTAAGTCTCTCTTATTTTCTTGTACTTATACTTGGAATTCTCTGTGTAAACCTCTGTAACTTCTCTAGGTAGATGAATCACTGTGTACTTTCTCTTGTTTCTATCTGTTACCAATCTTGAGAAACTCATACATTCTCTGTTCACTGTTTCCCAGTGTTAGAGAAGTAGATTTCTTTGTGCGAAAGTGCTGTTTTCACAGTGCTAAGTACTCCCAACTCTATCAACAATGTAGGTTTTATCAGTTTTCTAAGTCTCTCTTATTTTCTTGTACTTATCCTTGGAATTCTCTGTGTAAACCTCTGTAACTTTTTTAGGTAGATGAATCACTGTGTACTTTCGCTTGTTTCTATCTGTTACCAAACTTGAGAAACTCACACATTCTCTGTTCACTGTTTCAAGGACTTAGAGAACTAAATTTACTTCGGCGAAAGTGCTGTTTTCACAGTGCTAAGTACTCCCAACTCTATCCACAATGTAGGTTTTACCAGTTTTCTAAGTCTCTCTTATTTTCTTTTACTTATACTTGGAATTCTCTGTGTAAACCTCTGTAACTTCTCTAGGTAGATGAATCACTGTGTACTTTCTCTTGTTTCTATCTGTTACCAATCTGGAGAAACTCATACATTCTCTGTTTACTGTTTCCCAGTCTTAGAGACGTAGATTTCTTTCTG
This sequence comes from Heterohyrax brucei, assembly GCA_028571685.1. Taxonomy (NCBI): domain Eukaryota; kingdom Metazoa; phylum Chordata; class Mammalia; order Hyracoidea; family Procaviidae; genus Heterohyrax; species Heterohyrax brucei. Next base: position 74,442,222 of record CM053158.1, read on the forward strand.
GGAAAGTGCTGTTTTCACAGTGCTAGGTACTCCCAACTCTATCCACAATGTAGGTTTTACCAGTTTTCTAAGTCTCTCTTATTTTCTTGTACTTATACATGGAATTCTCCGAGTAAACTTCTGTAACCTCTCTAGGGAGATGAATCACTGTGTACTTTCTCTTGTTTCTATCTGTTACCAATCTTGAGAAACTCATACATTCTCTGTTCACTGTGTCCCAGTCTTTGAGAAGTAGATTTCTTTCTGCGAAAGTGCTGTTTTCACAGTGCTAAGTACTCCCAACTCTATCCACAATGTAGGTTTTACTAGTTTTCTATGTCTCTCTTATTTTCTTGTACTTATCCTTGGAATTCTCTGTGTAAACCTATGTAACTTCTCTAGGTAGATGAATCACTGTGTACTTTCTCTTGTTTCTATCTGTTACCAATCTGAAGAAACTCATACATTCTCTGTTCACTGCTTCCCAGTCTTAGAGAAGTAGATTTCTTTCTGGGAAAGTGCTGTTTTCACAGTGCTTAGTACTCCCAACTCTATCAACAATGTAGGTTTTACCAGTTTTCTAAGTCTATCTTATTTTCTTGTACTTATACATGGAATTCTCTGAGTAAACTTCTGTAACTTCTCTAGGTAGGTGAATCACTGTGTACTTTCTCTTGTTTCCATCTGTTACCAATCTTGAGAAACTCATACATTCTCTGTTCACTGTTTCCCAGTGTTGGAGAAGTAGATTTCTTTCTGGGAAAGTTCTGTTTTCACAGTGCTAAGTACTCCCAACACTATCAACAATGTAGGTTTTACCAGTTTTCTAAGTCTCTCTTATTTTCTTGTACTTATACTTGGAATTCTCTGTGTAAACCTCTGTAACTTTTCTAGGTAGATGAATCACTGTGTACTTTCTCTTGTTTCTATCTGTTACCAATCTTGAGAAACTCATACATTCTCTGTTCACTGTTTCGCGCACTGAGAGAACTAAATTTCTTTCGGCGAAAGTGCTGTTTTCACGGTGCTAAGTACTCCCAACTCTATCAACAATGTAGGTTTTACCAGTTTTCTAAGTCTCTCGTATTTTCTTGTACTTATACTTGGAGTTCTCTGTGTAAACCTCTGTAACTTTTCTAGGTAGATGAATCACTGTGTACTTTCTCTTGTTTCTATCTGTTACCAATCTTGAGAAACTCGTACATTCTCTGTTCACTGTTTCCCAGTGTTAGAGAAGTAGATTTCTTTCTGTGAATGTGCTGTTTTCACAGTGCTAAGTACTCCCAACTGTATCAACAATGTAGGTTTTACGAGTTTTCTAAGTCTCTCTTATTTTCTTGTACTTACCCTTGGAATTCTCTGTGTAAACCTCTGTAACTTTTCTAGGTAGATGAATCACTGTGTACTTTCTCTTGTTTCTATCTGTTACCAATCTTGAGAAACTCATACATTCTCTGTTCACTGTTTCACGGACTTAGAGAACTAACTGTCCTACGGCGAAAGTGCTGTTTTCACAGTGCTAAGTACTCCCAACTCTATCAACAATGTAGGTTTTACCAGTTTTCTAAGTCTCTCTTATTTTCTTGTACTTATCCTTGGAATTCTCTGTGTAAACCTCTGTAACTTTTCTAGGTAGTTGAATCACTGTGTACTTTCTCTTCTTTCTATCTGTTACCAATCTTGAGAAACTCATACATTCTGTGTTCACTGTTTCACGGACTTAGAGAACTAACTGTCCTACGGCGAAAGTGCTGTTTTCACAGTGCTAAGTACTCCCAACTCTATCAACAATGTAGGTTTTACCAGTTTTCTAAGTCTCTCTTATTTTCTTGTACTTATACATGGAATTCTCTGAGTAAACTTCTGTAACTTCTCTAGGTAGGTGAATCACTGTGTACTTTCTCTTGTTTCTATCTGTTACCAATCTTGAGAAACTCATACATTCTCTGTTCACTGTTTCCCAGTGTTAGAGAAGTAGATTTCTGTTTGGGAAAGTTCTGTTTTCACAGTGCTAAGTACTCCCAACTCTATCAACAATGTAGGTTTTACCAGTTTTCTAAGTCTCTCTTATTTTCTTGTACTTATCCTTGGAATTCTCTGTGTAAACCTCTGTAACTTTTCTAGGTAGATGAATCACTGTGTACTTTCTCTTGTTTCTATCTGTTACCAATCTTGAGAAACTCATACATTCTCTGTTCACTGTTTCACGGACTTAGAGAACTAACTGTCCTACGGCGAAAGTGCTGTTTTCACAGTGCTAAGTACTCCCAACTCTATCAACAATGTAGGTTTTACCAGTTTTCTAAGTCTCTCTTATTTTCTTGTACTTATCCTTGGAATTCTCTGTGTAAACCTCTGTAACTTTTCTAGGTAGATGAATCACTGTGTACTTTCTCTTCTTTCTATCTGTTACCAATCTTGAGAAACTCATACATTCTCTGTTCACTGTTTCACGGACGTACAGAACTAAATTTCCTTCGGCGAAAGTGCTGTTTTCTCAGTGCTAAGTACTCCCAACTCTATCAACAATGTAGGTTTTACCAGTTTTCTAAGTCTCTCTTATTGTCTTTTACTTATACTTGGAATTCTCTGTGAAAACCTCTGTAACTTTTCTAGGTAGATGAATCACTGTGTACTTTCTCTTGTTTCTATCTGTTACCAATCTTGAGAAACTCATACATTCTCTGTTCACTGTTTCCCAGTGTTAGAGAAGTAGATTTCTTTGTGCGAAAGTGCTGTTTTCACAGTGCTAAGTACTCCCAACTCTATCAACAATGTAGGTTTTATCAGTTTTCTAAGTCTCTCTTATTTTCTTGTACTTATCCTTGGAATTCTCTGTGTAAACCTCTGTAACTTTTTTAGGTAGATGAATCACTGTGTACTTTCGCTTGTTTCTATCTGTTACCAAACTTGAGAAACTCACACATTCTCTGTTCACTGTTTCAAGGACTTAGAGAACTAAATTTACTTCGGCGAAAGTGCTGTTTTCACAGTGCTAAGTACTCCCAACTCTATCCACAATGTAGGTTTTACCAGTTTTCTAAGTCTCTTTTATTTTCTTTTACTTATACTTGGAATTCTCTGTGTAAACCTCTGTAACTTCTCTAGGTAGATGAATCACTGTGTACTTTCTCTTGTTTCTATCTGTTACCAATCTGGAGAAACTCATACATTCTCTGTTTACTGTTTCCCAGTCTTAGAGACGTAGATTTCTTTCTGGGAAAGTGCTGTTTTCACAGTGCTAGGTACTCCCAACTCTATCCACAATGTAGGTTTTACCAGTTTTCTAAGTCTCTCTTGTTTTCTTGTACTTATACATGGAATTCTCCGAGTAAACTTCTGTAACCTCTCTAGGGAGATGAATCACTGTGTACTTTCTCTTGTTTCTATCTGTTACCAATCTTGAGAAACTCATACATTCTCTGTTCACTGTGTCCCAGTCTTTGAGAAGTAGATTTCTTTCTGCGAAAGTGCTGTTTTCACAGTGCTAAGTACTCCCAACTCTATCCACAATGTAGGTTTTACTAGTTTTCTAAGTCTCTCTTATTTTCTTGTACTTATCCTTGGAATTCTCTGTGTAAACCTATGTAACTTCTCTAGGTAGATGAATCACTGTGTACTTTCTCTTGTTTCTATCTGTTACCAATCTGGAGAAACTCATACATTCTCTGTTCACTGCTTCCCAGTCTTAGAGAAGTAGATTTCTTTCTGGGAAAGTGCTGTTTTCACAGTACTTAGTACTCCCAACTCTATCAACAATGTAGGTTTTACCAGTTTTCTAAGTCTATCTTATTTTCTTGTACTTATACATGGAATTCTCTGAGTAAACTTCTGTAACTTCTCTAGGTAGGTGAATCACTGTGTACTTTCTCTTGTTTCTATCTGTTACCAATCTTGAGAAACTCATACATTCTCTGTTCACTGTTTCGCGCACTGAGAGAACTAAATTTCTTTCGGCGAAAGTGCTGTTTTCACAGTGCTAAGTACTCCCAACTCTATCAACAATGTAGGTTTTACCAGTTTTCTAAGTCTCTCGTATTTTCTTGTACTTATACTTGGAATTCTCTGTGTAAACCTCTGTAACTTTTCTAGGTAGATGAATCACTGTGTACTTTCTCTTGTTTCTATCTGTTACCAATCTTGAGAAACTCGTACATTCTCTGTTCACTGTTTCCCAGTGTTAGAGAAGTAGATTTCTTTCTGTGAATGTGCTGTTTTCACAGTGCTAAGTACTCCCAACTGTATCAACAATGTAGGTTTTACGAGTTTTCTAAGTCTCTCTTATTTTCTTGTACTTACCCTTGGAATTCTCTGTGTAAACCTCTGTAACTTTTCTAGGTAGATGAATCACTGTGTACTTTCTCTTGTTTCTATCTGTTACCAATCTTGAGAAACTCATACATTCTCTGTTCACTGTTTCACGGACTTAGAGAACTAACTGTCCTACGGCGAAAGTGCTGTTTTCACAGTGCTAAGTACTCCCAACTCTATCAACAATGTAGGTTTTACCAGTTTTCTAAGTCTCTCTTATTTTCTTGTACTTATCCTTGGAATTCTCTGTGTAAACCTCTGTAACTTTTCTAGGTAGATGAATCACTGTGTACTTTCTGTTCTTTCTATCTGTTACCAATCTTGAGAAACTCATACATTCTGTGTTCACTGTTTCACGGACTTAGAGAACTAACTGTCCTACGGCGAAAGTGCTGTTTTCACAGTGCTAAGTACTCCCAACTCTATCAACAATGTAGGTTTTACCAGTTTTCTAAGTCTCTCTTATTTTCTTGTACTTATACATGGAATTCTCTGAGTAAACTTCTGTAACTTCTCTAGGTAGGTGAATCACTGTGTACTTTCTCTTGTTTCTATCTGTTACCAATCTTGAGAAACTCATACATTCTCTGTTCACTGTTTCCCAGTGTTAGAGAAGTAGATTTCTGTCTGGGAAAGTTCTGTTTTCACAGTGCTAAGTACTCCCAACTCTATCAACAATGTAGGTTTTACCAGTTTTCTAAGTCTCTCTTATTTTCTTGTACTTATACTTGGAATTCTCTGTGTAAACCTCTGTAACTTTTCTAGGTAGATGAATCACTGTGTACTTTCTCTTGTTTCTATCTGTTACCAACCTTGAGAAACTCATACATTCTCTGTTCACTGTTTCGCGCACTTAGAGAACTAAATTTCTTTCGGCGAAAGTGCTGTTTTCACAGTGCTAAGTACTCCCAACTCTATCAACAATGTAGGTTTTACCAGTTTTCTAAGTCTCTCGTATTTTCTTGTACTTATACTTGGAATTCTCTGTGTAAACCTCTGTAACTTTTCTAGGTAGATGAATCACTGTGTACTTTCTCTTGTTTCTATCTGTTAGCAATCTTGAGAAACTCGTACATTCTCTGTTAACTGTTTCCCAGTGTTAGAGAAGTAGATTTCTTTCTGTGAAAGTGCTGTTTTCACAGTGCTAAGTACTCCCAACTGTATCAACAATGTAGGTTTTACGAGTTTTCTAAGTCTCTCTTATTTTCTTGTACTTATCCTTGGAATTCTCTGTGTAAACCTCTGTAACTTTTCTAGGTAGATGAATCACTGTGTACTTTCTCTTGTTTCTATCTGTTACCAATCTTGAGAAACTCATACATTCTCTGTTCACTGTTTCACGGACTTAGAGAACTAACTGTCCTACGGCGAAAGTGCTGTTTTCACAGTGCTAAGTACTCCCAACTCTATCAACAATGTAGGTTTTACCAGTTTTCTAAGTCTCTCTTATTTTCTTGTACTTATCCTTGGAATTCTCTGTGTAAACCTCTGTAACTTTTCTAGGTAGATGAATCACTGTGTACTTTCTCTTCTTTCTATCTGTTACCAATCTTGAGAAACTCATACATTCTCTGTTCACTGTTTCACGGACGTACAGAACTAAATTTCCTTCGGCGAAAGTGCTGTTTTCTCAGTGCTAAGTACTCCCAACTCTATCAACAATGTAGGTTTTACCAGTTTTCTAAGTCTCTCTTATTGTCTTTTACTTATACTTGGAATTCTCTGTGTAAACCTCTGTAACTTTTCTAGGTAGATGAATCACTGTGTACTTTCTCTTGTTTCTATCTGTTACCAATATTGAGAAACTCATACATTCTCTGTTCACTGTTTCCCAGTGTTAGAGAAGTAGATTTCTTTGTGCGAAAGTGCTGTTTTCACAGTGCTAAGTACTCCCAACTCTATCAACAATGTAGGTTTTACCAGTTTTCTAAGTCTCTCTTATTTTCTTGTACTTATCCTTGGAATTCTCTGTGTAAACCTCTGTAACTTTTTTAGGTAGATGAATCACTGTGTACTTTCGCTTGTTTCTATCTGTTACCAAACTTGAGAAACTCACACATTCTCTGTTCACTGTTTCAAGGACTTAGAGAACTAAATTTACTTCGGCGAAAGTGCTGTTTTCACAGTGCTAAGTACTCCCAACTCTATCCACAATGTAGGTTTTACCAGTTTTCTAAGTCTCTCTTATTTTCTTGTACTTATACTTGGAATTCTCTGTGTAAACCTCTGTAACTTCTCTAGGTAGATGAATCACTGTGTACTTTCTCTTGTTTCTATCTGTTACCAATCTCGAGAAACTCATACATTCTCTGTTTACTGTTTCCCAGTCTTAGAGACGTAGATTTCTTTCTGGGAAAGTGCTGTTTTCACAGTGCTAGGTACTCCCAACTCTATCCACAATGTAGGTTTTACCAGTTTTCTAAGTCTCTCTTATTTTCTTGTACTTATACTTGGTTTTCTCTGTGTAAATCTCTGTAACTTTTCTAGGTAGATTAACCACGGTGTACTTTCTCTTGTTTCTATCTGTTACCAATCTTGAGAAACTAATACATTCTCTGTTCACTGTTTCACGGACTTAGAGAACTAAATTTCTTTCGGTGAAAGTGCTGTTTTCACAGTGCTAAGTACTCCCAACTGTATCCACAATGAGGTTTTACCAGTTTTCTAAGTCTCTCTTATTTTTTTGTAATTATACTTGGAATTCTCTGTGTAAACCTCTGTAACTTCTCTAGGTAGATGAATCACTGTGTACTTTCTCTTGTTTCTATCTGTTACCAATCTTGGGAAACTCATACATTCTCTGTTCACTGTTTCCCAGTCTTAGAGAAGTAGATTTCTTTCTGTAAAAGTGCTGTTTTCACAGTGCTAAGTACTCCCAACTCTATCAACAATGTAGGTTTTACCAGTTTTATAAGTCTCTCTTATTTTCCTGTACTTATACTTGGTTTTCTCTGTGTAAACCTCTGTAACTTTTCTAGGTACATGAACCACTGTGTACTTTCTCTTCTTTCTATCTGTTACCAATCTTGAGAAACTCATACATTCTCTGTTCACTGTTTCACGGACTTAGAGAACTAAATTTCTTTCAGCGAAAGTGCTGTTTTCACAGTGCTAAGTACTCCCAACTCTATCCACAATGTAGGTTTTACCAGTTTTCTACGTCTCTCTTATTTTCTTGTACTTATACATGTACTTCTCTGTGTAAACTTCTGTAACTTCTCTAGGTATATGAATCACTGTGTACTTTCTCTTGTTTCTATCTGTTACTAATCTTGAGAAACTCATACATTCTCTGTTCACTGTTTCAGGGACTTAGAGAACTAAATTTCTTTCGGCGAAAGTGCTGTTTTCACAGTGCTAAGAACTAACAACTCTATCCACAATGTAGGTTTTACCAGTTTTGTAAGTCTGTCCTATTTTCTTGTACTTATACTTGAAATTCTTTGTGTAAAATTCTGTAACTTCTCTAGGTAGATGAATCACTGTGTACTTTCTCTTGTTTCTATCTGTTACCAATCTTGAGAAACTCATACATTCTCTGTTCACTGTTTCCCAGTGTTAGAGAAGTAGATTTCTTTCTGGGAAAGTGCTGTTTTCACAGTGCTAAGTACTGCCAACTCTATCAACAATGTAGGTTTTACCAGTTTTCTAAGTCTCTCTTATTTTTTTCTACTTATACTTGGAATTCTCTGTGTAAACCTATGTAACATTTCTAGGTGGATGAATCACTGTGTACTTTCTCTTGTTTCTATCTGTTACCAATATTGAGAAACTGATACATTCTCTTTTCACTGTTTCACGGACTTAGAAAACTAAATTTCTTTCGGCGAAAGTGCTGTTTTCACAGTGCTACGTACTCCCAATTCTATCAACAATGTAGGTTTTACCAGTTTTCTAAGTCTCTCTTATTTTCCTGTATTTATACTTGGAATTCTCTGTGTAAACCTCTGTAACTTTTCTAGGTAGATGAATCACTGTGTACTTTCTCTTGTTTCTATCTGTTACGAATCTTGAGAAACTCATACATTCTCTGTTCACTGTTTCCCAGTCTTAGAGAAGTAGATTTCTTTCTGTGAAAGTGCTGTTTTCACAGTGCTAAGTACTCCCAACTCTATCAACAATGTAGGTTTTACCGGTTTTCTAAGTCTCTCTTATTTTCTTGTACTTATCCTTGGAATTCTCTGTGCAAACCTCTGTAACTTTTCTAGGTAGATGAATCACTGTGTACTTTCTCTTGTTTATATCTGTTACCAATCTTGAGAAACTCATACATTCTCTGTTCACTGTTTCACGGGCTTAGAGTACTAAATTTCCTTCTGCGAAAGTGGTGTTTTCACAGTGCTAAGTACTCCCAACTCTATCAACAATGTAGGTTTTACCAGTTTTCTAAGTCTCTCTTATTTTCTTGTACTTATACTTGGTTTTCTCTGTGTAAACCTCTTTAACTTTTCTAGGTAGATGAATCACTGTGTACTTTCTCTCGTTTCTATCTGTTACCAATCTTGAGAAACTCATACATTCTCTGTTCACTGTTTCACGGACTTAGAGAACTAAATTTCTTTCGGCGAAAGTGCTGTTTTCACAGTGCTATGTACTCCCAACTGTATCAACAATGTAGGTTTTAACAGTTTTCTAAGTCTCTCTTATTTTCTTGTACTTATACTTGGAATTCTCTGTGTAAACCTCTGTAACTTTTCTAGGTAGATGAATCACTGTGTACTTTCTCTTGTTTCTATCTGTTACCAATCTTGAGAAACTCATACATTCTCTGTTCACTGTTTCACGGACTTACAGAACTAAATTTCCTTCGGCGAAAGTGCTGTTTTCTCAGTGCTAAGTACTCCCAACTCTATCAACAATCTAGGTTTTACCAGTTTTCTAAGTCTCTCTTATTTTCTTGTAGTTGTACTTGGAATTCTCTGTGTAAACTTCTGTAACTTTTCTAGGTAGATGAATCACTGTGTACTTTCTCTTGTTTCTATCTGTTACCAATCTTGAGAAACTCATAAATTCTCTGTTCACTGTTTCATGGACTTAGAGAACTAAATTTCTTTCGGTGAAAGTGCGGGTTTCACAGTGCTAAGTATTGCCAACTCTATCAACAATGTAGGTTTTGCCAGTATTCTAAGTCTCTCTTATTTTCTTGTAGTTATACTTGGAATTCTCTCTGTAAACCTCTGTAACTTTTCTACGTAGATGAATCACTGTGTACTTTCTCTTGTTTCTATCTGTTACCAATCTTGAGAAACTCATACATTCTCTGTTCACTGTTTCCCAGTGTTAGAGAAGTAGATTTCTTTCTGCGAAAGTGCTGTTTTCACAGTGCTAAATAATCACAACTCTATCAACAATGTAGGTTTTACCAGTTTTCTAAGTCTCTCTTATTTTCTTGTACTTACCCTTGGAATTCTCTGTGTAAACCTCTGTAACTTTTTTAGGTAGATGAATCACTGTGTACTTTCGCTGGTTTCTGTCTGTTACCAAACTTGAGAAACTCATACATTCTCTGTTCACTGCTTCACGGACTTAGAGAACTAAATTTCCTTCGGCGAAAGTGCTGTTTTCACAGTGCTAAGTACTCCCAACTCTATCCACAATGTAGATTTTACCAGTCCTCTAAGTCTCTCTTATTTTCTTGTACTTATACTTGGAATTCTCTGTGTAAACCTCTGTAACTTTTCTAGATAGATGAATCACTATGTACTTTCTCTTGTTTCTATCTGTTACCAATCTGGAGAAACTCATACATTCTCTGTTCACTGTTTCCCGGTCTTAGAGAAGTAGATTTCTTTCTGAGAAAGTGCTGTTTTCACAGTGCTAAGTACTCCCAACTCTATCCACAATGTAGGTTTTACCAGTTTTCTAAGTCTCTCTTATTTTCTTGTACTTATACATGGAATTCTCTGAGTAAACTTCTGTAACTTCTCTAGGTAGATGAATCACTGTGTACTTTCTCTTGTTTCTATCTGTTACCAATCTTGAGAAACTCATACATTCTCTGTTCACTGTTTCCCAGTGTTAGAGAAGTAGATTTCTTTCTGGGAAAGTGGTGTTTTCACAGTGCTAAGTACTGCCAACTCTATCAACCATGTAGGTTTTACCAGTTTTCTAAGTCTCTCTTATTTTTTTGTACTTATACTTGGAATTCTCTGTGTAAACCTCTGTAACATTTCTAGGTGGATGAATCACTGTGTACTTTCTCTTGTTTCTATCTGTTACCAATATTGAGAAACTGATACATTCTCTTTTCACTGTTTCACGGACTTAGAAAACTAAATTTCTTTCGGCGAAAGTGCTGTTTTCACAGTGCTAAGTACTCCCAATTCTATCAACAATGTAGGTTTTACCAGTTTTCTAAGTCTTTCTTATTTTCCTGTATTTATACTTGGAATTCTCTGTGTAAACCTCTGTAACTTTTCTAGGTAGATGAATCACTGTGTACTTTCTCTTGTTTCTATCTGTTACCAATCTTGAGAAACTCATACATTCTCTGTTCACTGTTTCCCAGTCTTAGAGAAGTAGATTTCTTTCTGTGAAAGTGCTGTTTTCACAGTGCTAAGTACTCCCAACTCTATCAACAATGTAGGTTTTACCAGTTTTCTAAGTCTCTCTTATTTTCTTGTACTTATCCTTGGAATTCTCTGTGCAAACCTCTGTAACTTTTCTAGGTAGATGAATCACTGTGTACTTTCTCTTGTTTCTATCTGTTACCAATCTTCAGAAACTCATACATTCTCTGTTCACTGTTTCACGGACTTAGAGAACTAAATTTCTTTCGGCGAAAGTGCTGTTTTCACAGTGCTAAGTACTCCCAACTCTATCAACAATGTAGGTTTTAACAGTTTTCTAAGTCTCTCTTATCTTCTTGTACTTATACATGTACTTCTCTTTGTAAACTTCTGTAACTTCTCTAGGTAGATGAACCACTCTGTACTTTCTCTTGTTTCTATCTGTTACCAATCTCGAGAAAGTCATACATTCTCTGTTCACTGTTTCACGGACTTAGAGAACTAACTTTCCTACGGCGAAAGTGCTGTTTTCACACTGCTAAGTACTCCCAACTCTATCAACAATGTAGGTTTTACCAGTTTTCTAAGTCTCTCTTATTTTCTTGTACTTATACTGGGAATTCTCTGTGTAAACCTCTGTAACTTCTCTAGGTAGATGAATCACTGTGTACTTTCTCTTGATTCTATCTGTTACCAATCTTGAGAAACTCATACATTCTCTGTTCACTGTTTCACGGAGTTACAGAACTAAATTTCCTTCGTCGAAAGTGCTGTTTTCTCAGTGCTAAGTACTCCCAACTCTATCCACAATGTAGGTTTTACCAGTTTTCTAAGTCTCTCTTATTTTCTTTTACTTATACTTGGTTTTCTCTGTGTAAACCTCTGTAACTTTTCTAGGTAGATGAACCACTGTGTACTTTCTCTTGTTTCTATCTGTTACCAATCTTGAGAAACTCATATATTCTCTCTTCACTGTTTCCCAGTGTTAGAGAAGTAGATTTCTTTCTGCGAAAGTGCTGTTTTCACAGTGCTAAGTACTCACAACTCTACCAACAATCTAGGTTTTACCAGTTTTCTAAGTCTCTCTTATTTTTTTGTACTTATATTTGGAATTCTCTGTGTAAACCTCTGTAACTTTTCTAGGTAGATGAATCACTGCGTACTTTCTCTTGTTTTTATCTGTTACCGATCTTGAGAAACTCATACATTCTCTGTTCACTGTTTCCCAGTCTTAGAGAAGTAGATTTCTTCTGCAAAAGTGCTGTTTTCACAGTGCTAAGTACTCCCAACTCTATCAACAATGTAGGTTTTACCAGTTTTCTAAGTCTCTCTTATTTTCTTCTACTTATACTTGGAATTCTTTGTGTAAACTTCTGTAACTTCTCTAGGTAGATGAATCACTGTGTACTTTCTCTTGTTTCTATCTGTTACCAAACTTGGGAAACTCATACCTTCTCTGTTCACTGTTTCACGGACTTAGAGAACTAATTTGCCTACAGCGAAAGTGCTGTTTTCACAGTGCTAAGTACTCCCAACTCTATCAACAATGTAGGTTTTACCAGTTTTCTAAGTCTCTCTTATTTTTTTGTACTTATATTTGGAATTCTCTGTGTAAACCTCTGTAACTTCTCTAGGTAGATGAATCACTACGTACTTTCTCTTGTTTCTATCTGTTACCAATCTGGAGAAACTCATAGATTCTCTGTTCACTGTTTCCCAGTCTTAGAGAAGTAGATTTCTTTCTGGGAAAGTGCTGTTTTCACAGTGCTAAGTACTGCCAACTCTATCAACCATGTAGGTTTTACCAGTTTTCTAAGTCTCTCTTATTTTCTTGTACTTATACATGGAATTCTCTGAGTAAACTTCTGTAACTTCTCTAGGTAGATGAATCACTGTGTACTTTCTCTTGTTTCTATCTGTTACCAATCTTGAGAAACTCATACATTCTCTGTTCACTGTTTCCCAGTGTTAGAGAAGTAGATTTCTTCTGGGAAAGTGCTGTTTTCACAGTGCTAAGTACTCCCAACTCTATACACAATGTAGGTTTTTCCAGTTTTCTAAGTCTCTCTTATTTTCTTGTACTTATACATGGAATTCTCTGAGTAAACTTCTGTAACTTCTCTAGGTAGATGAATCACTGTGTACTTTCTCTTGTTTCTATCTGTTACCAATCTGGAGAAACTCATACATTCTCTGTTCACTGTTTCCCAGTCTTAGAGAAGTAGATTTCTTTCTGCGAAAGTGCTGTTTTCACAGTGCTAAGTACTCCCAACTCTATCCACAATGTAGGTTTTTCCAGTTTTCTAAGTCTCTCTTATTTTCTTGTACTTATTCATGGAATTCTCTGAGTAAACTTCTGTAACTTCTCTAGGTAGATGAATCACTCTGTACTTTCTCTTGTTTCTATCTGTTACCAATCTTCAGAAACTCATACATTCTCTGTTCACTGTTTCCCAGTGTTATAGAAGTAGATTTCTTTCTGGGAAAGTGCTGTTTTCACAGTGCTAAGTACTCCCAACTCTATCAACAATGTAGGTTTTACCAGTTTTCTAAGTCTTTTTTATTTTCTTGTACTTATCCTTGGAATTCTCTGTGCAAACCTCTGTAACTTTTCTAGGTAAATGAATCACTGTGTACTTTCGCTTGTTTCTATCTGTTACCAAACTTGAGAAACTCATACATTCTCTGTTCACTGTTTCACGGACTTACAGAACTAAATTTTCTTCGGCGAAAGTGCTGTTTTCACAGTGCTAAGTACTCCCAACTCTATCCACAATGTAGGTTTTACCAGTTTTCTAAGTCTCTCTTATTTTCTTGTACTTATACTTGATTTTCTCTGTGTAAATCTCTGTAACTTTTCTAGGTAGATGAACCACGGTGTACTTTCTCTTGTTTCTGTCTGTTACCAATCTTGAGAAACTAATACATTCTCTGTTCACTGTTTCACGGACTTAGAGAACTAAATTTCTTTCGGTGAAAGTGCTGTTTTCACAGTGCTAAGTACTCCCAACTGTATCCACAATGTAGGTTTTACCAGTTTTCTAAGTCTCTCTTATTTTTTTGTAATTATACTTGGAATTCTCTGTGTAAACCTCTGTAACTTCTCTAGGTAGATGAATCACTGTGTACTTTCTCTTGTTTCTATCTGTTACCAATCTTGAGAAACTCATACATTCTCTGTTCACTGTTTCCCAGTCTTAGAGAAGTAGATTTCTTTCTGTAAAAGTGCTGTTTTCACAGTGCTAAGTACTCCCAACTCTATCAACAATGTAGGTTTTACCAGTTTTATAAGTCTCTCTTATTTTCCTGTACTTATACTTGGTTTTCTCTGTGTAAACCTCTGTAACTTTTCTAGGTACATGAACCACTGTGTACTTTCTCTTGTTTCTATCTGTTAGCAATCTTGAGAAACTCATACATTCTCTGTTCACTGTTTCACGGACTTAGAGAACTAAATTTCTTTCGGCGAAAGTGCTGTTTTCACAGTGCTAAGTACTCCCAACTCTATCCACAATGTAGGTTTTACCAGTTTTCTAAGTCTCTCTTATTTTCTTGTACTTATCCTTGGAATTCTCTGTGTAAACCTCTGTAACTTTTCTAGGTAAATGAATCACTGTGTACTTTCGCTTGTTTCTATCTGTTACCAAACTTGAGAAACTCATACATTCTCTGTTCACTGTTTCACGGACTTACAGAACTAAATTTTCTTCGGCGAAAGTGCTGTTTTCACAGTGCTAAGTACTCCCAACTCTATCCACAATGTAGGTTTTACCAGTTTTCTAAGTCTCTCTTATTTTCTTGTACTTATACTTGATTTTCTCTGTGTAAATCTCTGTAACTTTTCTAGGTAGATGAACCACGGTGTACTTTCTCTTGTTTCTGTCTGTTACCAATCTTGAGAAACTAATACATTCTCTGTTCACTGTTTCACGGACTTAGAGAACTAAATTTCTTTCGGTGAATGTGCTGTTTTCACAGTGCTAAGTACTCCCAACTGTATCCACAATGTAGGTTTTACCAGTTTTCTAAGTCTCTCTTATTTTTTTGTAATTATACTTGGAATTCTCTGTGTAAACCTCTGTAACTTCTCTAGGTAGATGAATCACTGTGTACTTTCTCTTGTTTCTATCTGTTACCAATCTTGAGAAACTCATACATTCTCTGTTCACTGTTTCCCAGTCTTAGAGAAGTAGATTTCTTTCTGTAAAAGTGCTGTTTTCACAGTGCTAAGTACTCCCAACTCTATCAACAATGTAGGTTTTACCAGTTTTCTAAGTCTCTCTTATTTTCCTGTACTTATACTTGGTTTTCTCTGTGTAAACCTCTGTAACTTTTCTAGGTACATGAACCACTGTGTACTTTCTCTTGTTTCTATCTGTTAGCAATCTTGAGAAACTCATACATTCTCTGTTCACTGTTTCACGGACTTAGAGAACTAAATTTCTTTCGGCGAAAGTGCTGTTTTCACAGTGCTAAGTACTCCCAACTCTATCCACAATGTAGGTTTTACCAGTTTTCTAAGTCTCTCTTATTTTCTTGTACTTATCCTTGGAATTCTCTGTGTAAACCTCTGTAACTGTTCTACGTAGATGAATCACTGTGTTCTTTCGATTGTTTCTATCTGTTACCAAACTTGAGAAACTCATACATTCTCTGTTCACTGTTTCACGGACTTAGAGAACTAAATTCCCTTCGACGAAAGTGCTGTTTTCACAGTGCTAAGTACTCCCAACTCTATCAACAATGTAGGTTTTACCAGTTTTCTAAGTCTCTCTTATTTTCTTGTACTTATACTTGGAATTCTCTGTGTAAACCTCTGTAACTTCTCTAGGCAGATGAATCACTGTGTACTTTCTCTTGTTTCTATCTGTTACCAAACTTGAGAAACTCATACATTCACTGTTCACTGTTTCCCAGTGTTAGAGAAGTAGATTTCTTTCTGGGAAAGTGCTGTTTTCACAGTGCTAAGTACTCCCAACTCTATCCACAATGTAGGTTTTACCAGTTTTCTAAGTCTCTCTTATTTTCTTGTACTTATACTTGGTTTTCTCTGTGTAAATCTCTGTAACTTTTCTAGGTAGATGAACCACGGTGTACTTTCTCTTGTTTCTATCTGTTACCAATCTTGAGAAACTAATACATTCTCTGTTCACTGTTTCACGGACTTAGAGAACTAAATTTCTTTCGGTGAAAGTGCTGTTTTCACAGTGCTAAGTACTCCCAACTGTATCCACAATGTAGGTTTTACCAGTTTTCTAAGTCTCTCTTATTTTTTTGTAATTATACTTGGAATTCTCTGTGTAAACCTCTGTAACTTCTCTAGGTAGATGAATCACTGTGTACTTTCTCTTGTTTCTATCTGTTACCAATCTTGAGAAACTCATACATTCTCTGTTCACTGTTTCCCAGTGTTAGAGAAGTAGATTTCTTTCTGGGAAAGTGCTATTTTCACAGTGCTAAGTACTGCCAACTCTATCAACAATGTAGGTTTTACCAGTTTTCTAAGTCTCTCTTATTTTTTTCTACTTATACTTGGAATTCTCTGTGTAAACCTATGTAACATTTCTAGGTGGATGAATCACTGTGTACTTTCTCTTGTTTCTATCTGTTACCAATATTGGGAAACTGATACATTCTCTTTTCACTGTTTCACGGACTTAGAAAACTAAATTCCTTTCGGCGAAAGTGCTGTTTTCACAGTGCTACGTACTCCCAATTCTATCAACAATGTAGGTTTTACCAGTTCTCTAAGTCTCTCTTATTTTCCTGTATTTATACTTGGAATTCTCTGTGTAAACCTCT
Organism: Heterohyrax brucei; assembly: GCA_028571685.1. Taxonomy (NCBI): domain Eukaryota; kingdom Metazoa; phylum Chordata; class Mammalia; order Hyracoidea; family Procaviidae; genus Heterohyrax; species Heterohyrax brucei. The sequence goes on from CM053158.1 coordinate 74,458,823, forward strand.
GTAACTTTTCTAGGTAGATGAATCACTGTGTACTTTCTCTTGTTTCTATCTGTTACGTAATCTTGAGAAACTCATACATTCTCTGTTCACTGTTTCCCAGTCTTAGAGAAGTAGATTTCTTTCCGTGAAAGTGCTGTTTTCACAGTGCTAAGTACTCCCAACTCTATCAACAATGTAGGTTTTACCGGTTTTCTAAGTCTCTCTTATTTTCTTGTACTTATCCTTGGAATTCTCTGTGCAAACCTCTGTAACTTTTCTAGGTAGATGAATCACTGTGTACTTTCTCTTGTTTCTATCTGTTACCAATCTTGAGAAACTCATACATTCTCTGTTCACTGTTTCACGGGCTTAGAGTACTAAATTTCCTTCTGCGAAAGTGGTGTTTTCACAGTGCTAAGTACTCCCAACTCTATCAACAATGTAGGTTTTACCAGTTTTCTAAGTCTCTCTTATTTTCTTGTACTTATACTTGGTTTTCTCTGTGTAAACCTCTTTAACTTTTCTAGGTAGATGAATCACTGTGTACTTTCTCTTGTTTCTATCTGTTACCAATCTTGAGAAACTCATACATTCTCTGTTCACTGTTTCACGGACTTAGAGAACTAAATTTCTTTCGGCGAAAGTGCTGTTCTCACAGTGCTTTGTACTCCCAACTGTATCAACATTGTAGGTTTTAACAGTTTTCTAAGTCTCTCTTATTTTCTTGTACTTATACTTGGAATTCTCTGTGTAAACCTCTGTAACTTTTCTTGGTAGATGAATCACTGTGTACTTTCTCTTGTTTCTATCTGTTACCAATCTTGAGAAACTCATACATTCTCTGTTCACTGTTTCACGGACTTACAGAACTAAATTTCCTTCGGCGAAAGTGCTGTTTTCTCAGTGCTAAGTACTCCCAACTCTATCCACAATCTAGGTTTTACCAGTTTTCTAAGTCTCTCTTATTTTCTTGTAGTTGTACTTGGAATTCTCTGTGTAAACTTCTGTAACTTTTCTAGGTAGATGAATCACTGTGTACTTTCTCTTGTTTCTATCTGTTACCAATCTTGAGAAACTCATAAATTCTCTGTTCACTGTTTCATGGACTTAGAGAACTAAATTTCTTTCGGTGAAAGTGCGGGTTTCACAGTGCTAAGTACTGCCAACTCTATCAACAATGTAGGTTTTGCCAGTATTCTAAGTCTCTCTTATTTTCTTGTAGTTATACTTGGAATTCTCTCTGTAAACCTCTGTAACTTTTCTACGTAGATGAATCACTGTGTACTTTCTCTTGTTTCTATCTGTTACCAATCTTGAGAAACTCATACATTCTCTGTTCACTGTTTCCCAGTGTTAGAGAAGTAGATTTCTTTCTGCGAAAGTGCTGTTTTCACAGTGCTAAATAATCACAACTCTATCAACAATGTAGGTTTTACCAGTTTTCTAAGTCTCTCTTATTTTCTTGTACTTATCCTTGGAATTCTCTGTGTAAACCTCTGTAACTTTTTTAGGTAGATGAATCACTGTGTACTTTCGCTTGTTTCTGTCTGTAACCAAACTTGAGAAACTCATACATTCTCTGTTCACTGCTTCACGGACTTAGAGAACTAAATTTCCTTCGGCGAAAGTGCTGTTTTCACAGTGCTAAGTACTCCCAACTCTATCCACAATGTAGATTTTACCAGTCCTCTAAGTCTCTCTTATTTTCTTGTACTTATACTTGGAATTCTCTGTGTAAACCTCTGTTTACTTTTCTAGATAGATGAATCACTATGTACTTTCTCTTGTTTCTATCTGTTACCAATCTGGAGAAACTCATACATTCTCTGTTCACTGTTTCCCGGTCTTAGAGAAGTAGATTTCTTTCTGAGAAAGTGCTGTTTTCACAGTGCTAAGTACTCCCAACTCTATCCACAATGTAGGTTTTTCCAGTTTTCTAAGTCTCTCTTATTTTCTTGTACTTCTACATGGAATTCTCTGAGTAAACTTCTGTAACTTCTCTAGGTACATGAATCACTGTGTACTTTCTCTTGTTTCTATCTGTTACCAATCTTGAGAAACTCATACATTCTCTGTTCACTGTTTCCCAGTGTTAGAGAAGTAGATTTCTTTCTGGGAAAGTGCTGTTTTCACAGTGCTAAGTATTGCCAACTCTATCAACCATGTAGGTTTTACCAGTTTTCTAAGTCTCTCTTATTTTTTTGTACTTATACTTGGAATTCTCTGTGTAAACCTCTGTAACATTTCTAGGTGGATGAATCACTGTGTACTTTCTCTTGTTTCTATCTGTTACCAATATTGAGAAACTCATACATTCTCTTTTCACTGTTTCACGGACTTAGAAAACTAAATTTCTTTCGGCGAAAGTGCTGTTTTCACAGTGCTAAGTACTCCCAATTCTATCAACAATGTAGGTTTTACCAGTTTTCTAAGTCTCTCTTATTTTCCTGTATTTATACTTGGAATTCTCTGTGTAAACCTCTGTAACTTTTCTAGGTAGATGAATCACTGTGTACTTTCTCTTGTTTCTATCTGTTACCAATCTTGAGAAACTCATACATTCTCTGTTCACTGTTTCCCAGTCTTAGAGAAGTAGATTTCTTTCTGTGAAAGTGCTGTTTTCACAGTGCTAAGTACTCCCAACTCTATCAACAATGTAGGTTTTACCAGTTTTCTAAGTCTCTCTTATTTTCTTGTACTTATCCTTGGAATTCTCTGTGCAAACCTCTGTAACTTTTCTAGGTAGATGCATTACTGTGTACTTTCTCTTGTTTCTGTCTGTTACCAATCTTGAGAAACTAATACATTCTCTGTTCACTGTTTCACGGACTTAGAGAACTAAATTTCTTTCGGTGAAAGTGCTGTTTTCACAGTGCTAAGTACTCCCAACTGTATCCACAATGTAGGTTTTACCAGTTTTCTAAGTCTCTCTTATTTTTTTGTAATTATACTTGGAATTCTCTGTGTAAACCTCTGTAACTTCTCTAGGTAGATGAATCACTGTGTACTTTCTCTTGTTTCTATCTGTTACCAATCTTGAGAAACTCATACATTCTCTGTTCACTGTTTCCCAGTCTTAGAGAAGTAGATTTCTTTCTGTAAAAGTGCTGTTTTCACAGTGCTAAGTACTCCCAACTCTATCAACAATGTAGGTTTTACCAGTTTTATAAGTCTCTCTTATTTTCCTGTACTTATACTTGGTTTTCTCTGTGTAAACCTCTGTAACTTTTCTAGGTACATGAACCACTGTGTACTTTCTCTTGTTTCTATCTGTTAGCAATCTTGAGAAACTCATACATTCTCTGTTCACTGTTTCACGGACTTAGAGAACTAAATTTCTTTCGGCGAAAGTGCTGTTTTCACAGTGCTAAGTACTCCCAACTCTATCCACAATGTAGGTTTTACCAGTTTTCTAAGTCTCTCTTATTTTCTTGTACTTATCCTTGGAATTCTCTGTGTAAACCTCTGTAACTTTTCTAGGTAAATGAATCACTGTGTACTTTCGCTTGTTTCTATCTGTTACAAAACTTGAGAAACTCATACATTCTCTGTTCACTGTTTCACGGACTTACAGAACTAAATTTTCTTCGGCGAAAGTGCTGTTTTCACAGTGCTAAGTACTCCCAACTCTATCCACAATGTAGGTTTTACCAGTTTTCTAAGTCTCTCTTATTTTCTTGTACTTATACTTGATTTTCTCTGTGTAAATCTCTGTAACTTTTCTAGGTAGATGAACCACGGTGTACTTTCTCTTGTTTCTGTCTGTTACCAATCTTGAGAAACTAATACATTCTCTGTTCACTGTTTCACGGACTTAGAGAACTAAATTTCTTTCGGTGAAAGTGCTGTTTTCACAGTGCTAAGTACTCCCAACTGTATCCACAATGTAGGTTTTACCAGTTTTCTAAGTCTCTCTTATTTTTTTGTAATTATACTTGGAATTCTCTGTGTAAACCTCTGTAACTTCTCTAGGTAGATGAATCACTGTGTACTTTCTCTTGTTTCTATCTGTTACCAATCTTGAGAAACTCATACATTCTCTGTTCACTGTTTCCCAGTCTTAGAGAAGTAGATTTCTTTCTGTAAAAGTGCTGTTTTCACAGTGCTAAGTACTCCCAACTCTATCAACAATGTAGGTTTTACCAGTTTTATAAGTCTCTCTTATTTTCCTGTACTTATACTTGGTTTTCTCTGTGTAAACCTCTGTAACTTTTCTAGGTACATGAACCACTGTGTACTTTCTCTTGTTTCTATCTGTTAGCAATCTTGAGAAACTCATACATTCTCTGTTCACTGTTTCACGGACTTAGAGAACTAAATTTCTTTCGGCGAAAGTGCTGTTTTCACAGTGCTAAGTACTCCCAACTCTATCCACAATGTAGGTTTTACCAGTTTTCTAAGTCTCTCTTATTTTCTTGTACTTATCCTTGGAATTCTCTGTGTAAACCTCTGTAACTGTTCTACGTAGATGAATCACTGTGTTCTTTCGATTGTTTCTATCTGTTACCAAACTTGAGAAACTCATACATTCTCTGTTCACTGTTTCACGGACTTAGAGAACTAAATTCCCTTCGACGAAAGTGCTGTTTTCACAGTGCTAAGTACTCCCAACTCTATCAACAATGTAGGTTTTACCAGTTTTCTAAGTCTCTCTTATTTTCTTGTACTTATACTTGGAATTCTCTGTGTAAACCTCTGTAACTTCTCTAGGCAGATGAATCACTGTGTACTTTCTCTTGTTTCTATCTGTTACCAAACTTGAGAAACTCATACATTCTCTGTTCACTGTTTCCCAGTGTTAGAGAAGTAGATTTCTTTCTGGGAAAGTGCTGTTTTCACAGTGCTAAGTACTCCCAACTCTATCCACAATGTAGGTTTTACCAGTTTTCTAAGTCTCTCTTATTTTCTTGTACTTATACTTGGTTTTCTCTGTGTAAATCTCTGTAACTTTTCTAGGTAGATGAACCACGGTGTACTTTCTCTTGTTTCTATCTGTTACCAATCTTGAGAAACTCATACATTGTCTGTTCACTGTTTCCCAGTCTTAGAGAAGTAGATTTCTTTGTGCGAAAGTGCTGTTTTCACAGTGCTAAGTACTCCCAACTCTATCAACAATGTAGGTTTTACCAGTTTTCTAAGTCTCTCTTATTTTCTTTTACTTATACTTGGTTTTCTCTGTGTAAACCTCTGTAACTTTTCTAGGTAGATGAATCACTGTGTACTTTCTCTTGTTTCTATCTGTTACCAATCTTGAGAAACTCATACATTCTCTGTTCACTGTTTCACGGACTTAGAGAACTAAATTTCTTTCGGTGAAAGTGCTGTTTTCACAGTGCTAAGTATTCCCAACTCTGTCAACAATGTAGGCTTTGCCAGTTTTCTAAGTCTCTCTTATTTTCTTGTAGTTATACTTGGAATTCTCTCTGTAAACCTCTGTAACTTTTCTACGTAGATGAATCACTGTGTACTTTCTCTTATTTCTATCTGTTACCAATCTTGAGAAACTAATACATTCTCTGTTCACTGTTCCCCAGTGTTAGAGAAGTGGATTTCTTTCTGCGAAAGTGCTGTTTTCACAGTGCTAAATAATCACAACTCTATCAACAATGTAGGTTTTACCAGCTTTCTAAGTCTCTCTTATTTTCTTGTACTTATCCTTGGAATTCTCTGTGTAAACCTCTGTAACTTTTTTAGGTAGTTGAATCACTGTGTACTTTCGCTTCTTTCTGTCTGTTACCAAACTTGAGAAACTCATACCTTCGCTGTTCACTGTTTCACGGACTTAGAGAACTAAATTTCCTTCGGCGAAAGTGCTGTTTTCACAGTGCTAAGTACTCCCAACTCTATCCACAATGTAGATTTTACCAGTTCTCTAAGTCTCTCTTATTTTCTTGTACTTATACTTGGAATTCTCTGTGTAAACCTCTGTAACTTCTCTAGGTAGATGAATCACTATGTACTTTCTCTTGTTTCTATCTGTTACCAATCTGGAGAAACTCATACATTCTCTGTTCACTGTTTCCCAGTCTTAGAGAAGTAGATTTCTTTCTGGGAAAGTGCTGTTTTCACAGTGCTAAGTACTCCCAACTCTATCCACAATGTAGGTTTTTCCAGTTTTCTAAGTCTCTCTTATTTTCTTGTACTTATACATGGAATTCTCTGAGTAAACTTCTGTAACTTCTCTAGGTAGATGAATCACTCTGTACTTTCTCTTGTTTCTATCTGTTACCAATCTTCAGAAACTCATACATTCTCTGTTCACTGTTTCCCAGTGTTAGAGAAGTAGATTTCTTTGTGGGAAAGTGCTGTTTTCACAGTGCTAAGTACTCCCAACTCTGTCAACATTGTAGATTTTACCAGTTTTCTAAGTCTCTCTTATTTTCTTGTACTTATACTTGGAATTCTCTGTGTAAACCTCTGTAACTTTTCTAGGTAGATGAATCACTGTGTACTTTCTCTTGTTTCTATCTGTTACCAATCTTGAGAAACTCATACATTCTCTGTTCACTGTTTCCCAGTCATAGAGAAGTAGATTTCTTTGTGCGAAAGTGCTGTTTTCACAGTGCTACGTACTCCCAACTCTATCAACAATGTAGGTTTTACCAGTTTTCTAAGTCTCTCTTATTTTCTTTTACTTATACTTGGTTTTCTCTGTGTAAACCTCTGTAACTTTTCTAGGTAGATGAATTACTGTGTACTTTCTCTTGTTTCTATCTGTTACCAATCTTCAGAAACTCATACATTCTCTGTTCACTGTTTCACGGTCTTAGAGAACTAAATGTCTTTCGGCGAAGGTGCTGTTTTCAGAGTGCTAAGTACTCCCAACGCTATCAACAATGTAGGTTTTACCAGTTTTCTAAGTCTCTCTTATTTTCTTGTAATTATATTTGGAATTCTATGTGTAAACCTCTGTAACTTTTCTAGGTAGATGAATCACTGTGTACTTTCTCTTGTTTCTATCTGTTACCAATCTTGAGAAACTCATACATTCTCTGTTCACTGTTTCACGGACTTAGAGAACTAAATTTCTTTCGGTGAAAGTGCTGTTTTCACAGTGCTAAGTACTCCCAATTCTGTCAACAATGTAGGTTTTGCCAGTTTTCTAAGTCTCTCTTATTGTCCTGTACTTATACTTGGAATTCTCTGTGTAAATCTGTGTAACTTTACTAGGTAGATGAATCACTGTGTACTTTCTCTTGTTTCTATCTGTTACCAATCTTGAGAAACTCATACATTCTCTGTTCACTGTTTCAGGGACTTAGAGAACTAAATTTCTTTCGGCGAAAGTGCTGTTTTCACAGTGCTAAGAACTAACAACTCTATCCACAACGTAGGTTTTACTAGTTTTGTAAGTCTGTCCTATTTTCTTGTACTTATACTTGGAATTCTTTGTGTAAACTTCTGTAACTTCTCTAGGTAGATGAACCACTGTGTACTTTCCCTTGTTTCTATCTGTTACCAATCTGAAGAAACTCATACATTCTCTGTTCACTGTTTCCCAGTGTTATAGAAGTAGATTTCTTTCTGAGAAAGTGCTGTTTTCACAGTGCTAAGTACTCCCAACTCTATCAACAATGTAGGTTTTACCAGTTTTCTAAGTATCTCTTATTTTTGTGTACTTATACTTGGAATCCTCTGTGTAAACCTCTGTAACATTTCTAGGTGGATTAATCACTGTGTACTTTCTCTTGTTTCTATCTGTTACCAATATTGAGAAACTGATACATTCTCTTTTCACTGTTTCACGGACTTAGAAAACTAAATTTCTTTCGGCGAAAGTGCTGTTTTCACAGTGCTAAGTACACCCAACTCTATCAACAATGTAGGTTTTACCAGTTTTCTAAGTCTCTCTTATTTTCTTGTACTTATACTTGGAATTCTCTGTTTAAACCTCTGTAACTTCTCTAGGTAGATGATTCACTGTGTACTTTCTCTTGTTTCTATCTGTTACCAATCTTGAGAAACTCATATACTCTCTGTTCACTGTTTCCCGGTCTTAGAGAAGTAGATTTCTTTCTGGGAAAGTGCTGTTTTCACAGTGCTAACTACTCCCAACTCTATCCACAAAGTAGGTTTTACCAGTTTTCTAAGTCTCTCTTATTTTCTTGTACTTATACATGTACTTCTCTTTGTAAACTTCTGTAACTTCTCTAGGTAGATGAACCACTGTGTACTTTCTCTTGTTTCTATCTGTTACCAATCTTGAGAAATTCATACATTCTCTGTTCACTGTTTCACGGACTTAGAGAACTAAATTTCCTTCGGCGAAAGTGCTGTTTTCACAGTGCTAAGTACTCCCAACTCTATCCACAATGTAGATTTTACCAGTTCTCTAAGTCTCTCTTATTTTCTTATACTTATACTTGGAGTTCTCTGTGTAAACCTCTGTAACTTCTCTAGGTAGATGAATCACTATGTACTTTCTCTTGTTTCTATCTGTTACCAATCTGGAGAAACTCATACATTCTCTGTTCACTGTTTCCCAGTCTTAGAGAAGTAGATTTCTTTCTGCGAAAGTGCTGTTTTCACAGTGCTAAGTACTCCCAACTCTATCCACAATGTAGGTTTTTCCAGTTTTCTACTTCTCTCTTATTTTCTTGTACTTATACATGGAATTCTATGAGTAAACTTCTGTAACTTCTCTAGGTAGATGAATCACTGTGTACTTTCTCTTGTTTCTATCTGTTACCAATCTTGAGAAACTCACACATTCTCTGTTCACTGTTTCCCAGTGTTAGAGAAGTAGATTTCTTTGTGGGAAAGTGCTGTTTTCACAGCGCTAAGTACTCCCAACTCTATCAACAATGTAGGTCTTACCAGTTTTCTAAGTCTCTCTTATTTTCTTGTACTTATACTTGGAATTCTCTGTGTAAACCTCTGTAACTTTTCTAGGTAGATGAATCACTGTGTAGTTTCTCTTGTTTCTATCTGTTTCCAATCTTGAGAAACTCATACATTGTCTGTTCACTGTTTCCCAGTCTTAGAGAAGTAGATTTCTTTGTGCGAAAGTGCTGTTTTCACAGTGCTAAGTACTCCCAACTCTATCCACAATGTAGGTTTTTCCAGTTTTCTACTTCTCTCTTATTTTCTTGTACTTATACATGGAATTCTATGAGTAAACTTCTGTAACTTTTCTAGGTAGATGAATCACTGTGTACTTTTTCTTGTTTCTATCTGTTACAAATCTTGAGAAACTCATACATTCTCTGTTCACTGTGTCCCAGTCTTAGAGAAGTAGATTTCTTTCTGCGAAAGTGCTGTTTTCACAGTGCTAAACACTCCCAACTCTATCCACAATGTATGTTTTACCAGTTTTCTAAGTCTCTCTTATTTTCTTGTACTTATATTTGGAATTCTCAGTGTAAACCTCTGTAACTTTTCTAGGTAGATGAATCACTGTGTACGTTCTCTTGTTTCTATCTGTTACCAATCTTGAGAAACTCAAACATTCTGTGTTCACTGTTTCCCAGTGTTAGAGAAGTAGATTTCTTTCTGGGAAAGTGCTGTTTTCACAGTGCTAAGTACTCACAACTCTATCAACAATGTAGGTTTTATCAGTTTTCTAAGTCTCTCTTTTTTTCTTGTACTTATCCTTGGAATTCTCTGTGTAAACCTCTGTAACTTTTCTAGGTAAATGAATCACTGTGTACTTTCGCTTGTTTCTATCTGTTACCAAACTTGAGAAACTCATACATTCTCTGTTCACTGTTTCACGGACTTACAGAACTAAATTTCCTTCGGCGAATGTGCTGTTTTCACAGTGCTAAGTACTCCCAACTCTATCCACAATGTAGGTTTTACCAGTTTTCTAAGTCTCTCTTATTTTCTTGTACTTATCCTTGGAATTCTCTGTGTAAACCTCTGTAACTTTTTTAGGTAGTTGAATCACTGTGTACTTTCGCTTCTTTCTGTCTGTTACCAAACTTGAGAAACTCATACCTTCGCTGTTCACTGTTTCACGGACTTAGAGAACTAAATTTCCTTCGGCGAAAGTGCTGTTTTCACAGTGCTAAGTACTCCCAACTCTATCCACAATGTAGATTTTACCAGTTCTCTAAGTCTCTCTTATTTTCTTGTACTTATCCTTGGAATTCTCTGTGTAAACCTCTGTAACTTCTCTAGGTAGATGAATCACTATGTATTTTCTCTTGTTTCTATCTGTTACCAATCTGGAGAAACTCATACATTCTCTGTTCACTGTTTCCCAGTCTTAGAGAAGTAGATTTCTTTCTGGGAAAGTGCTGTTTTCACAGTGCTAAGTACTCCCAACTCTATCCACAATGTAGGTTTTTCCAGTTTTCTAAGTCTCTCTTATTTTCTTGTACTTATACATGGAATTCTCTGAGTAAACTTCTGTAACTTCTCTAGGTAGATGAATCACTCTGTACTTTCTCTTGTTTCTATCTGTTACCAATCTTCAGAAACTCATACATTCTCTGTTCACTGTTTCCCAGTGTTAGAGAAGTAGATTTCTTTGTGGGAAAGTGCTGTTTTCACAGTGCTAAGTACTCCCAACTCTGTCAACATTGTAGATTTTACCAGTTTTCTAAGTCTCTCTTATTTTCTTGTACTTATACTTGGAATTCTCTGTGTAAACCTCTGTAACTTTTCTAGGTAGATGAATCACTGTGTACTTTCTCTTGTTTCTATCTGTTACCAATCTTGAGAAACTCATACATTCTCTGTTCACTGTTTCCCAGTCATAGAGAAGTAGATTTCTTTGTGCGAAAGTGCTGTTTTCACAGTGCTACGTACTCCCAACTCTATCAACAATGTAGGTTTTACCAGTTTTCTAAGTCTCTCTTATTTTCTTTTACTTATACTTGGTTTTCTCTGTGTAAACCTCTGTAACTTTTCTAGGTAGATGAATTACTGTGTACTTTCTCTTGTTTCTATCTGTTACCAATCTTCAGAAACTCATACATTCTCTGTTCACTGTTTCACGGTCTTAGAGAACTAAATTTCTTTCGGCGAAGGTGCTGTTTTCAGAGTGCTAAGTACTCCCAACGCTATCAACAATGTAGGTTTTACCAGTTTTCTAAGTCTCTCTTATTTTCTCGTAATTATATTTGGAATTCTATGTGTAAACCTCTGTAACTTTTCTAGGTAGATGAATCACTGTGTACTTTCTCTTGTTTCTATCTGTTACCAATCTTGAGAAACTCATACATTCTCTTTTCACTGTTTCACGGATTTAGAGAACTAAATTTCTTTCGGTGAAAGTGCTGTTTTCACAGTGCTAAGTACTCCCAATTCTGTCAACAATGTAGGTTTTGCCAGGTTTCTAAGTTTCTGTTATTGTCCTGTACTTATACTTGGAATTCTCTGTGTAAATCTCTGTAACTTTACTAGGTAGATGAATCACTGTGTACTTTCTCTTGTTTCTATCTGTTACCAATCTTGAGAAACTCATACATTCTCTGTTCACTGTTTCAGGGACTTAGAGAACTAAATTTCTTTCGGCGAAAGTGCTGTTTTCACAGTGCTAAGAACTAACAACTCTATCCACAACGTAGGTTTTACCAGTTTTGTAAGTCTGTCCTATTTTCTTGTACTTATACTTGGAATTCTTGGTGTAAACTTCTGTAACTTCTCTAGGTAGATGAACCACTGTGTACTTTCTCTTGTTTCTATCTGTTACCAATCTGAAGAAACTCATACATTCTCTGTTCACTGTTTCCCAGTGTTATAGAAGTAGATTTCTTTCTGGGAAAGTGCTGTTTTCACAGTGCTAAGTACTCCCAACTCTATCAACAATGTAGGTTTTACCAGTTTTCTAAGTATCTCTTATTTTTGTGTACTTATACTTGGAATTCTCTGTGTAAACCTCTGTAACATTTCTAGGTGGATGAATCACTGTGTACTTTCTCTTGTTTCTATCTGTTACCAATATTGAGAAACTGATACATTCTCTTTTCACTGTTTCACGGACTTAGAGAACTAAATTTCCTTCGGCGAAAGTGCTGTTTTCACAGTGCTAAGTACTCCCAACTCTATCCACAATGTAGATTTTACCAGTTCTCTAAGTCTCTCTTATTTTGTTATACTTTATACTTGGAATTCTCTGTGTAAACCTCTGTAACTTCTCTAGGTAGATGAATCACTATGTACTTTCTCTTGTTTCTATCTGTTACCAATCTGGAGAAACTCATACATTCTCTGTTCACTGTTTCCCAGTCTTAGAGAAGTAGATTTCTTTCTGGGAAAGTGCTGTTTTCACAGTGCTAAGTACTCCCAACTCTATCCACAATGTAGGTTTTTCCAGTTTTCTACTTCTCTCTTATTTTCTTGTACTTATACATGGAATTCTATGAGTAAACTTCTGTAACTTCTCTAGGTAGATGAATCACTGTGTACTTTCTCTTGTTTCTATCTGTTACCAATCTTGAGAAACTCACACATTCTCTGTTCACTGTTTCCCAGTGTTAGAGAAGTAGATTTCTTTGTGGGAAAGTGCTGTTTTCACAGTGCTAAGTACTCCCAACTCTATCAATATTGTAAATTTTACCAGTTTTCTAAGTCTCTCTTATTTTCTTGTACTTATACTTGGAATTCTCTGTGTAAACCTCTGTAACTTTTCTAGGTAGATGAATCACTGTGTACTTTCTCTTGTTTCTATCTGTTTCCAATCTTGAGAAACTCATACATTGTCTGTTCACTGTTTCCCAGTCTTAGAGAAGTAGATTTCTTTGTGCAAAAGTGCTGTTTTCACAGTGCTAAGTACTCCCAACTCTATCAACAATGTAGGTTTTACCAGTTTTCTAAGTATCTCTTATTTTTGTGTACTTATACTAGGAATTCTCTGTGTAAACCTCTGTAACATTTCTAGGTGGATGAATCACTGTGTACTTTCTCTTGTTTCTATCTGTTACCAATATTGAGAAACTGATACATTCTCTTTTCACTGTTTCACGGACTTAGAAAACTAAATTTCTTTCGGCGAAAGTGCTGTTTTCACAGTGCTAAGTACACCCAACTCTATCAACAATGTAGGTTTTACCAGTTTTCTAAGTCTCTCTTATTTTCCTGTATTTATACTTGGAATTCTCTGGGTAAACCTCTGTAACTTTTCTAGGTAGATGAATCACTGTGTACTTTCTCTTGTTTCTATCTGTTACCAATCTTGAGAAACTCATACATTCTCTGTTCACTCTTTCCCAGTGTTAGAGAAGTAGATTTCTTTGTGGGAAAGTGCTGTTTTCACAGTGCTAAGTACTCCCAACTCTATCAATATTGTAGATTTTACCAGTTTTCTAAGTCTCTCTTATTTTCTTGTACTTATACTTGGAATTCTCTGTGTAAACCTCTGTAACTTTTCTAGGTAGATGAATCACTGTGTACTTTCTCTTGTTTCTATCTGTTTCCAATCTTGAGAAACTCATACATTGTCTGTTCACTGTTTCCCAGTCTTAGAGAAGTAGATTACTTTGTGCAAAAGTGCTGTTTTCACAGTGCTAAGTACTCCCAACTCTATCAACAATGTAGGTTTTACCAGTTTTCTAAGTATCTCTTATTTTTGTGTACTTATACTAGGAATTCTCTGTGTAAACCTCTGTAACATTTCTAGGTGGATGAATCACTGTGTACTTTCTCTTGTTTCTATCTGTTACCAATATTGAGAAACTGATACATTCTCTTTTCACTGTTTCACGGACTTAGAAAACTAAATTTCTTTCGGCGAAAGTGCTGTTTTCACAGTGCTAAGTACACCCAACTCTATCAACAATGTAGGTTTTACCAGTTTTCTAAGTCTCTCTTATTTTCCTGTATTTATACTTGGAATTCTCTGGGTAAACCTCTGTAACTTTTCTAGGTAGATGAATCACTGTGTACTTTCTCTTGTTTCTATCTGTTACCAATCTTGAGAAACTCATACATTCTCTGTTCACTCTTTCCCAGTGTTAGAGAAGTAGATTTCTTTGTGGGAAAGTGCTGTTTTCACAGTGCTAAGTACTCCTTACTCTATCAACATTGTAGATTTTACCAGTTTTCTAAGTGTCTCTTCTTTTCTTGTACTTATCCTTGGAATTCTCTGTGTAAACCTCTGTAACTTTTTTAGGTAGATGAATCACTGTGTACTGTCGCTTGTTTCTGTCTGTTACCAAACTTGAGAAACTCATACATTCTCTGTTCACTGTTTCACGGACTTAGAGAACTAAATTTCCTTCGGCGAAAGTGCTGTTTTCACAGTGCTAAGTACTCCCAACTCTATCCACAATGTCGATTTTACCAGTTCTCTAAGTCTCTCTTATTTTCTTGTACTTATACTTGGAATTCTCTGTGTAAACCTCTGTAACTTCTCTAGGTAGATGAATCACTGTGTACTTTCTCTTGTTTCTATCTGTTACCAATCTTGAGAAACTAATACATTCTCTGTTCACTGTTTCACGGACTTAGAGAACTAAATTTCTTTCGGCGAAGGTGCTGTTTTCAGAGTGCTAAGTACTCCCAACGCTATCAACAATGTAGGTTTTACCAGTTTTCTAAGTCTCTCTTATTTTCTTGTAATTATATTTGGAATTCTCTGTGTAAACCTCTGTAACTTTTCTAGGTAGATGAATCACTGTGTACTTTCTCTTGTTTCTATCTGTTACCAATCTTGAGAAACTCATACATTCTCTGTTCACTGTTTCCCAGTATTAGAGAAGTAGATTTCATTCTGCGAAAGTGCTGTTTTCGCAGTGCTAAGTACTCCCAACTCTATCCACAATGTAGGTTTTACCAGTTTTCTAAGTCTCTCTTATTTCCTTGTACTTATACTTGGAATTTTCTGTGTAAACCTCTGTAACTTTTCTAGGTAGATGAATCACTGCGTACTTTCTCTTCTTTCTATCTGTTACCAATCTTGAGAAACTCATACATTCTCTGTTCCCTGTTTCACGGACTTAGAGAACTAAATTTCTTTCGGCAAAAGTGCCGTTTTCACAGTGCTAAGTACTCCCAACTCTATCAACAATGTAGGTTTTACCAGTTTTCTAAGTCTCTCTTATTTTCTTGTACTTATACTTGGTTTTCTCTGTGTAAACCTCTGTAACTTTTCTAGATAGATGAACCGCTGTGTACTTTCTCTTGTTTCAATCTGTTACCAATCTTGAGAAACTCAAACATTCTCTGTTCACTGTTTCACGGACTTAGAGAACGAAATTTCCTTCGGCGAAAGTGCTGTTTTCACAGTGCTAGGGACTCCCAACTCTATCAACAATGTAGGTTTTAGCAGTTTTCTAAGTCTCTCTTATTTTCTTTACTTATACTTGGAATTCTCTGTGTAAACCTCTGTAAGTTTTCTAGGTAGATGAATCACTGTGTACTTTCTCTTGTATCTATCTGTTACCAATCTTGAGAAACTGATACATTCTCTTTTCACTATTTCACGGACTTAGAAAACTAAATTTCTTTCGGCGAAAGTGCTGTTTTCACAGTGCTAAGTACTCCCAACTCTATCAACAATGTTTGTTTTACCGGTTTTCTAAGTCTCTCTTATTTTCTTGTACTTATACTTGGAATTCTCTGTGTAAACCTCTGTAACTTTTCTAGGTAGATGAATCACTGTGTACTTTCTCTTGTTTCTATCTGTTACCAATCTTGAGAAGCTCATACATTCTCTGTTCACTGTTTCCCGGTCCTAGAGAAGTAGATTTCTTTCGGCGAAAGTGCTGTTTTCACAGTGCTAAGTACTCCCAACTCTGTCCACAATGTAGGTTTTACTACTTTTCTAAGTCTCTCTTATTTTCTTGTACTTATACATGTACTTCTCTGAGTAAACTTCTGTAACATCTGTAGGTAGATGAATCACTGTGTACTTTCTTTAGTTTCTATCTGTTACCAATCTTGAGAAACTCATACATTCTCTGTTCACTGTTTCCCAGTCTTAGAGAAGTAGATTTCTTTCTGCGAAAATGCTGTTTTCACAGTGCTAAGTACTCCCAACTCTATCAACAATGTAGGTTTTACCAGTTTTCTAAGTCTCTCTTATTTTCTTGTACTTATACTTGGAATTCTCTCTGTAAACCTCTGTCACTTTTCTAGGTATATGAATCACTGTGTACTTTCTCTTGTTTCTATCTGTTACCAATCTTGAGAAACTCATACATTCTCTGTTCACTGTATCCCAGTGTTAGAGAGGGAGATTTCCTTCTGTGAAAGTGCTGTTTTCACAGTGCTAAGTACTCCCAACTCTATCAACAATGTAGGTTTTAGCAGTTTTCTAAGTCTCTCTTATTTTCTTGTACTTATCCTTGGAATTCTCTGTGTAAACACCTGTAACTTTTCTTGGTAGATGAATCACTGTGTACTTTCGCTTGTTTCTATCTGTTACCAATCTTGAGAAACTCATACATTCTCTCTTCACTGTTTCATGGACTCAGAGAACTAAATTTCCTTCGGCGAAAGTGGTGTTTTCACCGTGCTAAGTACTGCCAACTCTATCAACAATGTAGGTTTTACCAGTTTTCTAAGTCTCTCTTACTTTCTTGTGCTTATACTTGGTTTTCTCTGTGTAAACCTCTGTAACTTTTCTAGGTAGATGAATCACTGTGTACTTTCTCTTGTTTCTGTTACCAATCTTGAGGAACTCACACATTCTCTGTTCACTGTTTCCCAGTCTTAGAGAACTAGATTTCGTTCTGCGAAAGTGCTGTTTTCACAGTGCTAACTCCTCCCAACTCTATCAACAATGTAGGTTTTACCAGTTTTCTAAGTCTCTCTTATTTTCTTGTACTTATACTTGGTTTTCACTGTGTAAACCTCTGTAACCTTTCTAGGTAGATGAATCACTGTGTACTTTCTCTTGTTTCTATCTGTTACCAATCTGGAGAAACACATATATTCTCTGTTCACTGTTTCCCAGTCTTAGAGAACTAGATTTCTTTCTGTTAAAGTGCTGTTTTCACAATGCTAAGTACTCCCAACTCTATCCACAATGTAGGTTTTACCAGTTTCCTAAGTCTCTCTTATTTTCTTGTACTTATACTTGGAATTCTCTGTGTAAACCTCTGTAACTTTTCTAGGTAGATGAATCACTGTGTACTTTCTCCTGTTTCTATCTGTTACCAATCTTGAGAAACTCATACATTCTCTGTTCACTGTTTCACGGACTTAAAGAACTAAATTTCCGTCGGCGAAAGTGCTGTTTTCACAGTGCTAAGTACTCCCAACTCTATCCACAATGTAGGTTTTACCAGTTTTCTAAGTCTCTCTTATTTTCTTGTACTTATACATGGAATTCTCTGAGTAAACTTCTGTAACTTCTCTAGGTAGATGAATCACTATGTACTTTCTCTTGTTTCTATCTGTTACCAATCTTGAGAAACTCATACATTCTCTGTTCACTGTTTCCCAGTGTTAGAGAAGTAGATTTCTTTCTGCGAAAGTGCTGTTTTCTCAGTGCTAAGTACTCCCAACTGTATCAACAATGTAGGTTTTACAAGTTTTCTAAGTCTCTCTTATTTTCTTGGGCTTATACTTGGAATTCCCTGTGTAAACCTCTGTAACTTTTCTAGGTAGATGAATCACTGTGTACTTTCTCTTGTTTCTATCTGTTACAACCTTGAGAAACTCATACATTCTCTTTTCCCTGTTTCCCAGTGTTAGAGAAGTAGATTTCTTTCAGGGAAAGTGCTGTTGTCACAGTGCTAAGTACTCCCAACTCTACCAACAATGTAGGTTTTACCAGTTTTCTAAGTCTCTCTTATTTTCTTGTACTTATACTTGGAATTCTCTGTGTAAACCTCTGTAACTTTTCTAGGTAGATGAATCACTGTGTACTTTCTCTTGTTTCTGTTACCAATCTTGAGGAACTCATACATTCTCTGTTCACTGTTTCCCAGTCTTAGAGAACTAGATTTCGTTCTGCGAAAGTGCTGTTTTCACAGTGCTAAGTACTCCCAACTCTATCAACAATGTAGGTTTTACCAGTTTTCTAAGTCTCTCTTATTTTCTTGTACTTATACTTGGATTTCTCTGTGTAAACCTCTGTAACTTTTCTAGGTAGATGAATCACTGTGTACATTCTCTCGTTTCTATCTGTTACCAATCTTGAGAAACTATTACATTCTCTGTTCACTGTTTCAGGGACTTAGAGAACTAAATTTCTTTCGGCGAAAGTGCTGTTTTCACAGTGCTAAGTACTCCCAACTCTATCAACAATGTAGGTTTTACCAGTTTTCTAAGTCTCTCTTATTTTCTTGTACTTATAATTGGAATTCTTTGTGTAAACTTCTGTAACTTCTCTAGGTAGATGAATCACTGTGTACTTTCTCTTGTTTCTATCTGATACCAATCTTGAGAAACTCATACATTCTCTGTTCACTGTTTCAAGGACTTAGAGAACTAAATTTCCTTCGGCGAAAGTGGTGTTTTCACAGTGCTAAGTACTGCCAACTCTATCATCAATGTAGGTTTTACCAGTTTTCTCAGTCTCTCTTATTTTCTTGTACTTATACATGGAATTCTCTGAATTAACTTCTGTAACTTCTCTAGGTAGATGAATCACTGTGTACTTTCTCTTGTTTCTCTCTGTTTCCAATCTGAGAAACTCATACATTCTCTGTTCACTGTTTCTCAGTGTTAGAGACGTAGATTTCTTTCTGGGAAAGTGCTGTTTTCACAGTGCTAAGTACTCCCAACTCTATCAACAATGTAGGTTTTACCAGTTTTCTAAGTCTATCTTATTTTCTTGTAGTTATACTTGGAATTCTCTGTGTAAACCTCTGTAACTTTTCTAGGTAGATGAATCACTGTGTACTTTCTCTTGTTTCTGTTACCAATCTTGAGGAACTCATACATTCTCTGTTCACTGTTTCCCAGTCTTAGAGAACTAGATTTCGTTCTGCGAAAGTGCTGTTTTCACAGTGTTAACTACTCCCAACTCTATCAACAATGTAGGTTTTACCAGTTTTCTAAGTCTCTCTTATTTTCTTGTACTTATACTTGGTTTTCTCTGTGTAAACCTCTGTAACTTTTCTAGGTAGATGAATCACTGTGTACTTTCTCTTGTTTCTATCTGTTACCAATCTTGAGAAACTCATACATTCTCTGTTCACTGTTTCACGGACTTAGAGAACTAAATTTCTTTCGGCGAAAGTGCTGTTTTCACAGTGCTAAGTACTCCCAACTCTATCAACAATGTAGATTCTAACAGTTTTCTAAGTATCTCTTATTTTCTTGTACTTATACTTGGCTTTCTCTGTGTAAATCTCTGTAACTTTTCTAGGTAGATGAATCACTGTGTACTTTCTCTTGTTTCTAACCGTTACCAGTTTTGAGAAACTCATACATTCTCTGTTCACTGCTTCAGGGACTTAGAGAACTAAATTTCTTTCGGCGAAAGTGGTGTTTTCACAGTGCTAAGTACTCCCAACTCTATCCACAATGTAGGTTTTACGAGTTTTCGAAGTCTCTCTTATTTTCTTGTACTTAAACTTGGAATTCTCTGTGTAAACCTCTGTATCTTCTCTAGGTAGATGAATCACTGTGCACTTTCTCTTGTTTCTATCTGTTACCAATCTGGAGAAACTCATATATTCTCTGTTCACTGTTTCCCAGTCTTAGAGAACTAGATTTCTTTCTGTTAAAGTGCTGTTTTCACAGTGCTAAGTACTCCCAACTCTATCCACAATGTAGGTTTTACCAGTTTTCTAAGTCTCTCTTATTTTCTTGTACTTATGCATGGAATTCTCTGAGTTAACTTCTGTAACTTCTCTAGTTAGATGAATCACTGTGTACTTTCTCTTGTTTCTATCTGTTACCAATCTTGAGAAACTCATACATTCTCTGTTCACTGTTTCAGGGACTTAGAGATCTAAATTTCTTTCGGCGAATGTGCTGTTTTCACAGTGCTAAGTACTCACAACTCTATCCACAATGTAGGTTTTACCAGTTTTCTAAGTCTCTCTTATTTTCTTGTACTTATCCTTGGAATTCTCTGTGTAAACCTCTGTAACTTTTCTAGGTAGATGAATCACTGTGTACTTTCGCTTGTTTCTATCTGTTACCAAACTTGAGAAACTCATACATTCTCTGTTCACTGTTTCCCAGTGTTAGAGAAGTAGACTTCTTTCTGGGAAAGTGCTGTTTTCACAGTGCTAAGTACTCCCAACTCTATCAACAATGTAGGTTTTACCAGTTTTCTAAGTCTCTCTTATTTTCTTGTACTTATAATTGGAATTCTCTGTGTAAACCTCTGTAACTTTTCTAGGTAGATGAATCACTGTGTACTTTCTCTTGTTTCTATCTGTTACCAATCTTGAGAAACACATACATTCTCTGTTCACTGTTTCCACTGTTAGAGAAGTAGACTTCTTTTTGCGAAAGTGCTGTTTTCACAGTGCTAAGTACTCCCAACTCTATCAACAATGTAGGTTTTACCAGTTTTCTAAGTCTCTCTTATTTTCTTGTACTTATACTTGGAATTCTCTGTGTAAACCTCTGTAACTTTTCTAGGTAGATGAATCACTGTGTACTTTCTCTTGTTTCTATCTGTTACCAATCTTGAGAAACTCATACATTCTCTGTTCACTGTTTCCCAGTGTTAGAGAAGTAGATTTCTTTCAGGGAAAGTGCTGTTGTCACAGTGCTAAGTACTCCCAACTCTACCAACAATGTAGGTTTTACCAGTTTTCTAAGTCTCTCTTATTTTCTTGTACTTATACTTGGTTTTCTCTGTGTAAACCTCTGTAACTTTTCTAGGTAGATGAATCACTGTGTACTTTCTCTTGTTTCTGTTACCAATCTTGAGGAACTCATACATTCTCTGTTCACTGTTTCCCAGTCTTAGAGAACTAGATTTCGTTCTGCGAAAGTGCTGTTTTCACAGTGCTAACTACTCCCAACTCTATCAACAATGTAGGTTTTACCAGTTTTCTAAGTCTCTCTTATTTTCTTGTACTTATACTTGGAATTCTCTGTGTAAACCTCTGTAACTTTTCGAGGTAGGTGAATCACTGTGTACTTTCTCTTGTTTCTATCTGTTACCAATCTTGAGAAACTCATACATTCTCTCTTCACTGTTTCACTGACTTAGAGATCTAAATTACTTTCGGCGAAAGTGCTGTTTTCACAGTGCTAAGTACTCCCAGCTCTATCCACAATGTAGGTTTTACCAGTTTTCTAAGTCTCTCTTATTTTCTTGTACTTATACTTGGAATTCTTTGTGTAAACTTCTGTAACTTCTCTAGGTAGATGAATCACTGTGTACTTTCTCTTGTTTCTATCTGTTACCAATCTTGAGAAACTCATACCTTCTCTGTTCACTGTTTCACGGACTTAGAGAACTAAATTTCCTTCGGCGAAAGTGCTGTTTTCACAGTGATAAGTACTCCCAACTCTATCAACAATGTAGGTTTTAAAAGTTTTCTAAGTCTCTCTTATTTTCTTGTACTTATACTTGGAATTCTCTGTGTCAACCTCTGTAACTTTTCTAGGTAGATGAATCACTGTGTAATTTCTCTTGTTTCTATCTGTTACCGAACTTGAGAAACTCATACATTCTCTGTTCACTGTTTCACGGACTTAGAGAACTAAATTTCCTTCGACGAAAGTGCTGTTTTCACAGTGCTAAGTACTCCCAACTCTATCAACAATGTAGGTTTTACCAGTTTTCTAAGTCTCTCTTATTTTCTTGTACTTATACTTGGAATTCTCTCTGTAAACCTATGTACCTTTTCTAGGTAGATGAATCACTGTGTACTTTCTCCTGTTTCTATCTGTTACCAATCTTGAGAAACTCATACATTCTGTATTCACTGTTTCCCAGTGTTAGAGAAGTAGATTTCTTTCTGCGAAAGTGCTGTTTTCACAGTGCTAAGTACTCCCAACTCTATCCACAATGTAGGTTTTACCAGTTTTCTAAGTCTCTCTTATTTTCTTGTACTTATCCTTGGAATTCTCTGTGTAAACCTCTGTAACTGTTCTACGTAGATGAATCACTGTGTACTTTCGCTTGTTTCTATCTGTTACCAAACTTGAGAAACTCATACATTCTTTGTTCACTGTTTCACGGACTTAGAAAACTAAATTTCCTTCCGCGAAAGTGCTGTTTTCACAGTGCTAAGTATTCCGAACTCTATCAACAATGTAGGTTTTACCAGTTTTCCAAGTCTCTCTTATTTTCTTCTACTTATACTTGGAATTCTCTGTGTAAACCTCTGTAACTTCTCTAGGTAGATGAGTCACTGTGTACTTTCTCTTGTTTCTATCTGTTACCAATCTTGAGAAACTCATACATTCTCTGTTCACTGTTTCCCAGTCTTAGAGAAGTAGATTTCTTTCTGCGAAAGTGCTGTTTTCACAGTGCTAAGTACTCCCAAATCTATCAACAATGTAGGTTTTACCAGTTTTCTAAGTCTCTCTTATTTTCTTGTACTTGTACTTGGTTTTCTCTGTGTAAACCTCTGTAACTTTTCTAGGCAGATGAATCACTGTGTACTTTCTCTTGTTTCTATCTGTTACCAATCTTGAGAAACTCATACATTTTCTGTTCACTGTTTCACGGACTTAGAGAACTAAATTTCTTTCGGCAAAAGTGCTGTTTTCACAGTGCTAAGTACTCGCAACTCTATCAACAATGTAGGTTTTACCAGTTTTCTAAGTCTCTCTTATTTTCTTGTACTTATACTTGGAATTCTCTGTGTAAACCTCTGTAACTTTTCTAGGTAGATGAATCACTGCGTACTTTCTCTTGTTTCTATCTGATACCAATCTTGAGAAAGTCAGACATTCTCTGTTCACTGTTTCCCAGTCTTAGAGAAGTAGATTTCTTTCTGCGAAAGTGCTGAATTCACAGTGCTAAGTACTCCCAACTCTATCAACAATGTAGGTTTTACCAGTTTTCTAAGTCTCTCTTATTTTCTTGTACTTCTCCTTGGAATTCTCTGTGTAAACCTCTGTAACTTTTCTAGGTAAATGAATCACTGTGTACATTCGCTTGTTTCTATCTGTTTCCAAACTTGAGAAACTCATACATTCTCTGTTCACTGTTTCACGGACTTACAGAACTAAATTTCTTTCGCCGAAAGTGCTGTTTTCACAGTGCTAAGTACTCCCAACTCTATCCACAATGTAGGTTTTACCAGTTTTCTAAGTCTCTCTTATTTTCTTGTGCTTATCCTTTTAATTCTCTGTGTAAACCTCTGTAACTGTTCTACGTAGATGAATCACTGTGTTCTTTCACTTGTTTCTATCTGTTACCAAACTTGAGAAACCCATACATTCTCTGTTCACTGTTTCACGGACATAGAGAACTAAATTTCCTTCGGCGAAAGTGCTGTTTTCACAGTGCTAAGTACTCCCAACTCTATCCACAATGTAGGTTTTACCAGTTTTCCAAGTCTCTCTTATTTTCTTGTACTTATACTTGGTTTTCTCTGTGTAAACCTCTGTAACTTTTCAACGTGGATGAAAGACTGTGTACTTTCTCCTGTTTCTATCTGTTACCAATCTTGAGAAACTCATACATTCTCTGTTCACTGTTTCACGGACTTAGAGAACTAAATTTCTTTCGGCGAAAGTGCTGTTTTCACAGTGCTAAGTACTCCCAGCTCTATCCACAATGTAGGTTTTACAAGTGTTCTAAGTCTCTCTTATTTTCTTGTACTTATACTTGGAATTCTCTGTGTAAACCTCTGTAACTTTTCTAGGTAGATGAATCACTGTGTACTTTCTCTTGTTTCTATCTGTTACCAATCTTGAGAAACTCATACATTGTCTGTTCACGGTTTCCCAGTGTTAGAGAAGTAGATTTCTTTCTGCGAAAGTGCTGTTTTCACAGTGCTAAGTACTCCCAACTCTATTCACAATGTAGATTTTACCAGTTTTCTAAGTCTCTCTTATTTTCTTGTACTTATACTTGGAATTCTCTGTGTAAACCTCTGTAACTTCTCTAGGTAGATGAATCAATGTTTACATTCTCTTGTTTCTATCTGTTACCAATCTTGAGAAACTCATACATTCTCTGTTCACTGTGTCCCAGTCTTAGAGAAGTAGATTTCTTTCTGCGAAAGTGCTGTTTTCACAGTGCTAAGTACTCCCAACTCTATCCACAATGTAGGTTTTACCAGTTTTCTAAGTCTCTCTTATTTTCTTGTAGTTATACTTGGAATTCTCTGTGTAAACATCTGTAACTTCTCTAGGTAGATGAATCACTGTGTACTTTCTCTTGTTTCTATCTGTTACCAATCTTGAGAAACTCATAGATCCTCTGTTCACTGTTTCACGGACTTAGAGACCTAAATTTCTTTCGGCGAAAGTGCTGTTTTCACAGTGCTAAGTACTACCAACTCTATCCACAATGTAGGTTTTACCAGTTTTCTAAGTCTCTCTTATTTTCTTGTACTTATACTTGGTTTTCTCTGTGTAAACCTCTGTAACTTTTCTAGATGGATGAATCACTGTGTACTTTCTCTTGTTTCTATCTGTTACCAATCTTGAGAAACTCATACATTCTCTGTTCACTGTTTCCCAGTGTTAGAGAAGTAGATTTCTTTCAGCGAAAGTGCTGTTTTCACAGTGCTAAGTACTCACAACTCTATCAACAATGTAGGTTTTACCAGTTCTCTAAGTCTCTCTTATTTTCTTGTACTTATCCTTGGAATTCTCTGTGTAAACCTCTGTAACTTTTGTAGGTAGATGAATCACTGTGTACTTTCGCTTGTTTCTATCTGTTACCAATCTTGAGAAACTCATACATTCCCTGTTCACTGTTTCACGGTCTTACAGAACTAAATTTCCTTCGGCGAAAGTGCTGTTTTCACAGTGCTAAGTACTCCCAACTCTATCCAGAATGTAGGTTTTACCAGTTTTCTAAGTCTCTCTTATTTTCTTGTACTTATACTTGGAATTCTCTGTGTAAACCTCTGTAACTTTTGTAGGTAGATGAATCACTGCGTACTTTCTGTTGTTTCTATCTGCTACCAATCTTCAGAAAGTCATACATTCTCTGTTCACTGTTTCCCAGTCTTAGAGAATTAGATTTCTTTCAGCGAAAGTGCTGTTTTCGCATTGCTAAGTACTCACAACTCTATCAACAATGTAGGTTTTACCAGTTCTCTAAGTCTCTCTTATTTTCTTGTACTTATCCTTGGAATTCTCTGTGTAAACCTCTGTAACTTTTGTAGGTAGATGAATCACTGTGTAATTTCGCTTGTTTCTATCTGTTACCAAACTTGAGAAACTCATACATTCTCTGTAAACTGTTTCACGGACTTACAGAACTAAATTTCCTTCGGCGACAGTGCTGTTTTCGCAGTGCTAAGTACTCCCAACTCTATCCACAATGTAGGTTTTACCAGTTTTCTAAGTCTCTCTTATTTTCTTGTACTTATACTTGGTTTTCTCTGTGTTAACCTTTGTAACTTTTCTAGGTAGATGAACCACTGTGTACTTTCTCTTGTTTCTATCTGTTACCAATCTTAAGAAACTCATACATTCTCTGTTCACTGTTTCACGGACTAGAGAACTAAATTTCTTTCGGCGAAAGTGCTGTTTTCACAGTGCTAAGTACTCCCAACTCTATCTACAATGTAGGTTTTACCAGTTTTCTAAGTCTCTCTTATTTTTTTGTAGTTATACTTGGAATTCTGTGTGTAAACCTCTGTAACTTCTCTAGGTAGATCAATCACTGTGTACTTTCTCTTGTTTCTATCTGTTACCAGTCTTGAGAAACTCATACATTCTCTGTTCACTGTTTCCCAGTCTTAGAGAAGTAGATTTCTTTCTGCAAAAGTGCTGTTTTCACAGTGCTAAGTTCTCCCAACTCTATCAACAATGTAGGTTTTACCAGTTTTCTAAGTCTGTCTTATTTTCTTGTACTTATACTTCGTTTTCTCTGTGTATACCTCTGTAACTTTTCTAGGTAGATGAATCACTGTGTACTTTCTCTTTTTTCTGTCTGTTACCAATCTTGAGAAACTCATACATTCTCTGTTCACTGTTTCACGGACTTAGAGAACTAAATTTCTTTCGGCGAAAGTGCTGTTTTCACAGTGCTAAGTACTCCCAACTCTATCAACAATGTAGGTTTTACCAGTTTTCTAAGTCTCTCTTATTTTCTTGTCCTTATACTTGGAATTCTCTGTGTAAACCTCTGTAACTTTTCTAGGTAGATGAATCACTGCGTACTTTCTCTTGTTTCTATCTGTTACCAATCTTGAGAAACTCATACATTCTCTGTTCACTATTTCCTAGTCTTAGAGAATTAGATTTCTTTCTGCGAACGTGCTGTTTTCACAGTGCTAAATACTCCCAACTCTATCAACAATGTAGGCTTTACCAGTTTTCTAAGTCTCTCTTATTTTCTTGTACTTATACTTGGAATTCTCTGTGTAAACCGCTGTAACTTTGTTAGGTAGATGAATCACTGTGCAGTTTCTCTTGTTTCTATCTGTTACCAATCTTGAGAAACTGATACATTCTCTTTTCACTGTTTCATGGACTTAGAAAACTAAATTTCTTTCTGCGAAAGTGCTGTTTTCACAGTGCTAAGTACTCCCAACTCTATCAACAATGTAGGTTTTACCAGTTTTCTAAGTCTCTCTTATTTTCTTGTACTTATACTTGGAATTCTCTGTGTAAACCTCTGTAACTTTTCTAGGTAGATGAATCACTGTGTACTTTCTCTTGTTTCTATCTGTTACCAATCTTGAGAAACTCATACATTCTCTGTTCACTGTTTTACGGACTTAGAGAACTAAATTTCCTTCGGCGAAAGTGCTGTTTTCACAGAGCTAAGGACTCCCAACTCTATCAACAATGTAGGTTTTACCAGTTTTCTAAGTCTCTCTTATTTTCTTGTACTTATACTTGGAATTCTCTGTGTAAACCTCTGTAAGTTTTCTAGGTAGATGAATCACTGTGTACTTTCTCTTGTTTCTATCTGTTACCAATCTTGAGAAACTCATACATTCTCTCTTCACTGTTTCACGGACTTAGAGAACTAACTTTCCTACGGTGAAAGTGCTGTTTACACAGTGCTAAGTACTCCCAACTCTATCCACAATGTAGGTTTTACCAGTTTTCTAAGTCACTCTTATTTTCTTGTACTTATACTTGGAATTCTCTCTTTAAACCTCTGTAACTTTTCTAGGTAGATGAATCACTGTGTACTTTCGCTTGTTTCTATCTGTTACCAATCCTGAGAAACTCATACATTCCCTGTTCACTGTTTCACGGACTTAGAGAACTAAATTTCTTTCTGCGAAAGTGCTGTTTTCACAGTGCTAAGTACTCCCAACTCTATCCACAATGTAGGTTTTACCAGTTTTCTAAGTCTCTCTTATTTTCTTGTAGTTATACTTGGAATTCTCTGTGTAAACCTCTGTAACTTTTGTAGGTAGATGAAGCACTGCGTACTTTCTGTTGTTTCTATCTGATACCAATCTTGAGAAAGTCATACATTCTCTGTTCACTGTTTCCCAGTCTTAGAGAAGTAGATTTCTTTCTGCGAAAGTGCTGTTTTCACAGTGCTAAGTACTCCCAACTCTATCAACAATGTAGGTTTTACCAGTTTTCTAAGTCTCTCTTATTTTCTTGTACTTATACTTCGTTTTCTCTGTGTAAACCTCTGTAACATTTCTAGGTAGATGAATCACTGTGTACTTTCTCTTGTTTCTATCTGTTATCAATCTTGAGAAACTCATACATTCTCTGTTCACTGTTTCACGGACTTAGAGAACTAAATTTCCTTCGGTGGAAGTGCTGTTTTCACAGTGCTAAGTACTCCCAACTCTATCAACAATGCAGGTTTTACCAGTTTTCTTAGTCTCTCTTATTTTTTTGTACTTATACTTGGAATTCTCTGTGTAAACCTCTGTAACTTCTCTAGGTGGATGAATCACTGTGTAGTTTCTCTTGTTTCTATCTGTTACCAATCTTGAGAAACTCATACATTCTCTGTTCACTGTTTCCCAGTGTTAGAGAAGTAGATTTCTTTCTGCGAAAGTGCTGTTTTCACAGTGCTAAGTACTCCCAACTCTATCCACAATGTAGGTTTTACCAGTTTTCTAAGTCTCTCTTATTTTCTTGTACTTATACTTGGAATTCTCTGTGTAAACCTCTGTAACTTCTCTAGGTAGATGAATCCCTGTGTACTTTCTCTTGTTTCTATCTGTTACCAATCTTGAGAAACTCATACATTCTCTGTTCACTGTGTCCCAGTCTTAGAGAAGTAGATTTCTTTCTGCGAAAGTGCTGTTTTCACAGTGCTAAGTACTCCCAACTCTATCCATAATGTAGGTTTTACCAGTTTTCTAAGTTTCTCTTCTTTTCTTGTAGTTATACTTGGAATTCTCTGTGTAAACCTCTGTAACTTCTCTAGGTAGATGAGTCACTGTGTACTTTCTCTTTTTTCTATCTGTTACTAATCTTGAGAAACTCATACATTCTCTGTTCACTGTTTCCCAGTCTTAGAGAAGTAGATTTCTTTCTGCGAAAGTGCTGTTTTCACAGTGCTAAATACTCCCAACTCTATCAACAATGTAGGTTTTACCAGTTTTCTAAGTCTCTCTTATTTTCTTGTACTTATACTTGGAATTCTCTGTGTAAACCTCTGTAACTGTTCTACGTAGATGAATCACTGTGTTTTTTCGCTTGTTTCTATCTGTTACCAAACTTGAGAAACTCATACATTCTCTGTTCACTGTTTCACGGACTTAGAGAACTTAATTTCCTTCGGCGAAAGTGCTGTTTTCACAGTGCTAAGTACTCCCAACTCTATCAACAATGTAGGTTTTACCAGTTTTCTAAGTCTCTCTTATTTTCTTGTACTTATCCTTGGAATTCTCTGTGTAAACCTCTGTAACTTCTCTAGGTAGATGAGTCACTGTGTACTTTCTCTTGTTTCTATCTGTTACCAATCTTGAGAAACTGATACGTTCTCTGTTCACTGTTTCCGAGTCTTAGAGAAGTAGATTTCTTTCTGAGAAAGTGCTGTTTTCACAGTGCTAAGTACTCCCAACTCTATCAACAATGTAGGTTTTACCAGTTTTCTAAGTCTCTCTTACTTTCATGTATTTATACTTGGTTTTCTCTGTGTAAACCTCTGTAACATTTCTAGGTAGATGAATCACTGTGTACTTTCTCTTGTTTCTATGTGTTACCAATCTTGAGAAACTCATACATTCTCTGTTCACTGTTTCACGGACTTAGAGAACTAAATTTCTTTCGGCGAAAGTGCTGTTTTCACAGTGCTAAGTACTCCCAACTCTATCAACAATGTAGGTTTTACCAGTTTTCTAAGTCTCTCTTATTTTCTTGTACTTATACTTGGTTTTCTCTGTGTAAACCTCTGTAACTTTTCTAGGTAGATGAACCACTGTGTACTTTCTCTTGTTTCAATCTGTAACCAATCTTGAGAAACTCATACATTCTCTGTTCACTGCTTCACGGACTTAGAGAACTAAATTTCTTTCGGCGAAAGTGCTGTTTTCACAGTGCTAAGTACTCCCAACTCTATCCACAATGTAGGTTTTACCAGTTTTCTAAGTCTCTCTTATTTTCTTTTACTTATACTTGAAATTCTCTGTGTAAACCTCTGTAACTTTTCTAGGTAGATGAATCACTGCGTACTTTCTCTTGTTTCTATCTGATACCAATCTTGACGAAGTCGCACATTCTCTGTTCACTGTTTCCCAGTCTTAGAGAAGTAGATTTCTTTCTGCGAAAGTGCTGTTTTCACATTGCTAAGTACTCCCAACTCTATCCACAATGTAGGTTTTACCAGTTTTCTAAGTCTCTCTTATTTTCTTGTACTTATACTTGGAATTCTCTGTGTAAACCTCTGTAACTTCTCTAGGTAGATGAATCCCTGTGTACTTTCTCTTGTTTCTATCTGTTACCAATGTTGAGAAACTCATACATTCTCTGTTCACTGTGTCCCAGTCTTAGAGAAGTAGATTTCTTTCTGCGAAAGTGCTGTTTTCACAGTGCTAAGTACTCCCAACTCTATCCATAATGTAGGTTTTACCAGTTTTCTAAGTTTCTCTTCTTTTCTTGTAGTTATACTTGGAATTCTCTGTGTAAACCTCTGTAACTTCTCTAGGTAGATGAATCACTGTGTACTTTCTCTTGTTTCTATCTGTTACCAATCTTGAGAAACTCATACATTCTCTTTTCACTGTTTCCCAGTGTTAGAGAAGTAGATTTCTTTCTGCGAAAGTGCTGTTTTCACAGTGCTAAGTACTCCCAACTCTATTAACAATGTAGGTTTTACCAGTTTTCTAAGTCTCTCTTATTTTCTTGTACTTATACTTGGAATTCTCTGTGTAAACCTCTGTAACTTCTCTAGGTAGATGAATCACTGTGTACTTTCTCTTGCTTCTATCTGTTACCAATCTTGAGAAACTCATACATTCTCTGTTCACTGTTTCACGGACTTAGAGAACTAAATTTCTTTCGGTGAAAGTGCTGTTTTCACAGTGCTAAGTACTCCCAACTCTGTCAACAATGTAGGCTTTGCCAGTTTTCTAAGTCTCTCTTATTTTCTTGTAGTTATACTTGGAATTCTCTCTGTAAACCTCTGTAACTTTTCTACGTAGATGAATCACTGTGTACTTTCTCTTGTTTCTATCTGTTACCAATCTGGAGAAACTCATACGTTCTCTGTTCACTGTTCCCCAGTGTTAGAGAAGTGGATTTCTTTCTGCGAAAGTGCTGTTTTCACAGTGCTAAATAATCACAACTCTATCAACAATGTAGGTTTTACCAGCTTTCTAAGTCTCTCTTATTTTCTTGTACTTATCCTTGGAATTCTCTGTGTAAACCTCTGTAACTTTTTTAGGTAGTTGAATCACTGTGTACTTTCGCTTCTTTCTGTCTGTTACCAAACTTGAGAAACTCATACCTTCGCTGTTCACTGTTTCACGGACTTAGAGAACTAAATTTCCTTCGGCGAAAGTGCTGTTTTCACAGTGCTAAGTACTCCCAACTCTATCCACAATGTAGATTTCCCAGTTCTCTAAGTGTCTCTTATTTTCTTGTACTTATACTTGGAATTCTCTGTGTAAACCTCTGTAACTTCTCTAGGTAGATGAACCACTGTGTACTTTCTCTTGTTTCTATCTGTTACCAATCTGAAGAAACTCATACATTCTCTGTTCACTGTTTCCCAGTGTTATAGAAGTAGATTTCTTTCTGGGAAAGTGCTGTTTTCACAGTGCTAAGTACTCCCAACTCTATCAACAATGTAGGTTTTACCAGTTTTCTAAGTATCTCTTATTTTTGTGTACTTATACTAGGAATTCTCTGTGTAAACCTCTGTAACATTTCTAGGTGGATGAATCACTGTGTACTTTCTCTTGTTTCTATCTGTTACCAATATTGAGAAACTGATACATTCTCTTTTCACTGTTTCACGGACTTAGAAAACTAAATTTCTTTCGGCGAAAGTGCTGTTTTCACAGTGCTAAGTACACCCAACTCTATCAACAATGTAGGTTTTACGAGTTTTCTAAGTCTCTCTTATTTTCCTGTATTTATACTTGGAGTTCTCTGGGTAAACCTCTGTAACTTTTCTAGGTAGATGAATCACTGTGTACTTTCTCTTGTTTCTATCTTTTACCAATCTTGAGAAACTCATACATTCTCTGTTCACTCTTTCCCAGTGTTAGAGAAGTAGATTTCTTTGTGGGAAAGTGCTGTTTTCACAGTGCTAAGTACTCCTTACTCTATCAACATTGTAGATTTTACCAGTTTTCTAAGTCTCTCTTCTTTTCTTGTACTTATCCTTGGAATTCTCTGTGTAAACCTCTGTAACTTTTTTAGGTAGATGAATCACTGTGTACTGTCGCTTGTTTCTGTCTGTTACCAAACTTGAGAAACTCATACATTCTCTGTTCACTGTTTCACGGACTTAAAGAACTAAATTTCCTTCGGCGAAAGTGCTGTTTTCACAGTGCTAAGTACTCCCAACTCTATCCACAATGTAGATTTTACCAGTTCTCTAAGTCTCTCTTATTTTCTTGTACTTATACTTGGAATTCTCTGTGTAAACCTCTGTAACTTCTCTAGGTAGATGAATCACTACGTACTTTCTCTTGTTTCTATCTGTTACCAATCTGGAGAAACTCATAGATTCTCTGTTCACTGTTTCCCAGTCTTAGAGAAGTAGATTTCTTTCTGGGAAAGTGCTGTTTTCACAGTGCTAAGTACTCCCAACTCTATCCACAATGTAGGTTTTATCAGTTTTCTAAGTCTCTCTTATTTTCTTGTACTTATACATGGAATTCTCTGAGTAAACTTCTGTAACTTCTCTAGGTAGATGAATCACTGTGTACTTTCTCTTGTTTCTATCTGTTACCAGTCTTGAGAAACTCATACATTCTCTGTTCACTGTTTCCCAGTCGTAGAGAAGTAGATTTCTTTCTGGGAAAGTGCTGTTTTCACAGTGCTAAGTACTCCCAACTCTATACACAATGTAGGTTTTTCCAGTTTTCTAAGTCTCTCTTATTTTCTTGTACTTATACATGGAATTCTCTGAGTAAACTTCTGTAACTTCTCTAGGTAGATGAATCACTGTGTACTTTCTCTTGTTTCTATCTGTTACCAATCTTGAGAAACTCATACATTCTCTGTTCACTGTTTTACGGACTTAGAGAACTAAATTTCTTTCGGCGAAGGTGCTGTTTTCAGAGTGCTAAGTACTCCCAACGCTATCAACAATGTAGGTTTTACCAGTTTTCTAAGTCTCTCTTATTTTCTTGTAATTATATTTGGAATTCTCTGTGTAAACCTCTGTAACTTTTCTAGGTAGATGAATCACTGTGTACTTTCTCTTGTTTCTATCTGTTACCAATCTTGAGAAACTCATACATTCTCTGTTCACTGTTTCCTAGTATTAGAGAAGTAGATTTCATTCTGCGAAAGTGCTGTTTTCGCAGTGCTAAGTACTCCCAACTCTATCCACAATGTAGGTTTTACCAGTTTTCTAAGTCTCTCTTATTTCCTTGTACTTATACTTGGAATTTTCTGTGTAAACCTCTGTAACTTTTCTAGGTAGATGAATCACTGCGTACTTTCTCTTGTTTCTATCTGTTACCAATCTTGAGAAACTCATACATTCTCTGTTCCCTGTTTCACGGACTTAGAGAACTAAATTTCTTTCGGCAAAAGTGCTGTTTTCACAGTGCTAAGTACTCCCAACTCTATCAACAATGTAGGTTTTACCAGTTTTCTAAGTCTCTCTTATTTTCTTGTACTTATACTTGGTTTTCTCTGTGTAAACCTCTGTAACTTTTCTAGATAGATGAACCGCTGTGTACTTTCTCTTGTTTCTATCTGTTACCAATCTTGAGAAACTCATACATTCTCTGTTCAGTGTTTCACGGACTTAGAGAACTAAATTTCTTTCGGCGAAAGTGCTGTCTTCACAGTGCTAGGTACTCCCAACTCTATCAACAATGTAGGTTTTACCAGTTTTCTAAGTCTCTCTTATTTTCTTGTTCTTATACATGGAATTCTCTGAATAAACTTCTGTAAATTCTCTAGGTAAATGAATCACTGTGTACTTTCTCTTGTTTCTATCTGTTACCAATCTTGAGAAAATGATACATTGTCTTTTCACTGTTTCACGGACTTAGAAAACTAAATTTCTTACGGCGAAAGTGTTGTTTTCACAGTGCTAAGTACTCCCAACTGTATCAACAATGTAGGTTTTACCATTTTTCTAAGTCTCTCTTATTTTCTTGTACTTATACTTGGAATTCTCTGTGTAAACCTCTGTAACTTCTCTAGGTAGATGAATCACTGTGTACTTTCTCTTGTTTCTATCTGTTACCAATCTGGAGAATCTCATACATTCTCTGTTCACTGTTTCATGGACTTAGAGAACTAAATTACCTTCGGCGAAAGTGCTGTTTTCACAGTGCTAAGTACTCCCAACTCTATCAACAATGTAGGTTTTACCAGTTTTCTAAGACTCTCTTATTTTCTTGTACTTATCCTTGGAATTCTCTGTGTAAACATCTGTAACTTCTCTAGGTAGATGAATCACTGCGTACTTTCTCTTGTTTCTATCTGTTACCAATCTTGAGAAACTCATACATTCTCTGTTCACTATTTCCTAGTCTTAGAGAAGTAGATTTCTTTCTGCGAACGTGCTGTTTTCACAGTGCTAAATACTCCCAACTCTATCAACAATGTAGGCTTTACCAGTTTTCTAAGTCTCTCTTATTTTCTTGTACTTATACTTGGAATTCTCTGTGTAAACCGCTGTAACTTTGTTAGGTAGATGAATCACTGTGCAGTTTCTCTTGTTTCTATCTGTTACCAATCTTGAGAAACTCATACATTCTCTTTTCACTGTTTCATGGACTTAGAAAACTAAATTTCTTTCTGCGAAAGTGCTGTTTTCACAGTGCTAAGTACTCCCAACTCTATCAACAATGTAGGTTTTACCAGTTTTCTAAGTCTCTCTTATTTTCTTGTACTTATACTTGGAATTCTCTGTGTAAACCTCTGTAACTTTTCTAGGTAGATGAATCACTGTGTACTTTCTCTTGTTTCTATCTGTTACCAATCTTGAGAAACTCATACATTCTCTGTTCACTGTTTTACGGACTTAGAGAACTAAATTTCCTTCGGCGAAAGTGCTGTTTTCACAGAGCTAAGGACTCCCAACTCTATCAACAATGTAGGTTTTACCAGTTTTCTAAGTCTCTCTTATTTTCTTGTACTTATACTTGGAATTCTCTGTGTAAACCTCTGTAAGTTTTCTAGGTAGATGAATCACTGTGTACTTTCTCTTGTTTCTATCTGTTACCAATCTTGAGAAACTCATACATTCTCTGTTCACTGTTTCACGGACTTAGAGAACTAACTTTCCTACGGTGAAAGTGCTGTTTACACAGTGCTAAGTACTCCCAACTCTATCCACAATGTAGGTTTTACCAGTTTTCTAAGTCTCTCTTATTTTCTTGTAGTTATACTTGGAATTCTCTGTGTAAACCTCTGTAACTTTTGTAGGTAGATGAATCACTGCGTACTTTCTGTTGTTTCTATCTGATACCAATCTTGAGAAAGTCATACATTCTCTGTTCACTGTTTCCCAGTCTTAGAGAAGTAGATTTCTTTCTGCGAAAGTGCTGTTTTCACAGTGCTAAGTACTCCCAACTCTATCAACAATGTAGGTTTTACCAGTTTTCTAAGTCTCTCTTATTTTCTTGTACTTATACTTGGTTTTCTCTGTGTAAACCTCTGTAACATTTCTAGGTAGATGAATCACTGTGTACTTTCTCTTGTTTCTATCTGTTATCAATCTTGAGAAACTCATACATTCTCTGTTCACTGTTTCACGGACTTAGAGAACTAAATTTCCTTCGGTGGAAGTGCTGTTTTCACAGTGCTAAGTACTCCCAACTCTATCAACAATGCAGGTTTTAGCAGTTTTCTTAGTCTCTCTTATTTTTTTGTACTTATACTTGGAATTCTCTGTGTAAACCTCTGTAACTTCTCTAGGTGGATGAATCACTGTGTAGTTTCTCTTGTTTCTATCTGTTACCAATCTTGAGAAACTCATACATTCTCTGTTCACTGTTTCCCAGTGTTAGAGAAGTAGATTTCTTTCTGCGAAAGTGCTGTTTTCACAGTGCTAAGTACTCCCAACTCTATCCACAATGTAGGTTTTACCAGTTTTCTAAGTCTCTCTTATTTTCTTGTACTTATACTTGGAATTCTCTGTGTAAACCTCTGTAACTTCTCTAGGTAGATGAATCCCTGTGTACTTTCTCTTGTTTCTATCTGTTACCAATCTTGAGAAACTCATACATTCTCTGTTCACTGTGTCCCAGTCTTAGAGAAGTAGATTTCTTTCTGCGAAAGTGCTGTTTTCACAGTGCTAAGTACTCCCAACTCTATCCATAATGTAGGTTTTACCAGTTTTCTAAGTTTCTCTTCTTTTCTTGTAGTTATACTTGGAATTCTCTGTGTAAACCTCTGTAACTTCTCTAGGTAGATGAGTCACTGTGTACTTTCTCTTTTTTCTATCTGTTACTAATCTTGAGAAACTCATACATTCTCTGTTCACTGTTTCCCAGTCTTAGAGAAGTAGATTTCTTTCTGCGAAAGTGCTGTTTTCACAGTGCTAAGTACTCCCAACTCTATCAACAATGTAGGTTTTACCAGTTTTCTAAGTCTCTCTTATTTTCTTGTACTTATACTTGGAATTCTCTGTGTAAACCTCTGTAACTGTTCTACGTAGATGAATCACTGTGTTTTTTCGCTTGTTTCTATCTGTTACCAAACTTGAGAAACTCATACATTCTCTGTTCACTGTTTCACGGACTTAGAGAACTTAATTTCCTTCGGCGAAAGTGCTGTTTTCACAGTGCTAAGTACTCCCAACTCTATCAACAATGTAGGTTTTACCAGTTTTCTAAGTCTCTCTTATTTTCTTGTACTTATCCTTGGAATTCTCTGTGTAAACCTCTGTAACTTCTCTAGGTAGATGAGTCACTGTGTACTTTCTCTTGTTTCTATCTGTTACCAATCTTGAGAAACTCATACATTCTCTGTTCACTGTTTCCGAGTCTTAGAGAAGTAGATTTCTTTCTGAGAAAGTGCTGTTTTCACAGTGCTAAGTACTCCCAACTCTATCAACAATGTAGGTTTTACCAGTTTTCTAAGTCTCTCTTACTTTCATGTACTTATACTTGGTTTTCTCTGTGTAAACCTCTGTAACATTTCTAGGTAGATGAAGCACTGTGTACTTTCTCTTGTTTCTATGTGTTACCAATCTTGAGAAACTCATACATTCTCTGTTCACTGTTTCACGGACTTAGAGAACTAAATTTCTTTCGGCGAAAGTGCTGTTTTCACAGTGCTAAGTACTCCCAACTCTATCAACAATGTAGGTTTTACCAGTTTTCTAAGTCTCTCTTATTTTCTTGTACTTATACTTGGTTTTCTCTGTGTAAACCTCTGTAACTTTTCTAGGTAGATGAACCACTGTGTACTTTCTCTTGTTTCAATCTGTAACCAATCTTGAGAAACTCATACATTCTCTGTTCACTGCTTCACGGACTTAGAGAACTAAATTTCTTTCGGCGAAAGTGCTGTTTTCACAGTGCTAAGTACTCCCAACTCTATCCACAATGTAGGTTTTACCAGTTTTCTAAGTCTCTCTTATTTTCTTTTACTTAGACTTGAAATTCTCTGTGTAAACCTCTGTAACTTTTCTAGGTAGATGAATCACTGCGTACTTTCTCTTGTTTCAATCTGATACCAATCTTGACAAAGTCGCACATTCTCTGTTCACTGTTTCCCAGTCTTAGAGAAGTAGATTTCTTTCTGCGAAAGTGCTGTTTTCACATTGCTAAGTACTCCTAACTCTATCCACAATGTAGGTTTTACCAGTTTTCTTAGTCTCTCTTATTTTCTTGTACTTATACTTGGAATTCTCTGTGTAAACCTCTGTAACTTTTCTAGGTAGATGAATCCCTGTGTACTTTCTCTTGTTTCTATCTGTTACCAATGTTGAGAAACTCATAGATTCTCTGTTCACTGTGTCCCAGTCTTAGAGAAGTAGATTTCTTTCTGCGAAAGTGCTGTTTTCACAGTGCTAAGTACTCCCAACTCTATCCATAATGTAGGTTTTACCAGTTTTCTAAGTTTCTCTTCTTTTCTTGTAGTTATACTTGGAATTCTCTGTGTAAACCTCTGTAACTTCTCTAGGTAGATGAATCACTGTGTACTTTCTCTTGTTTCTATCTGTTACCAATCTTGAGAAACTCATACATTCTCTGTTCACTGTTTCCCAGTGTTAGAGAAGTAGATTTCTTTCTGCGAAAGTGCTGTTTTCACAGTGCTAAGTACTCACAACTCTATTAACAATGTAGGTTTTACCAGTTTTGTAAGTCTCTCTTATTTTCTTGTACTTATCCTTGGTTTTCTCTGTGTAAACCTCTGTAACTTTTCTAGGTAGATGAACCACTGTGTACTTTCTCTTGTTTCTATCTGTTACCAATCTTGAGAAACTCATACATTCTCTGTTCACTGTTTCACGGACTTAGAGAACTAAATTTCTTTCGGCGAATGTGCTGTTTTCACAGTGCTAAGTACGCACAACTCTATCAACAATGTAGGTTTTACCAGTTTTCTAAGTCTCTCTTATTTTCTTGTACTTATCCTTGGAATTCTCTGTGTAAACCTCTGTAACTTTTGTAGGTAGATGAATCACTGTGTACTTTCGCTTGTTTCTATCTGTTACCAAACTTGAGAAACTGATACATTCTCTATTCACTGGTTCACGGACTTACAGAACTAAATTTCCTTCGGCGACAGTGCTGTTTTCACAGTGCTAAGTTCTCCCAACTCTATCAACAATGTAGTTTTTACCAGTTTTCTAAGTCTCTCTTATTTTCTTGTACTTATACTTGGAATTCTCTGTGTAAACCTCAGTAACTTCTCTAGGTAGATGAATCAATGTGTACTTTCTCTTGTTTCTATCTGTTACCAATCTTGAGAAACTCATACATGCTCTGTTCACTGTGTCCCAGTCTTAGAGAAGTAGATTTCTTTCTGCGAAAGTGCTGTTTTCACAGTGCTAAATACTCCCAACTCTATCCACAATGTAGGTTTTACCAGTTTTCTAAGTCTCTCTTATTTTCTTGTAGTTATACTTGAAATTCTCTGTGTAAACCTCTGTAACTTCTCTAGGTAGATGAATCACTGTGTACTTTCTCTTGTTTCTATCTCTTACCAATCTTGAGAAACACATACATTCTCTGTTCACTGTTTCCCAGTCTTAGAGAAGTACATTTCTTTCTGCAAAAGTGCTGTTTTCACTGTGCTAAATACTCCCAACTCTATCAACAATGTAGGTTTTACCAGTTTTCTAAGTCTCTCTTAATTTCTTGTACTTATACTTGGAATTATCTGTGTAAACCTCTGTAACTTTCCTAGGTAGATGAATCACTGCGTACTTTCTCTTGTTTCTATGTGATACCAATCTTGAGAAAGTCATACATTCTCTGTTCACTGTTTCGCAGTCTTAGAGAAGTAGATTTCTTTCTGCGAAAGTGCTGTTTTCACAGTGCTAAGTACTCCCAACTCTATCAACAATGTAGCTTTTACCAGTTTTCTAAGTCTCTCTTATTTTCTTGTACTTATCCTTGGAATTCTCTGTGTAAACCTCTGTAACTTTTCTAGATAAATGAATCACTGTGTACTTTCGCTTGTTTCTATCTGTTACCAAACTTGAGAAACTCATACATTCTCTGTTCACTGTTTCTCGGACTTGCAGAACTAAATTTCCTTCGGCGAAAGTGCTGTTTTCACAGTGCTAAGTAGTCCCAACTCTATTCACAATGTAGGTTTTACCAGTTTTCTAAGTCTCTCTTATTTTCTTGTACTTATACTTGGTTTTCTCTGTGTAAACCTCTGTAACTTTTCTAGGTAGATGAACCACTGTGTACTTTCTGTTGTTTATATCTGTTACCAATCTTGAGAAACTCATACATTCCCTGTTCACTGTTTGACGGACTTAGAGAACTAAATTTCTTTCGGCGAAAGTGCTGTTTTCACAGTGTTAAGTACTCCCAACTCTATCCACAATGTAGGTTTTACCAGTTTTCTAAGTCTCTCTTATTTTTTTGTAGTTATACTTGGAATTCTCTGTGTAAACCTCTGTAACTTCTCTAGGTAGATGAATCACTGTGTACTTTCTCTTGTTTCTATCTGTTACCAATCTTGAGAAACTCATACATTCTCTGTTCACTGTTTCCCAGTCTTAGAGAAGTAGATTTCTTTCTGCAAAAGTGCTGTTTTCACAGTGCTAAGTACTCCCAACTCTATCAAAAATGTAGGTTTTACCAGTTTTCTAAGTCTCTCTTATTTTCTTGTACTTATACTTGGAATTCTCTGTGTAAACCTCTGTAACTTCTCTAGGTAGATGAATCACTGTGTACTTTCTCTTGCTTCTATCTGTTACCAATCTTGAGAAACTCATACATTCTCTATTCACTGTTTCCCAGTGTTAGAGAAGTAGATTTCTTTCTGCGAAAGTGCTGTTTTCACAGTGCTAAGTACTCCCAACTCTATCCACAATGTAGATTTTACCAGTTTTCTAAGTCTCTCTTATTTTCTTGTACTTATACTTGGAATTCTCTGTGTAAACCTCTGTAACTTTTCTAGGTAGATGAATCACTGTGTACTTTCTCTTGTTTCTATCTGTTACCAATCTTGAGAAACTCATACATTCTCTGTTCACTGTTTTACGGAGTTAGAAAACTAAATTTCCTTCGGCGAAAGTGCTGTTTTCACAGAGCTAAGGACTCCCAACTGTATCAACAATGTAGGTTTTACCAGTTTTCTAAGTCTCTCTTATTTTCTTGTACTTATACTTGGAATTCTCTGTGTAAACCTCTGTAACTTTTCTAGGTAGATGAATCACTGTGTACTTTATCTTGCTTCTATCTGTTACCAATCTTGAAAAACTCATACATTCTCTGTTCACTGTTTCACGGACTTAGAGAACTAACTTTCCTACGGTGAAAGTGCTGTTTTCACAGTGCTAAGTACTCCCAACTCTATCCACAATGTAGGTTTTACCAGTTTTGTAAGTCTCTCTTATTTTCTTGTAGTTATACTTGGAATTCTCTGTGTAAACCACTGTAACTTCTCTAGGTAGATGAATCACTGTGTACTTTCTCTTGTTTCTATCTGTTACCAATTTTGAGAAACTCATACATTCTCTGTTCCCTGTTTCCCAGTCTTAGAGAAGTAGATTTCTTTCTGCAAAAGTGCTGTTTTCACAGTGCTATGTACTCCCAACTCTATCAACAATGTAGGTTTTACCAGTTTTCTAAGTCTCTCTTATTTTCTTGTACTTATACTTGGTTTTCTCTGTGTAAACCTCTGTAACTTTTCTAGGTAGATGAACCACTGTGTACTTTCTCTTGTTTCAATCTGTAACCAATCTTGAGAAACTCATACATTCTCTGTTCACTGCTTCACGGACTTAGAGAACTAAATTTCTTTCGGCGAAAGTGCTGTTTTCACAGTGCTAAGTACTCCCAACTCTATCCACAATGTAGGTTTTACCAGTTTTCTAAGTCTCTCTTATTTTCTTTTACTTATACTTGAAATTCTCTGTGTAAACCTCTGTAACTTTTCTAGGTAGATGAATCACTGCGTACTTTCTCTTGTTTCTATCTGATACCAATCTTGACAAAGTCGCACATTCTCTGTTCACTGTTTCCCAGTCTTAGAGAAGTAGATTTCTTTCTGCGAAAGTGCTGTTTTCACATTGCTAAGTACTCCTAACTCTATCCACAATGTAGGTTTTACCAGTTTTCTAAGTCTCTCTTATTTTCTTGTACTTATACTTGGAATTCTCTGTGTAAACCTCTGTAACTTCTCTAGGTAGATGAATCCCTGTGTACTTTCTCTTGTTTCTATCTGTTACCAATGTTGAGAAACTCATAGATTCTCTGTTCACTGTGTCCCAGTCTTAGAGAAGTAGATTTCTTTCTGCGAAAGTGCTGTTTTCACAGTGCTAAGTACTCCCAACTCTATCCATAATGTAGGTTTTACCAGTTTTCTAAGTTTCTCTTCTTTTCTTGTAGTTATACTTGGAATTCTCTGTGTAAACCTCTGTAACTTCTCTAGGTAGATGAATCACTGTGTACTTTCTCTTGTTTCTATCTGTTACCAATCTTGAGAAACTCATACATTCTCTGTTCACTGTTTCCCAGTGTTAGAGAAGTAGATTTCTTTCTGCGAAAGTGCTGTTTTCACAGTGCTAAGTACTCACAACTCTATTAACAATGTAGGTTTTACCAGTTTTCTAAGTCTCTCTTATTTTCTTGTACTTATCCTTGGTTTTCTCTGTGTAAACCTCTGTAACTTTTCTAGGTAGATGAACCACTGTGTACTTTCTCTTGTTTCTATCTGTTACCAATCTTGAGAAACTCATACATTCTCTGTTCACTGTTTCACGGACTTAGAGAACTAAATTTCTTTCGGCGAATGTGCTGTTTTCACAGTGCTAAGTACGCACAACTCTATCAACAATGTAGGTTTTACCAGTTTTCTAAGTCTCTCTTATTTTCTTGTACTTATCCTTGGAATTCTCTGTGTAAACCTCTGTAACTTTTGTAGGTAGATGAATCACTGTGTACTTTCGCTTGTTTCTATCTGTTACCAAACTTGAGAAACTGATACATTCTCTATTCACTGTTTCACGGACTTACAGAACTAAATTTCCTTCGGCGACAGTGCTGTTTTCACAGTGCTAAGTTCTCCCAACTCTATCAACAATGTAGTTTTTACCAGTTTTCTAAGTCTCTCTTATTTTCTTGTACTTATACTTGGAATTCTCTGTGTAAACCTCAGTAACTTCTCTAGGTAGATGAATCAATGTGTACTTTCTCTTGTTTCTATCTGTTACCAATCTTGAGAAACTCATACATGCTCTGTTCACTGTGTCCCAGTCTTAGAGAAGTAGATTTCTTTCTGCGAAAGTGCTGTTTTCACAGTGCTAAATACTCCCAACTCTATCCACAATGTAGGTTTTACCAGTTTTCTAAGTCTCTCTTATTTTCTTGTAGTTATACTTGAAATTCTCTGTGTAAACCTCTGTAACTTCTCTAGGTAGATGAATCACTGTGTACTTTCTCTTGTTTCTATCTCTTACCAATCTTGAGAAACACATACATTCTCTGTTCACTGTTTCCCAGTCTTAGAGAAGTAGATTTCTTTCTGCAAAAGTGCTGTTTTCACTGTGCTAAATACTCCCAACTCTATCAACAATGTAGGTTTTACCAGTTTTCTAAGTCTCTCTTAATTTCTTGTACTTATACTTGGAATTATCTGTGTAAACCTCTGTAACTTTCCTAGGTAGATGAATCACTGCGTACTTTCTCTTGTTTCTATGTGATACCAATCTTGAGAAAGTCATACATTCTCTGTTCACTGTTTCGCAGTCTTAGAGAAGTAGATTTCTTTCTGCGAAAGTGCTGTTTTCACAGTGCTAAGTACTCCCAACTCTATCAACAATGTAGCTTTTACCAGTTTTCTAAGTCTCTCTTATTTTCTTGTACTTATCCTTGGAATTCTCTGTGTAAACCTCTGTAACTTTTCTAGATAAATGAATCACTGTGTACTTTCGCTTGTTTCTATCTGTTACCAAACTTGAGAAACTCATACATTCTCTGTTCACTGTTTCTCGGACTTGCAGAACTAAATTTCCTTCGGCGAAAGTGCTGTTTTCACAGTGCTAAGTAG
Organism: Heterohyrax brucei; assembly: GCA_028571685.1. Classification (NCBI taxonomy): domain Eukaryota; kingdom Metazoa; phylum Chordata; class Mammalia; order Hyracoidea; family Procaviidae; genus Heterohyrax; species Heterohyrax brucei. The sequence goes on from CM053158.1 coordinate 74,502,008, forward strand.
TCCCAACTCTATTCACAATGTAGGTTTTACCAGTTTTCTAAGTCTCTCTTATTTTCTTGTACTTATACTTGGTTTTCTCTGTGTAAACCTCTGTAACTTTTCTAGGTAGATGAACCACTGTGTACTTTCTGTTGTTTATATCTGTTACCAATCTTGAGAAACTCATACATTCCCTGTTCACTGTTTGACGGACTTAGAGAACTAAATTTCTTTCGGCGAAAGTGCTGTTTTCACAGTGTTAAGTACTCCCAACTCTATCCACAATGTAGGTTTTACCAGTTTTCTAAGTCTCTCTTATTTTTTTGTAGTTATACTTGGAATTCTCTGTGTAAACCTCTGTAACTTCTCTAGGTAGATGAATCACTGTGTACTTTCTCTTGTTTCTATCTGTTACCAATCTTGAGAAACTCATACATTCTCTGTTCACTGTTTCCCAGTCTTAGAGAAGTAGATTTCTTTCTGCAAAAGTGCTGTTTTCACAGTGCTAAGTACTCCCAACTCTATCAAAAATGTAGGTTTTACCAGTTTTCTAAGTCTCTCTTATTTTCTTGTACTTATACTTGGAATTCTCTGTGTAAACCTCTGTAACTTCTCTAGGTAGATGAATCACTGTGTACTTTCTCTTGCTTCTATCTGTTACCAATCTTGAGAAACTCATACATTCTCTATTCACTGTTTCCCAGTGTTAGAGAAGTAGATTTCTTTCTGCGAAAGTGCTGTTTTCACAGTGCTAAGTACTCCCAACTCTATCCACAATGTAGATTTTACCAGTTTTCTAAGTCTCTCTTATTTTCTTGTACTTATACTTGGAATTCTCTGTGTAAACCTCTGTAACTTTTCTAGGTAGATGAATCACTGTGTACTTTCTCTTGTTTCTATCTGTTACCAATCTTGAGAAACTCATACATTCTCTGTTCACTGTTTTACGGAGTTAGAAAACTAAATTTCCTTCGGCGAAAGTGCTGTTTTCACAGAGCTAAGGACTCCCAACTGTATCAACAATGTAGGTTTTACCAGTTTTCTAAGTCTCTCTTATTTTCTTGTACTTATACTTGGAATTCTCTGTGTAAACCTCTGTAACTTTTCTAGGTAGATGAATCACTGTGTACTTTATCTTGCTTCTATCTGTTACCAATCTTGAAAAACTCATACATTCTCTGTTCACTGTTTCACGGACTTAGAGAACTAACTTTCCTACGGTGAAAGTGCTGTTTTCACAGTGCTAAGTACTCCCAACTCTATCCACAATGTAGGTTTTACCAGTTTTGTAAGTCTCTCTTATTTTCTTGTAGTTATACTTGGAATTCTCTGTGTAAACCACTGTAACTTCTCTAGGTAGATGAATCACTGTGTACTTTCTCTTGTTTCTATCTGTTACCAATTTTGAGAAACTCATACATTCTCTGTTCCCTGTTTCCCAGTCTTAGAGAAGTAGATTTCTTTCTGCAAAAGTGCTGTTTTCACAGTGCTATGTACTCCCAACTCTATCAACAATGTAGGTTTTACCAGTTTTCTAAGTCTCTCTTATTTTCTTGTACTTATACTTGGTTTTCTCTGTGTAAACCTCTGTAACTTTTCTAGGTAGATGAACCACTGTGTACTTTCTCTTGTTTCAATCTGTAACCAATCTTGAGAAACTCATACATTCTCTGTTCACTGCTTCACGGACTTAGAGAACTAAATTTCTTTCGGCGAAAGTGCTGTTTTCACAGTGCTAAGTACTCCCAACTCTATCCACAATGTAGGTTTTACCAGTTTTCTAAGTCTCTCTTATTTTCTTTTACTTATACTTGAAATTCTCTGTGTAAACCTCTGTAACTTTTCTAGGTAGATGAATCACTGCGTACTTTCTCTTGTTTCTATCTGATACCAATCTTGACAAAGTCGCACATTCTCTGTTCACTGTTTCCCAGTCTTAGAGAAGTAGATTTCTTTCTGCGAAAGTGCTGTTTTCACATTGCTAAGTACTCCTAACTCTATCCACAATGTAGGTTTTACCAGTTTTCTAAGTCTCTCTTATTTTCTTGTACTTATACTTGGAATTCTCTGTGTAAACCTCTGTAACTTCTCTAGGTAGATGAATCCCTGTGTACTTTCTCTTGTTTCTATCTGTTACCAATGTTGAGAAACTCATAGATTCTCTGTTCACTGTGTCCCAGTCTTAGAGAAGTAGATTTCTTTCTGCGAAAGTGCTGTTTTCACAGTGCTAAGTACTCCCAACTCTATCCATAATGTAGGTTTTACCAGTTTTCTAAGTTTCTCTTCTTTTCTTGTAGTTATACTTGGAATTCTCTGTGTAAACCTCTGTAACTTCTCTAGGTAGATGAATCACTGTGTACTTTCTCTTGTTTCTATCTGTTACCAATCTTGAGAAACTCATACATTCTCTGTTCACTGTTTCCCAGTGTTAGAGAAGTAGATTTCTTTCTGCGAAAGTGCTGTTTTCACAGTGCTAAGTACTCACAACTCTATTAACAATGTAGGTTTTACCAGTTTTCTAAGTCTCTCTTATTTTCTTGTACTTATCCTTGGTTTTCTCTGTGTAAACCTCTGTAACTTTTCTAGGTAGATGAACCACTGTGTACTTTCTCTTGTTTCTATCTGTTACCAATCTTGAGAAACTCATACATTCTCTGTTCACTGTTTCACGGACTTAGAGAACTAAATTTCTTTCGGCGAATGTGCTGTTTTCACAGTGCTAAGTACGCACAACTCTATCAACAATGTAGGTTTTACCAGTTTTCTAAGTCTCTCTTATTTTCTTGTACTTATCCTTGGAATTCTCTGTGTAAACCTCTGTAACTTTTGTAGGTAGATGAATCACTGTGTACTTTCGCTTGTTTCTATCTGTTACCAAACTTGAGAAACTGATACATTCTCTATTCACTGTTTCACGGACTTACAGAACTAAATTTCCTTCGGCGACAGTGCTGTTTTCACAGTGCTAAGTTCTCCCAACTCTATCAACAATGTAGTTTTTACCAGTTTTCTAAGTCTCTCTTATTTTCTTGTACTTATACTTGGAATTCTCTGTGTAAACCTCAGTAACTTCTCTAGGTAGATGAATCAATGTGTACTTTCTCTTGTTTCTATCTGTTACCAATCTTGAGAAACTCATACATGCTCTGTTCACTGTGTCCCAGTCTTAGAGAAGTAGATTTCTTTCTGCGAAAGTGCTGTTTTCACAGTGCTAAATACTCCCAACTCTATCCACAATGTAGGTTTTACCAGTTTTCTAAGTCTCTCTTATTTTCTTGTAGTTATACTTGAAATTCTCTGTGTAAACCTCTGTAACTTCTCTAGGTAGATGAATCACTGTGTACTTTCTCTTGTTTCTATCTCTTACCAATCTTGAGAAACACATACATTCTCTGTTCACTGTTTCCCAGTCTTAGAGAAGTAGATTTCTTTCTGCAAAAGTGCTGTTTTCACTGTGCTAAATACTCCCAACTCTATCAACAATGTAGGTTTTACCAGTTTTCTAAGTCTCTCTTAATTTCTTGTACTTATACTTGGAATTATCTGTGTAAACCTCTGTAACTTTCCTAGGTAGATGAATCACTGCGTACTTTCTCTTGTTTCTATGTGATACCAATCTTGAGAAAGTCATACATTCTCTGTTCACTGTTTCGCAGTCTTAGAGAAGTAGATTTCTTTCTGCGAAAGTGCTGTTTTCACAGTGCTAAGTACTCCCAACTCTATCAACAATGTAGCTTTTACCAGTTTTCTAAGTCTCTCTTATTTTCTTGTACTTATCCTTGGAATTCTCTGTGTAAACCTCTGTAACTTTTCTAGATAAATGAATCACTGTGTACTTTCGCTTGTTTCTATCTGTTACCAAACTTGAGAAACTCATACATTCTCTGTTCACTGTTTCTCGGACTTGCAGAACTAAATTTCCTTCGGCGAAAGTGCTGTTTTCACAGTGCTAAGTAGTCCCAACTCTATTCACAATGTAGGTTTTACCAGTTTTCTAAGTCTCTCTTATTTTCTTGTACTTATACTTGGTTTTCTCTGTGTAAACCTCTGTAACTTTTCTAGGTAGATGAACCACTGTGTACTTTCTGTTGTTTATATCTGTTACCAATCTTGAGAAACTCATACATTCCCTGTTCACTGTTTGACGGACTTAGAGAACTAAATTTCTTTCGGCGAAAGTGCTGTTTTCACAGTGTTAAGTACTCCCAACTCTATCCACAATGTAGGTTTTACCAGTTTTCTAAGTCTCTCTTATTTTTTTGTAGTTATACTTGGAATTCTCTGTGTAAACCTCTGTAACTTCTCTAGGTAGATGAATCACTGTGTACTTTCTCTTGTTTCTATCTGTTACCAATCTTGAGAAACTCATACATTCTCTGTTCACTGTTTCCCAGTCTTAGAGAAGTAGATTTCTTTCTGCAAAAGTGCTGTTTTCACAGTGCTAAGTACTCCCAACTCTATCAAAAATGTAGGTTTTACCAGTTTTCTAAGTCTCTCTTATTTTCTTGTACTTATACTTGGAATTCTCTGTGTAAACCTCTGTAACTTCTCTAGGTAGATGAATCACTGTGTACTTTCTCTTGCTTCTATCTGTTACCAATCTTGAGAAACTCATACATTCTCTATTCACTGTTTCCCAGTGTTAGAGAAGTAGATTTCTTTCTGCGAAAGTGCTGTTTTCACAGTGCTAAGTACTCCCAACTCTATCCACAATGTAGATTTTACCAGTTTTCTAAGTCTCTCTTATTTTCTTGTACTTATACTTGGAATTCTCTGTGTAAACCTCTGTAACTTTTCTAGGTAGATGAATCACTGTGTACTTTCTCTTGTTTCTATCTGTTACCAATCTTGAGAAACTCATACATTCTCTGTTCACTGTTTTACGGACTTAGAGAACTAAATTTCCTTCGGCGAAAGTGCTGTTTTCACAGAGCTAAGGACTCCCAACTGTATCAACAATGTAGGTTTTACCAGTTTTCTAAGTCTCTCTTATTTTCTTGTACTTATACTTGGAATTCTCTGTGTAAACCTCTGTAACTTTTCTAGGTAGATGAATCACTGTGTACTTTATCTTGCTTCTATCTGTTACCAATCTTGAAAAACTCATACATTCTCTGTTCACTGTTTCACGGACTTAGAGAACTAACTTTCCTACGGTGAAAGTGCTGTTTTCACAGTGCTAAGTACTCCCAACTCTATCCACAATGTAGGTTTTACCAGTTTTGTAAGTCTCTCTTATTTTCTTGTAGTTATACTTGGAATTCTCTGTGTAAACCACTGTAACTTCTCTAGGTAGATGAATCACTGTGTACTTTCTCTTGTTTCTATCTGTTACCAATTTTGAGAAACTCATACATTCTCTGTTCCCTGTTTCCCAGTCTTAGAGAAGTAGATTTCTTTCTGCAAAAGTGCTGTTTTCACAGTGCTATGTACTCCCAACTCTATCAACAATGTAGGTTTTACCAGTTTTCTAAGTCTCTCTTATTTTCTTGTACTTATCCTTGGAATTCTCTGTGTAAACCTCTGTAACTTTTGTAGGTAGATGAATCACTGTGTACTGTCGTTTGTTTCTATCTGTTACCAAACTTGAGAAACTCATACATTCTCTGTTCACTGTTTCACGGACTTACAGAACTAAATTTCCTTCGGCGAAAGTGCTGTTTTCACAGTGCTAAGTACTCCCAACTCTATCAACAATGTAGGTTTTACCAGTTTTCTAAGTCTCTCTTATTTTCATGTACTTATACTTGGAATTCTCTGTGTAAACCGCTGTAACTTTGCTAGGTAGATGAATCACTGTGTAGTTTCTCTTGTTTCCATCTGTTACCAATCTTGAGAAACTGATACTTTCTCTTTTCACTGTTTCATGGACTTAGGAAACTAAATTTCTCTCGGCGAAAGTGCTGTTTGCACAGTGCTAAGTACTCCCAACTCTATCAACAATGTAGGTTTTACCAGTTTTCTAAGTCTCTCTTATTTTCTTGTACTTATACTTGGAATTCTCTGTGTAAACCTCTGTAACTGTTCTACGTAGATGAATCACTGTGTTCTTTCGCTTGTTTCTATCTGTTACCAAACTTGAGAAACTCATACATTCTCTGTTCACTGTTTCACGGACTTAGAGAACTAAATTTCCTTCGGCGAAAGTGCTGTTTTCACAGTGCTAAGTACTCCCAACTCTATCCACAATGTAGGTTTTACCAGATTTCTAAGTCTCTCTTATTTTCTTGTACTTATACTTGGTTTTCTCTGTGTAAACCTCTGTAACTTTTCTAGGTAGATGAACCACTGTGTACTTTCTCTTGTTTCTGTCTGTTACCAATCTTGAGAAACTCATACATTCTCTGTTCACTGTTTCACGGACTTAGAGAACTAAATTTCTTTCGGCGAAAATGCTGTTTTCACAGTGCTAAGTACTCCCAACTCTATCAACAATGTAGGTTTTACCAGTTTTCTAAGTCTCTCTTATTTTCTTGTACTTATACTTGGAATTCTCTGTGTAAACCTCTGTAACTTCTATAGGTAGATGAATCACTGTGTTCTTTCTCTTGTTTCTATCTGTTACCAATCTTGAGAAACTGATACATTCTCTCTTCACTGTTTCCCAGTGTTAGAGAAGTAGATTTCTTTCTGCGAAAGTGCTGTTTTCACAGTGCTAAGTACTCCCAACTGTATCCACAATGTAGATTTTACCAGTTTTCTAAGTCTCTCTTATTTTCTTGTACTTATACTTGGAATTCTCTGTGTAAACCTCTGTAACTTTTCTAGGTAGATGAATCACTGTGTACTTTCTCTTGTTTCTATCTGTTACCAATCTTGAGAAACTCATACATTCTCTGTTCACTGTTTTACGGACTTAGAGAACTAAATTTCCTTCGGCGAAAGTGCTGTTTTCACAGAGCTAAGGACTCCCAACTCAATCAACAATGTAGGTTTTACCAGTTTTCTAAGTCTCTCTTATTTTCTTGTACTTATACTTGGAATTCTCTGTGTAAACCTCTGTAAGTTTTCTAGGTAGATGAATCACTGTGTACTTTCTCTTGTTTCTATCTGTTACCAATCTTGAGAAACTCATACATTCCCTGTTCACTGTTTCACGGACTTAGAGAACTAACTTTCCTACGGTGAAAGTGCTGTTTACACAGTGCTAAGTACTCCCAACTCTATCCACAATGTAGGTTTTACCAGTTTTCTAAGTCTCTCTTATTTTCTTGTACTTATACTTGGAATTCTCTGTGTAAACCTGTCTAACTTCTCTAGGTAGATGAATCACTGTGTACTTTCTCTTGTTTCTATCTGTTACCAATGTTGAGAAACTCATACATTCTCTCTTTACTGTGTCCCAGTCTTAGAGAAGTAGATTTCTTTCTGCGAAAGTGCTGTTTTCACAGTGCTAAGTACTCCCAACTCTATCAACAATGTAAGTTTTACCAGTTTTCTAAGTCTCTCTTATTTTATTGTACTTATACTTGGAATTCTCTGTGTAAACCTCTGTAACTTTTCTAGGTAGATGAATCACTGCGTACTTTCTCTTGTTTCTATCTGATACCAATCTTGAGAAAGTCATACATTCTCTGTTCACTGTTTCCCAGTCTTAGAGAAGTAGATTTCTTTCTGCGAAAGTGCTGTTTTCACAGTGCTAAGTACTCCCAACTCTATCAACAATGTAGGTTTTACCAGTTTTCTAAGTCTCTCTTATTTTCTTGTACTTATCCTTGGAATTCTCTGTGTAAACCTCTTTAACTTTTCTAGGTAAATGAATCACTGTGTACTTTCGTTTGTTTCTATCTGTTTCCAAACTTGAGAAACTCATACATTCTCTGTTCACGGTTTCACGGACTTACAGAACTAAATTTCCTTCGGCGAAAGTGCTGTTTTCACAGTGCTAAGTACTCCCAACTCTATCCACAATGTAGGTTTTACCAGTTTTCTAAGTCTCTCTTATTTTTTTGTAGTTATACTTGGAATTCTCTGTGTAAACCTCTGTAACTTCTCTAGGTAGATGAATCACTGTGTACTTTCTCTTGCTTCTATCTGTTACCAATCTTCAGAAACTCATACATTCTCTGTTCACTGTTTCCCAGTCTTAGAGAAGTAGATTTCTTTCTGCAAAAGTGCTGTTTTCACAGTGCTAAGTACTCCCAACTCTATCCACAATGTAGGTTTTACCAGTTTTCTAAGTCTCTCTTATTTTCTTGTACTTATACTTGGAATTCTCTGTGTAAACCTGTCTAACTTCTCTAGGTAGATGAATCACTGTGTACTTTCTCTTGTTTCTATCTGTTACCAATCTTGAGAAACTCATACATTCTCTCTTCACTGTGTCTCAGTCTTAGAGAAGTAGATTTCTTTCTGCGAAAGTGCTGTTTTCACAGTGCTAAGTACTCCCAACTCTATCCACAATGTAGGTTTTACCAGTTTTCTAAGTCTCTCTTATTTTCTTGTAGTTATACTTGGAATTCTCTGTGTAAACATCTGTAACTTCTCTAGGTAGATGAATCACTGTGTACGTTCTCTTGTTTGTATCTGTTACCAATCTTGAGAAACTCATACATTCTCTGTTCACTGTTACCCAGTGTTAGAGAAGTAGATTTCTTTCTGCGAAAGTGCTGTTTTCACAGTGCTAAGTACTCCCAACTCTATCAACAATGTAGGTTTTACCTGTTTTCTAAGTCTCTCTTATTTTCTTGTACTTATCCTTGGAATTCTCTGTGTAAACCTCTGTAACTTCTCTAGGTAGATGAATCACTGTGTACTTTCTCTTGTTTCTATCTGTTACCAATCTTGGGAAACTCATACATTCTCTGTTCACTGTTTCGCAGTGTTAGAGAAGTAGATTTCTTTCTGCGAAAGTGCTGTTTTCACAGTGCTAAGTACTCCCAACTCTATCCACAATGTAGATTTTACCAGTTTTCTAAGTCTCTCTTATTTTCTTGTACTTATGCTTGGAATTCTCTGTGTAAACCTCTGTAACTTCTCTAGGTAGATGAATCAATGTGTACTTTCTCTTGTTTCTATCTGTTACCAATCTTGAGAAACTCATACATTCTCTGTTCCCTGTTTCCCAGTCTTAGAGAAGTAGATTTCTTTCTGCAAAAGTGCTGTTTTCACAGTGCTATGTACTCCCAACTCTATCAACAATGTAGGTTTTACCAGTTTTCTAAGTCTCTCTTATTTTCTTGTACTTATCCTTGGAATTCTCTGTGTAAACCTCTGTAACTTTTGTAGGTAGATGAATCACTGTGTACTGTCGTTTGTTTCTATCTGTTACCAAACTTGAGAAACTCATACATTCTCTGTTCACTGTTTCACGGACTTACAGAACTAAATTTCCTTCGGCGAAAGTGCTGTTTTCACAGTGCTAAGTACTCCCAACTCTATCAACAATGTAGGTTTTACCAGTTTTCTAAGTCTCTCTTATTTTCATGTACTTATACTTGGAATTCTCTGTGTAAACCGCTGTAACTTTGCTAGGTAGATGAATCACTGTGTAGTTTCTCTTGTTTCCATCTGTTACCAATCTTGAGAAACTGATACTTTCTCTTTTCACTGTTTCATGGACTTAGGAAACTAAATTTCTCTCGGCGAAAGTGCTGTTTGCACAGTGCTAAGTACTCCCAACTCTATCAACAATGTAGGTTTTACCAGTTTTCTAAGTCTCTCTTATTTTCTTGTACTTATACTTGGAATTCTCTGTGTAAACCTCTGTAACTGTTCTACGTAGATGAATCACTGTGTTCTTTCGCTTGTTTCTATCTGTTACCAAACTTGAGAAACTCATACATTCTCTGTTCACTGTTTCACGGACTTAGAGAACTAAATTTCCTTCGGCGAAAGTGCTGTTTTCACAGTGCTAAGTACTCCCAACTCTATCCACAATGTAGGTTTTACCAGATTTCTAAGTCTCTCTTATTTTCTTGTACTTATACTTGGTTTTCTCTGTGTAAACCTCTGTAACTTTTCTAGGTAGATGAACCACTGTGTACTTTCTCTTGTTTCTGTCTGTTACCAATCTTGAGAAACTCATACATTCTCTGTTCACTGTTTCACGGACTTAGAGAACTAAATTTCTTTCGGCGAAAATGCTGTTTTCACAGTGCTAAGTACTCCCAACTCTATCAACAATGTAGGTTTTACCAGTTTTCTAAGTCTCTCTTATTTTCTTGTACTTATACTTGGAATTCTCTGTGTAAACCTCTGTAACTTCTATAGGTAGATGAATCACTGTGTTCTTTCTCTTGTTTCTATCTGTTACCAATCTTGAGAAACTGATACATTCTCTCTTCACTGTTTCCCAGTGTTAGAGAAGTAGATTTCTTTCTGCGAAAGTGCTGTTTTCACAGTGCTAAGTACTCCCAACTGTATCCACAATGTAGATTTTACCAGTTTTCTAAGTCTCTCTTATTTTCTTGTACTTATACTTGGAATTCTCTGTGTAAACCTCTGTAACTTTTCTAGGTAGATGAATCACTGTGTACTTTCTCTTGTTTCTATCTGTTACCAATCTTGAGAAACTCATACATTCTCTGTTCACTGTTTTACGGACTTAGAGAACTAAATTTCCTTCGGCGAAAGTGCTGTTTTCACAGAGCTAAGGACTCCCAACTCTATCAACAATGTAGGTTTTACCAGTTTTCTAAGTCTCTCTTATTTTCTTGTACTTATACTTGGAATTCTCTGTGTAAACCTCTGTAAGTTTTCTAGGTAGATGAATCACTGTGTACTTTCTCTTGTTTCTATCTGTTACCAATCTTGAGAAACTCATACATTCCCTGTTCACTGTTTCACGGACTTAGAGAACTAACTTTCCTACGGTGAAAGTGCTGTTTACACAGTGCTAAGTACTCCCAACTCTATCCACAATGTAGGTTTTACCAGTTTTCTAAGTCTCTCTTATTTTCTTGTACTTATACTTGGAATTCTCTGTGTAAACCTGTCTAACTTCTCTAGGTAGATGAATCACTGTGTACTTTCTCTTGTTTCTATCTGTTACCAATGTTGAGAAACTCATACATTCTCTCTTTACTGTGTCCCAGTCTTAGAGAAGTAGATTTCTTTCTGCGAAAGTGCTGTTTTCACAGTGCTAAGTACTCCCAACTCTATCAACAATGTAAGTTTTACCAGTTTTCTAAGTCTCTCTTATTTTATTGTACTTATACTTGGAATTCTCTGTGTAAACCTCTGTAACTTTTCTAGGTAGATGAATCACTGCGTACTTTCTCTTGTTTCTATCTGATACCAATCTTGAGAAAGTCATACATTCTCTGTTCACTGTTTCCCAGTCTTAGAGAAGTAGATTTCTTTCTGCGAAAGTGCTGTTTTCACAGTGCTAAGTACTCCCAACTCTATCAACAATGTAGGTTTTACCAGTTTTCTAAGTCTCTCTTATTTTCTTGTACTTATCCTTGGAATTCTCTGTGTAAACCTCTTTAACTTTTCTAGGTAAATGAATCACTGTGTACTTTCGTTTGTTTCTATCTGTTTCCAAACTTGAGAAACTCATACATTCTCTGTTCACGGTTTCACGGACTTACAGAACTAAATTTCCTTCGGCGAAAGTGCTGTTTTCACAGTGCTAAGTACTCCCAACTCTATCCACAATGTAGGTTTTACCAGTTTTCTAAGTCTCTCTTATTTTTTTGTAGTTATACTTGGAATTCTCTGTGTAAACCTCTGTAACTTCTCTAGGTAGATGAATCACTGTGTACTTTCTCTTGCTTCTATCTGTTACCAATCTTCAGAAACTCATACATTCTCTGTTCACTGTTTCCCAGTCTTAGAGAAGTAGATTTCTTTCTGCAAAAGTGCTGTTTTCACAGTGCTAAGTACTCCCAACTCTATCCACAATGTAGGTTTTACCAGTTTTCTAAGTCTCTCTTATTTTCTTGTACTTATACTTGGAATTCTCTGTGTAAACCTGTCTAACTTCTCTAGGTAGATGAATCACTGTGTACTTTCTCTTGTTTCTATCTGTTACCAATCTTGAGAAACTCATACATTCTCTCTTCACTGTGTCTCAGTCTTAGAGAAGTAGATTTCTTTCTGCGAAAGTGCTGTTTTCACAGTGCTAAGTACTCCCCACTCTATCCACAATGTAGGTTTTACCAGTTTTCTAAGTCTCTCTTATTTTCTTGTAGTTATACTTGGAATTCTCTGTGTAAACATCTGTAACTTCTCTAGGTAGATGAATCACTGTGTACGTTCTCTTGTTTGTATCTGTTACCAATCTTGAGAAACTCATACATTCTCTGTTCACTGTTACCCAGTGTTAGAGAAGTAGATTTCTTTCTGCGAAAGTGCTGTTTTCACAGTGCTAAGTACTCCCAACTCTATCAACAATGTAGGTTTTACCTGTTTTCTAAGTCTCTCTTATTTTCTTGTACTTATCCTTGGAATTCTCTGTGTAAACCTCTGTAACTTCTCTAGGTAGATGAATCACTGTGTACTTTCTCTTGTTTCTATCTGTTACCAATCTTGGGAAACTCATACATTCTCTGTTCACTGTTTCGCAGTGTTAGAGAAGTAGATTTCTTTCTGCGAAAGTGCTGTTTTCACAGTGCTAAGTACTCCCAACTCTATCCACAATGTAGATTTTACCAGTTTTCTAAGTCTCTCTTATTTTCTTGTACTTATGCTTGGAATTCTCTGTGTAAACCTCTGTAACTTCTCTAGGTAGATGAATCAATGTGTACTTTCTCTTGTTTCTATCTGTTACCAATCTTGAGAAACTCATACATTCTCTGTTCACTGTGTCCCAGTCTTAGAGAAGTAGACTTCTTTCTGCGAAAGTGCTGTTTTCACAGTGCTAAGTACTCCCAACTCTATCCACAATGTAGGTTTTACCAGTTTTCTAAATCTCTCTTATTTTCTTGTAGTTATACTTGGAATTCTCTGTGAAAACCTCTGTAACTTCTCTAGGTAGATGAATCACTGTGTACTTTCTCTTGTTTCTATCTGTTACCAATCTTGAGAAACTCATACATTCTCTGTTCACTGTTTCTCAGTCTTATAGAAGTAAATTTCTTTCTGTAAAAGTGCTGTTTTCACAGTGCTAAGTACTCCCAACTCTATCAACAATGTAGGTTTCACCAGTTTTCTAAGTCTCTCTTATTTTCTTGTACTTATCCTTGGAATTCTCTGTGTAAACATCTGTAACTTCTCTAGGTAGATGAATCACTGTGTACGTTCTCTTGTTTGTATCTGTTACCAATCTTGAGAAACTCATACATTCTCTGTTCACTGTTACCCAGTGTTAGAGAAGTAGATTTCTTTCTGCGAAAGTGCTGTTTTCACAGTGCTAAGTACTACCAACTCTATTAACAATGTAGGTTTTACCAGTTTTCTAAGTCTCTCTTATTTTCTTGTACTTATCCTTGGAATTCTCTGTGTAAACCTCTGTAACTTCTCTAGGTAGATGAATCACTGTGTACTTTCTCTTGTTTCTATCTGTTACCAATCTTGGGAAACTCATACATTCTCTGTTCACTGTTTCGCAGTGTTAGAGAAGTAGATTTCTTTCTGCGAAAGTGCTGTTTTCACAGTGCTAAGTACTCCCAACTCTATCCACAATGTAGATTTTACCAGTTTTCTAAGTCTCTCTTATTTTCTTGTACTTATACTTGGAATTCTCTGTGTAAACCTCTGTAACTTCTCTAGGTAGATGAATCTATGTGTACTTTCTCTTGTTTCTATCTGTTACCAATCTTGAGAAACTCATACATTCTCTGTTCACTGTGTCCCAGTCTTAGAGAAGTAGACTTCTTTCTGCGAAAGTGCTGTTTTCACAGTGCTAAGTACTCCCAACTCTATCCACAATGTAGGTTTTACCAGTTTTCTAAGTCTCTCTTATTTTCTTGTAGTTATACTTGGAATTCTCTGTGTAAACCTCTGTAACTTCTCTAGGCAGATGAATCACTGTGTACTTTCTCTTGTTTCTATCTGTTACCAATCTTGAGAAACTCATACATTCTCTGTTCACTGTTTCCCAGTCTTAGAGAAGTAGATTTCTTTCTGCAAAAGTGCTGTTTTCACAGTGCTAAGTACTCCCAACTCTATCAACAATGTAGGTTTTACCAGTTTTCTAAGTCTCTCTTATTTTCTTGTACTTATACTTGGTTTTCTCTGTGTAAACCTCTGTAACTTTTCTAGGTAGACGAATCACTGTGTACTTTCTCTTGTTTCTATCTGTTACCAATCTTGAGAAACTCATACATTCTCTGTTCACTGTTTCACGGACTTAGAGAACTAAATTTCTTTCTACGAAAGTGCTGTTTTCACAGTGCTAAGTACTCCCAACTCTATCAACAATGTAAGTTTTACCAGTTTTCTAAGTCTCTCTTATTTTATTGTACTTATACTTGGAATTCTCTGTGTAAACCTCTGTAACTTTTCTAGGTAGATGAATCACTGCGTACTTTCTCTTGTTTCTATCTGATACCAATCTTGAGAAAGTCATACATTCTCTGTTCACTGTTTCCCAGTCTTAGAGAAGTAGATTTCTTTCTGCGAAAGTGCTGTTTTCACAGTGCTAAGTACTCCCAACTCTATCAACAATGTAGGTTTTACCAGTTTTCTAAGTCTCTCTTATTTTCTTGTACTTATCCTTGGAATTCTCTGTGTAAACCTCTTTAACTTTTCTAGGTAAATGAATCACTGTGTACTTTCGCTTGTTTCTATCTGTTTCCAAACTTGAGAAACTCATACATTCTCTGTTCACGGTTTCACGGACTTACAGAACTAAATTTCCTTCGGCGAAAGTGCTGTTTTCACAGTGCTAAGTACTCCCAACTCTATCCACAATGTAGATTTTACCAGTTTTCTAAGTCTCTCTTATTTTTTTGTAGTTATACTTGGAATTCTCTGTGTAAACCTCTGTAACTTCTCTAGGTAGATGAATCACTGTGTACTTTCTCTTGCTTCTATCTGTTACCAATCTTCAGAAACTCATACATTCTCTGTTCACTGTTTCCCAGTCTTAGAGAAGTAGATTTCTTTCTGCAAAAGTGCTGTTTTCACAGTGCTAAGTACTCCCAACTCTATCCACAATGTAGGTTTTACCAGTTTTCTAAGTCTCTCTTATTTTCTTGTACTTATACTTGGAATTCTCTGTGTAAACCTGTCTAACTTCTCTAGGTAGATGAATCACTGTGTACTTTCTCTTGTTTCTATCTGTTACCAATCTTGAGAAACTCATACATTCTCTCTTCACTGTGTCTCAGTCTTAGAGAAGTAGATTTCTTTCTGCGAAAGTGCTGTTTTCACAGTGCTAAGTACTCCCAACTCTATCCACAATGTAGGTTTTACCAGTTTTCTAAGTCTCTCTTATTTTCTTGTAGTTATACTTGGAATTCTCTGTGTAAACATCTGTAACTTCTCTAGGTAGATGAATCACTGTGTACGTTCTCTTGTTTGTATCTGTTACCAATCTTGAGAAACTCATACATTCTCTGTTCACTGTTACCCAGTGTTAGAGAAGTAGATTTCTTTCTGCGAAAGTGCTGTTTTCACAGTGCTAAGTACTCCCAACTCTATCAACAATGTAGGTTTTACCAGTTTTCTAAGTCTCTCTTATTTTCTTGTACTTATCCTTGGAATTCTCTGTGTAAACCTCTGTAACTTCTCTAGGTAGATGAATCACTGTGTACTTTCTCTTGTTTCTATCTGTTACCAATCTTGGGAAACTCATACATTCTCTGTTCACTGTTTCGCAGTGTTAGAGAAGTAGATTTCTTTCTGCGAAAGTGCTGTTTTCACAGTGCTAAGTACTCCCAACTCTATCCACAATGTAGATTTTACCAGTTTTCTAAGTCTCTCTTATTTTCTTGTACTTATACTTGGAATTCTCTGTGTAAACCTCTGTAACTTCTCTAGGTAGATGAATCAATGTGTACTTTCTCTTGTTTCTATCTGTTACCAATCTTGAGAAACTCATACATTCTCTGTTCACTGTGTCCCAGTCTTAGAGAAGTAGACTTCTTTCTGCGAAAGTGCTGTTTTCACAGTGCTAAGTACTCCCAACTCTATCCACAATGTAGGTTTTACCAGTTTTCTAAATCTCTCTTATTTTCTTGTAGTTATACTTGGAATTCTCTGTGAAAACCTCTGTAACTTCTCTAGGTAGATGAATCACTGTGTACTTTCTCTTGTTTCTATCTGTTACCAATCTTGAGAAACTCATACATTCTCTGTTCACTGTTTCTCAGTCTTAGAGAAGTAAATTTCTTTCTGTAAAAGTGCTGTTTTCACAGTGCTAAGTACTCCCAACTCTATCAACAATGTAGGTTTCACCAGTTTTCTAAGTCTCTCTTATTTTCTTGTACTTATCCTTGGAATTCTCTGTGTAAACATCTGTAACTTCTCTAGGTAGATGAATCACTGTGTACGTTCTCTTGTTTGTATCTGTTACCAATCTTGAGAAACTCATACATTCTCTGTTCACTGTTACCCAGTGTTAGAGAAGTAGATTTCTTTCTGCGAAAGTGCTGTTTTCACAGTGCTAAGTACTCCCAACTCTATTAACAATGTAGGTTTTACCAGTTTTCTAAGTCTCTCTTATTTTCTTGTACTTATCCTTGGAATTCTCTGTGTAAACCTTTGTAACTTCTCTAGGTAGATGAATCACTGTGTACTTTCTCTTGTTTCTATCTGTTACCAATCTTGGGAAACCCATACATTCTCTGTTCACTGTTTCGCAGTGTTAGAGAAGTAGATTTCTTTCTGCGAAAGTGCTGTTTTCACAGTGCTAAGTACTCCCAACTCTATCCACAATGTAGATTTTACCAGTTTTCTAAGTCTCTCTTATTTTCTTGTACTTATACTTGGAATTCTCTGTGTAAACCTCTGTAACTTCTCTAGGTAGATGAATCTATGTGTACTTTCTCTTGTTTCTATCTGTTACCAATCTTGAGAAACTCATACATTCTCTGTTCACTGTGTCCCAGTCTTAGAGAAGTAGACTTCTTTCTGCGAAAGTGCTGTTTTCACAGTGCTAAGTACTCCCAACTCTATCCACAATGTAGGTTTTACCAGTTTTCTAAGTCTCTCTTATTTTCTTGTAGTTATACTTGGAATTCTCTGTGTAAACCTCTGTAACTTCTCTAGGCAGATGAATCACTGTGTACTTTCTCTTGTTTCTATCTGTTACCAATCTTGAGAAACTCATACATTCTCTGTTCACTGTTTCTGAGTCTTAGAGAAGTAAATTTCTTTCTGTAAAAGTGCTGTTTTCACAGTGCTAAGTACTCCCAACTCTATCAACAATGTAGGTTTCACCAGTTTTCTAAGTCTCTCTTATTTTCTTGTACTTATCCTTGGAATTCTCTGTGTAAACATCTGTAACTTCTCTAGGTAGATGAATCACTGTGTACGTTCTCTTGTTTGTATCTGTTACCAATCTTGAGAAACTCATACATTCTCTGTTCACTGTTACCCAGTGTTAGAGAAGTAGATTTCTTTCTGCGAAAGTGCTGTTTTCACAGTGCTAAGTACTCCCAACTCTATTAACAATGTAGGTTTTACCAGTTTTCTAAGTCTCTCTTATTTTCTTGTACTTATCCTTGGAATTCTCTGTGTAAACCTCTGTAACTTCTCTAGGTAGATGAATCACTGTGTACTTTCTCTTGTTTCTATCTGTTACCAATCTTGGGAAACTCATACATTCTCTGTTCACTGTTTCGCAGTGTTAGAGAAGTAGATTTCTTTCTGCGAAAGTGCTGTTTTCACAGTGCTAAGTACTCCCAACTCTATCCACAATGTAGATTTTACCAGTTTTCTAAGTCTCTCTTATTTTCTTGTACTTATACTTGGAATTCTCTGTGTAAACCTCTGTAACTTCTCTAGGTAGATGAATCTATGTGTACTTTCTCTTGTTTCTATCTGTTACCAATCTTGAGAAACTCATACATTCTCTGTTCACTGTGTCCCAGTCTTAGAGAAGTAGACTTCTTTCTGCGAAAGTGCTGTTTTCACAGTGCTAAGTACTCCCAACTCTATCCACAATGTAGGTTTTACCAGTTTTCTAAGTCTCTCTTATTTTCTTGTAGTTATACTTGGAATTCTCTGTGTAAACCTCTGTAACTTCTCTAGGCAGATGAATCACTGTGTACTTTCTCTTGTTTCTATCTGTTACCAATCTTGAGAAACTCATACATTCTCTGTTCACTGTTTCCCAGTCTTAGAGAAGTAGATTTCTTTCTGCAAAAGTGCTGTTTTCACAGTGCTAAGTACTCCCAACTCTATCAACAATGTAGGTTTTACCAGTTTTCTAAGTCTCTCTTATTTTCTTGTACTTATACTTGGTTTTCTCCGTGTAAACCTCTGTAACTTTTCTAGGTAGACGAATCACTGTGTACTTTCTCTTGTTTCTATCTGTTACCAATCTTGAGAAACTCATACATTCTCTGTTCACTGTTTCACGGACTTAGAGAACTAAATTTCTTTTGGCGAAAGTGCTGTTTTCACAGTGCTAAGTACTCCCAACTCTATCAACAATGTAAGTTTTACCTGTTTTCTAAGTCTCTCTTATTTTATTGTACTTATACTTGGAATTCTCTGTGTAAACCTCTGTAACTTTTCTAGGTAGATGAATCACTGCGTACTTTCTCTTGTTTCTATCTGATACCAATCTTGAGAAAGTCATACATTCTCTGTTCACTGTTTCCCAGTCTTAGAGAAGTAGATTTCTTTCTGCGAAAGTGCTGTTTTCACAGTGCTAAGTACTCCCAACTCTATCAACAATGTAGGTTTTACCAGTTTTCTAAGTCTCTCTTATTTTCTTGTACTTATCCTTGGAATTCTCTGTGTAAACCTCTTTAACTTTTCTAGGTAAATGAATCACTGTGTACTTTCGCTTGTTTCTATCTGTTTCCAAACTTGAGAAACTCATACATTCTCTGTTCACGGTTTCACGGACTTACAGAACTAAATTTCCTTCGGCGAAAGTGCTGTTTTCACAGTGGTAAGTACTCCCAACTCTATCCACAATGTAGGTTTTACCAGTTTTCTAAGTCTCTCTTATTTTTTTGTAGTTATACTTGGAATTCTCTGTGTAAACCTCTGTAACTTCTCTAGGTAGATGAATCACTGTGTACTTTCTCTTGCTTCTATCTGTTACCAATCTTCAGAAACTCATACATTCTCTGTTCACTGTTTCCCAGTCTTAGAGAAGTAGATTTCTTTCTGCAAAAGTGCTGTTTTCACAGTGCTAAGTACTCCCAACTCTATCCACAATGTAGGTTTTACCAGTTTTCTAAGTCTCTCTTATTTTCTTGTACTTATACTTGGAATTCTCTGTGTAAACCTGTCTAACTTCTCTAGGTAGATGAATCACTGTGTACTTTCTCTTGTTTCTATCTGTTACCAATCTTGAGAAACTCATACATTCTCTCTTCACTGTGTCTCAGTCTTAGAGAAGTAGATTTCTTTCTGCGAAAGTGCTGTTTTCACAGTGCTAAGTACTCCCAACTCTATCCACAATGTAGGTTTTACCAGTTTTCTAAGTCTCTCTTATTTTCTTGTAGTTATACTTGGAATTCTCTGTGTAAACATCTGTAACTTCTCTAGGTAGATGAATCACTGTGTACGTTCTCTTGATGTATCTGTTACCAATCTTGAGAAACTCATACATTCTCTGTTCACTGTTACCCAGTGTTAGAGAAGTAGATTTCTTTCTGCGAAAGTGCTGTTTTCACAGTGCTAAGTACTCCCAACTCTATCAACAATGTAGGTTTTACCAGTTTTCTAAGTCTCTCTTATTTTCTTGTACTTATCCTTGGAATTCTCTGTGTAAACCTCTGTAACTTCTCTAGGTAGATGAATCACTGTGTACTTTCTCTTGTTTCTATCTGTTACCAATCTTGGGAAACTCATACATTCTCTGTTCACTGTTTCGCAGTGTTAGAGAAGTAGATTTCTTTCTGCGAAAGTGCTGTTTTCACAGTGCTAAGTACTCCCAACTCTATCCACAATGTAGATTTTACCAGTTTTCTAAGTCTCTCTTATTTTCTTGTACTTATACTTGGAATTCTCTGTGTAAACCTCTGTAACTTCTCTAGGTAGATGAATCAATGTGTACTTTCTCTTGTTTCTATCTGTTACCAATCTTGAGAAACTCATACATTCTCTGTTCACTGTGTCCCAGTCTTAGAGAAGTAGACTTCTTTCTGCGAAAGTGCTGTTTTCACAGTGCTAAGTACTCCCAACTCTATCCACAATGTAGGTTTTACCAGTTTTCTAAATCTCTCTTATTTTCTTGTAGTTATACTTGGAATTCTCTGTGAAAACCTCTGTAACTTCTCTAGGTAGATGAATCACTGTGTACTTTCTCTTGTTTCTATCTGTTACCAATCTTGAGAAACTCATACATTCTCTGTTCACTGTTTCTCAGTCTTAGAGAAGTAAATTTCTTTCTGTAAAAGTGCTGTTTTCACAGTGCTAAGTACTCCCAACTCTATCAACAATGTAGGTTTCACCAGTTTTCTAAGTCTCTCTTATTTTCTTGTACTTATCCTTGGAATTCTCTGTGTAAACATCTGTAACTTCTCTAGGTAGATGAATCACTGTGTACGTTCTCTTGTTTGTATCTGTTACCAATCTTGAGAAACTCATACATTCTCTGTTCACTGTTACCCAGTGTTAGAGAAGTAGATTTCTTTCTGCGAAAGTGCTGTTTTCACAGTGCTAAGTACTCCCAACTCTATCAACAATGTAGGTTTTACCAGTTTTCTAAGTCTCTCTTATTTTCTTGTACTTATCCTTGGAATTCTCTGTGTAAACCTCTGTAACTTCTCTAGGTAGATGAATCACTGTGTACTTTCTCTTTTTCTATCTGTTACCAATCTTGGAAAACTCATACATTCTCTGTTCACTGTTTCGCAGTGTTAGAGAAGTAGATTTCTTTCTGCGAAAGTGCTGTTTTCACAGTGCTAAGTACTCCCAACTCTATCCACAATGTAGATTTTACCAGTTTTCTAAGTCTCTCTTATTTTCTTGTACTTATACTTGGAATTCTGTGTGTAAACCTCTGTAACTTCTCTAGGTCGATGAATCTATGTGTACTTTCTCTTGTTTCTATCTGTTACCAATCTTGAGAAACTCATACATTCTCTGTTCACTGTGTCCCAGTCTTAGAGAAGTAGACTTCTTTCTGCGAAAGTGCTGTTTTCACAGTGCTAAGTACTCCCAACTCTATCCACAATGTAGGTTTTACCAGTTTTCTAAGTCTCTCTTATTTTCTTGTAGCTATACTTGGAATTCTCTGTGTAAACCTCTGTAACTTCTCTAGGCAGATGAATCACTGTGTACTTTCTCTTGTTTCTATCTGTTACCAATCTTGAGAAACTCATACATTCTCTGTTCACTGTTTCCCAGTCTTAGAGAAGTAGATTTCTTTCTGCAAAAGTGCTGTTTTCACAGTGCTAAGTACTCCCAACTCTATCAACAATGTAGGTTTTACCAGTTTTCTAAGACTCTCTTATTTTCTTGTACTTATACTTGGTTTTCTCTGTGTAAACCTCTGTAACTTTTCTAGGTAGACGGATCACTGTGTACTTTCTCTTGTTTCTATCTGTTACCAACCTTGAGAAACTCATACATTCTCTGTTCACTGTTTCACGGACTTAGAGAACTAAATTTCTTTTGGCGAAAGTGCTGTTTTCACAGTGCTAAGTACTCCCAACTCTATCAACAATGTAAGTTTTACCAGTTTTCTAAGTCTCTCTTATTTTATTGTACTTATACTTGGAATTCTCTGTGTAAACCTCTGTAACTTTTCTAGGTAGATGAATCACTGCGTACTTTCTCTTGTTTCTATCTGATACCAATCTTGAGAAAGTCATACATTCTCTGTTCACTGTTTCCCAGTCTTAGAGAAGTAGATTTCTTTCTGCAAAAGTGCTGTTTTCACAGTGCTAAGTACTCCCAACTCTATCCACAATGTAGGTTTTACCAGTTTTCTAAGTCTCTCTTATTTTCTTGTACTTATACTTGGAATTCTCTGTGTAAACCTGTCTAACTTCTCTAGGTAGATGAATCACTGTGTACTTTCTCTTGTTTCTATCTGTTACCAATCTTGAGAAACTCATACATTCTCTCTTCACTGTGTCCCAGTCTTAGAGAAGTAGATTTCTTTCTGCGAAAGTGCTGTTTTCACAGTGCTAAGTACTCCCAACTCTATCCACAATGTAGGTTTTACCAGTTTTCTAAGTCTCTCTTATTTTCTTGTAGTTATACTTGGAATTCTCTGTGTAAACATCTGTAAGTTCTCTAGGTAGATGAATCACTGTGTACGTTCTCTTGTTTGTATCTGTTACCAATCTTGAGAAACTCATACATTGTCTGTTCACTGTTACCCAGTGTTAGAGAAGTAGATTTCTTTCTGCGAAAGTGCTGTTTTCACAGTGCTAAGTACTCCCAACTCTATCAACAATGTAGGTTTTACCAGTTTTCTAAGTCTCTCTTATTTTCTTGTACTTATCCTTGGAATTCTCTGTGTAAACCTCTGTAACTTCTCTAGGTAGATGAATCACTGTGTACTTTCTCTTGTTTCTATCTGTTACCAATCTTGGGAAACTCATACATTCTCTGTTCACTGTTTCGCAGTGTTAGAGAAGTAGATTTCTTTCTGCGAAAGTGCTGTTTTCACAGTGCTAAGTACTCCCAACTCTATCCACAATGTAGATTTTACCAGTTTTCTAAATCTCTCTTATTTTCTTGTACTTATACTTGGAATTCTCTGTGTAAACCTCTGTAACTTCTCTAGGTAGATGAATCAATGTGTACTTTCTCTTGTTTCTATCTGTTACCAATCTTGAGAAACTTATACATTCTCTGTTCACTGTGTCCCAGTCTTACAGAAGTAGACTTCTTTCTGCGAAAGTGCTGTTTTCACAGTGCTAAGTACTCCCAACTCTATCCACAATGTAGGTTTTACCAGTTTTCTAAATCTCTCTTATTTTCTTGTAGTTATACTTTGAATTCTCTGTGAAAACCTCTGTAACTTCTCTAGGTAGATGAATCACTGTGTACTTTCTCTTGTTTCTATCTGTTACCAATCTTGAGAAACTCATACATTCTCTGTTCACTGTTTCCCAGTCTTAGAGAAGTAGATTTCTTTCTGTAAAAGTGCTGTTTTCACAGTGCTAAGTACTCCCAACTCTATCAACAATGTAAGTTTTACCAGTTTTCAAAGTCTCTCTTATTTTCTTCTACTTATCCTTGGAATTCTCTGTGTAAACCTCTGTAACTTTTCTAGGTAGATGAATCACTGCATACTTTCTCTTGTTTCTATCTGATACCAATCTTGAGAAAGTCATACATTCTCTGTTCACTGTTTCCCAGTCTTAGAGAAGTAGATTTCTTTCTGCGAAAGTGCTGTTTTCACAGTGCTAAGTACTCCCAACTCTATCAACAATGTAGGTTTTACCAGTTTTCTAAGTCTCTCTTATTTTCTTGTACTTATCCTTGGAATTCTCTGTGTAAACCTCTTTAACTTTTCTAGGTAAATGAATCACTGTGTACTTTCGCTTGTTTCTATCTGTTTCCAAACTTGAGAAACTCATACATTCTCTGTTCACGGTTTCACGGACTTACAGAACTAAATTTCCTTCGGCGAAAGTGCTGTTTTCACAGTGGTAAGTACTCCCAACTCTATCCACAATGTAGGTTTTACCAGTTTTCTAAGTCTCTCTTATTTTTTTGTAGTTATACTTGGAATTCTCTGTGTAAACCTCTGTAACTTCTCTAGGTAGATGAATCACTGTGTACTTTCTCTTGCTTCTATCTGTTACCAATCTTCAGAAACTCATACATTCTCTGTTCACTGTTTCCCAGTCTTAGAGAAGTAGATTTCTTTCTGCAAAAGTGCTGTTTTCACAGTGCTAAGTACTCCCAACTCTATCCACAATGTAGGTTTTACCAGTTTTCTAAGTCTCTCTTATTTTCTTGTACTTATACTTGGAATTCTCTGTGTAAACCTGTCTAACTTCTCTAGGTAGATGAATCACTGTGTACTTTCTCTTGTTTCTATCTGTTACCAATCTTGAGAAACTCATACATTCTCTCTTCACTGTGTCTCAGTCTTAGAGAAGTAGATTTCTTTCTGCGAAAGTGCTGTTTTCACAGTGCTAAGTACTCCCAACTCTATCCACAATGTAGGTTTTACCAGTTTTCTAAGTCTCTCTTATTTTCTTGTAGTTATACTTGGAATTCTCTGTGTAAACATCTGTAACTTCTCTAGGTAGATGAATCACTGTGTACGTTCTCTTGATGTATCTGTTACCAATCTTGAGAAACTCATACATTCTCTGTTCACTGTTACCCAGTGTTAGAGAAGTAGATTTCTTTCTGCGAAAGTGCTGTTTTCACAGTGCTAAGTACTCCCAACTCTATCAACAATGTAGGTTTTACCAGTTTTCTAAGTCTCTCTTATTTTCTTGTACTTATCCTTGGAATTCTCTGTGTAAACCTCTGTAACTTCTCTAGGTAGATGAATCACTGTGTACTTTCTCTTGTTTCTATCTGTTACCAATCTTGGGAAACTCATACATTCTCTGTTCACTGTTTCGCAGTGTTAGAGAAGTAGATTTCTTTCTGCGAAAGTGCTGTTTTCACAGTGCTAAGTACTCCCAACTCTATCCACAATGTAGATTTTACCAGTTTTCTAAGTCTCTCTTATTTTCTTGTACTTATACTTGGAATTCTCTGTGTAAACCTCTGTAACTTCTCTAGGTAGATGAATCAATGTGTACTTTCTCTTGTTTCTATCTGTTACCAATCTTGAGAAACTCATACATTCTCTGTTCACTGTGTCCCAGTCTTAGAGAAGTAGACTTCTTTCTGCGAAAGTGCTGTTTTCACAGTGCTAAGTACTCCCAACTCTATCCACAATGTAGGTTTTACCAGTTTTCTAAATCTCTCTTATTTTCTTGTAGTTATACTTGGAATTCTCTGTGAAAACCTCTGTAACTTCTCTAGGTAGATGAATCACTGTGTACTTTCTCTTGTTTCTATCTGTTACCAATCTTGAGAAACTCATACATTCTCTGTTCACTGTTTCTCAGTCTTAGAGAAGTAAATTTCTTTCTGTAAAAGTGCTGTTTTCACAGTGCTAAGTACTCCCAACTCTATCAACAATGTAGGTTTCACCAGTTTTCTAAGTCTCTCTTATTTTCTTGTACTTATCCTTGGAATTCTCTGTGTAAACATCTGTAACTTCTCTAGGTAGATGAATCACTGTGTACGTTCTCTTGTTTGTATCTGTTACCAATCTTGAGAAACTCATACATTCTCTGTTCACTGTTACCCAGTGTTAGAGAAGTAGATTTCTTTCTGCGAAAGTGCTGTTTTCACAGTGCTAAGTACTCCCAACTCTATCAACAATGTAGGTTTTACCAGTTTTCTAAGTCTCTCTTATTTTCTTGTACTTATCCTTGGAATTCTCTGTGTAAACCTCTGTAACTTCTCTAGGTAGATGAATCACTGTGTACTTTCTCTTTTTCTATCTGTTACCAATCTTGGAAAACTCATACATTCTCTGTTCACTGTTTCGCAGTGTTAGAGAAGTAGATTTCTTTCTGCGAAAGTGCTGTTTTCACAGTGCTAAGTACTCCCAACTCTATCCACAATGTAGATTTTACCAGTTTTCTAAGTCTCTCTTATTTTCTTGTACTTATACTTGGAATTCTGTGTGTAAACCTCTGTAACTTCTCTAGGTCGATGAATCTATGTGTACTTTCTCTTGTTTCTATCTGTTACCAATCTTGAGAAACTCATACATTCTCTGTTCACTGTGTCCCAGTCTTAGAGAAGTAGACTTCTTTCTGCGAAAGTGCTGTTTTCACAGTGCTAAGTACTCCCAACTCTATCCACAATGTAGGTTTTACCAGTTTTCTAAGTCTCTCTTATTTTCTTGTAGCTATACTTGGAATTCTCTGTGTAAACCTCTGTAACTTCTCTAGGCAGATGAATCACTGTGTACTTTCTCTTGTTTCTATCTGTTACCAATCTTGAGAAACTCATACATTCTCTGTTCACTGTTTCCCAGTCTTAGAGAAGTAGATTTCTTTCTGCAAAAGTGCTGTTTTCACAGTGCTAAGTACTCCCAACTCTATCAACAATGTAGGTTTTACCAGTTTTCTAAGACTCTCTTATTTTCTTGTACTTATACTTGGTTTTCTCTGTGTAAACCTCTGTAACTTTTCTAGGTAGACGGATCACTGTGTACTTTCTCTTGTTTCTATCTGTTACCAACCTTGAGAAACTCATACATTCTCTGTTCACTGTTTCACGGACTTAGAGAACTAAATTTCTTTTGGCGAAAGTGCTGTTTTCACAGTGCTAAGTACTCCCAACTCTATCAACAATGTAAGTTTTACCAGTTTTCTAAGTCTCTCTTATTTTATTGTACTTATACTTGGAATTCTCTGTGTAAACCTCTGTAACTTTTCTAGGTAGATGAATCACTGCGTACTTTCTCTTGTTTCTATCTGATACCAATCTTGAGAAAGTCATACATTCTCTGTTCACTGTTTCCCAGTCTTAGAGAAGTAGATTTCTTTCTGCAAAAGTGCTGTTTTCACAGTGCTAAGTACTCCCAACTCTATCCACAATGTAGGTTTTACCAGTTTTCTAAGTCTCTCTTATTTTCTTGTACTTATACTTGGAATTCTCTGTGTAAACCTGTCTAACTTCTCTAGGTAGATGAATCACTGTGTACTTTCTCTTGTTTCTATCTGTTACCAATCTTGAGAAACTCATACATTCTCTCTTCACTGTGTCCCAGTCTTAGAGAAGTAGATTTCTTTCTGCGAAAGTGCTGTTTTCACAGTGCTAAGTACTCCCAACTCTATCCACAATGTAGGTTTTACCAGTTTTCTAAGTCTCTCTTATTTTCTTGTAGTTATACTTGGAATTCTCTGTGTAAACATCTGTAAGTTCTCTAGGTAGATGAATCACTGTGTACGTTCTCTTGTTTGTATCTGTTACCAATCTTGAGAAACTCATACATTGTCTGTTCACTGTTACCCAGTGTTAGAGAAGTAGATTTCTTTCTGCGAAAGTGCTGTTTTCACAGTGCTAAGTACTCCCAACTCTATCAACAATGTAGGTTTTACCAGTTTTCTAAGTCTCTCTTATTTTCTTGTACTTATCCTTGGAATTCTCTGTGTAAACCTCTGTAACTTCTCTAGGTAGATGAATCACTGTGTACTTTCTCTTGTTTCTATCTGTTACCAATCTTGGGAAACTCATACATTCTCTGTTCACTGTTTCGCAGTGTTAGAGAAGTAGATTTCTTTCTGCGAAAGTGCTGTTTTCACAGTGCTAAGTACTCCCAACTCTATCCACAATGTAGATTTTACCAGTTTTCTAAATCTCTCTTATTTTCTTGTACTTATACTTGGAATTCTCTGTGTAAACCTCTGTAACTTCTCTAGGTAGATGAATCAATGTGTACTTTCTCTTGTTTCTATCTGTTACCAATCTTGAGAAACTTATACATTCTCTGTTCACTGTGTCCCAGTCTTACAGAAGTAGACTTCTTTCTGCGAAAGTGCTGTTTTCACAGTGCTAAGTACTCCCAACTCTATCCACAATGTAGGTTTTACCAGTTTTCTAAATCTCTCTTATTTTCTTGTAGTTATACTTTGAATTCTCTGTGAAAACCTCTGTAACTTCTCTAGGTAGATGAATCACTGTGTACTTTCTCTTGTTTCTATCTGTTACCAATCTTGAGAAACTCATACATTCTCTGTTCACTGTTTCCCAGTCTTAGAGAAGTAGATTTCTTTCTGTAAAAGTGCTGTTTTCACAGTGCTAAGTACTCCCAACTCTATCAACAATGTAAGTTTTACCAGTTTTCAAAGTCTCTCTTATTTTCTTCTACTTATCCTTGGAATTCTCTGTGTAAACCTCTGTAACTTTTCTAGGTAGATGAATCACTGCATACTTTCTCTTGTTTCTATCTGATACCAATCTTGAGAAAGTCATACATTCTCTGTTCACTGTTTCCCAGTCTTAGAGAAGTAGATTTCTTTCTGCGAAAGTGCTGTTTTCACAGTGCTAAGTACTCCCAACTCTATCAACAATGTAGGTTTTACCAGTTTTCTAAGTCTCTCTTATTTTCTTGTACTTATCCTTGGAATTCTCTGTGTAAACCTCTGTAACTTTTCTAGGTAAATGAATCACTGTGTACTTTCGCTTGTTTCTATCTGTTACCAATCTTGAGAAACTCATACATTCTCTGTTCACTGTTTTACGGACTTAGAGAACTAAATTTCCTTCGGCGAAAGTGCTGTTTTCACAGAGCTAAGGACTCCCAACTCTATCAACAATGTAGGTTTTACCAGTTTTCTAAGTCTCTCTTATTTTCTTGTATTTATACTTGGAATTCTCTGTGTAAACCTCTGTAACTTTTCTAGGTAGATGAATCACTGTGTACTTTCTCTTGTTTCTATCTGTTACCAATCTTGAGAAACTCATACATTCTCTGTTCACTGTTTCCCAGTGTTAGAGAAGTAGATTTCTTTCTGTGAAAGTGCTGTTTTCACAGTGCTACGTACTCCCAACGCTATCAACAATGTAGGTTTTACCAGTTTTCTAAGTCTCTCTTATTTTCTTGTACTTATCCTTGGAATTCTCTGTGCAAACCTCTGTAACTTTTCTAGGTAGTTGAATCACTGTGTACTTTCTCTTGTTTCTATCTGTTACCAATCTTGAGAAACTCATACATTCTCTGTTCACTGTTTCACGGGCTTAGAGTACTAAATTTCCTCTGCGAAAGTGGTGTTTTCACAGTGCTAAGTACTCCCAACTCTATCAACAATGTAGGTTTTACCAGTTTTCTAAGTCTCTCTTATTTTCTTGTACTTACACTAGGTTTTCTCTGTGTAAACCTCTGTAACTTTTCTAAGTAGATGAATCACTGTGTACTTTCTCTTGTTTCTATCTGTTACCAATCTTGGGAAACTCATACATTCTCTCTTCACTGTTTCACGGACTTAGAGAACTAAATTTCTTTCGGCGAAAGTGCTGTTTTCACAGTGCTAAGTACTCCCAACTCTATCAACAATGTAGGTTTTAACAGTTTTCTAAGTCTCTCTTATTTTCTTGTACTTATACTTGGAATTCTCTGTGTAAACCTCTGTAACTTTTCTAGGTAGATGAATCACTGTGTACTTTCTCTTGTTTCTATCTGTTACCAATCTTGAGAAACTCATACATTCTCTGTTCACTGTTTCACGGACTTACAGAACTAAATTTCCTTCGGCGAAAGTGCTGTTTTCATAGTGCTAAGTACTCCCAACTCTATCAACAATGTAGATTTTACCAGATTTCTAAGTCTCTCTTATTTTCTTCTACTTATACTTGGAATTCTCTCTGTAAACCTCTGTAACTTTTCTAGGTAGATGAATCACTGTGTACTTTCTCTTGTTTCTATCTGTTACCAATCTTGAGAAACTCATACATTCTCTGTTCACTGTTTCCCAGTGTTAGAGAAGTAGATTTCTTTCTGCGAAAGTGCTCTTTTCACAGTGCTAAGTACTCCCCACTCTATCCACAATGTAGGTTTTACGAGTTTTCAGAGTCTCTCTTATTTTCTTGTACTTATACTTGGAATTCTCTGTGTAAACCTCTGTAACTTCTCTAGGTAGATGATTCACTGTTTACTTTCTCTTGTTTCTATCTGTTACCAATCTGGAGAAACTCATATATTCTCTGTTCACTGTTTCCCGGTCTTAGAGAAGTAGATTTCTTTCTGGGAAAGTGCTGTTTTCACAGTGCTAACTACTCCCAACTCTATCCACAATGTAGGTTTTACCAGTTTTCTAAGTCTCTCTTATTTTCTTGTACTTATACATGTACTTCTCTTTGTAAACTTCTGTAACTTCTCTAGGTAGATGAACCACTGTGTACTTTCTCTTGTTTCTATCTGTTACCAATCTTGAGAAACTCATACATTCTCTGATCACTGTTTCACGGACTTAGAGAACTAAATTTCCTTCGGCGAAAGTGCTGTTTTCACAGTGCTAAGTACTCCCAACTCTATCCACAATGTAGATTTTACCAGTTCTCTAAGTCTCTCTTATTTTCTTGTACTTATACTTGGAATTCTCTGTGTAAACATGTGTAACTTCTCTAGGTAGATGAATCACTATGTACTTTCTCTTGTTTCTATCTGTTACCAATCTGGAGAAACTCATACATTCTCTGTTCACTGTTTCCCAGTCTTAGAGAAGTAGATTTCTTTCTGGGAAAGTGCTGTTTTCACAGTGCTAAGTACTCCCAACTCTATCCACAATGTAGGTTTTTCCAGTTTTCTAAGTCTCTCTTATATTCTTGTAGTTATACATGGAATTCTCTGATTAAACTTCTGTAACTTCTCTAGGTAGATGAATCACTGTGTACTTTCTCTTGTTTCTATCTGTTACCAATCTTGAGAAACTCATACATTCTCTGTTCACTGTTTCCCAGTGTTAGAGAAGTAGATTTCTTTGTGGAAAGTGCTGTTTTCACAGTGCTAGGTACTCCCAACTTTATCAACATTGTAGATTTTCCCAGTTTTCTAAGTCTCTCTTATTTTCTTGTACTTATTCTTGGAATTCTCTGTGTAAACCTCTGTAACTTTTCTAGGTAGATGAATCACTGTGTACTTTCTCTTGTTTCTATCTGTTACCAATCTTGAGAAACTCATACATTGTCTGTTCACTGTTTCCCAGTCTTAGAGAAGTAGATTTCTTTGTGCGAAAGTGCTGTTTTCACAGTGCTAAGTACTCCCAATTCTATCAACAATGTAGGTTTTACCAGTTTTCTAAGTCTCTCTTATTTTCATTTACTTATACTTGGTTTTCTCTGTGTAAACCTCTGTGACTTTTCTAGGTAGATGAATTACTGTGTACTTTCTCTTGTTTCTATCTGTTACCAATCTTGAGAAACTCATACATTCTCTGTTCACTGTTTCACGGACTTAGAGAACTAAATTTCTTTCGGCGAAAGTGCTGTTTTCAGAGTGCTAAGTACTCCCAACGCTATCAACAATGTAGGTTTTACCAGTTTTCTAAGTCTCTCTTATTTTCTTGTAATTATATTTGGAATTCTCTGTGTAAACCTCTGTAACTTTTCTAGGTAGATGAATCACTGTGTACTTTCTCTTGTTTCTATCTGTTACCAATCTTGAGAAACTCATACATTCTCTGTTCACTGTTTCACGGACTTAGAGAACTAAATTTCTTTCGGTGAAAGTGCTGTTTTCACAGTGCTAAGTACTCCCAACTCTGTCAACAATGTAGGTTTTGCCAGTTTTCTAAGTCTCTCTTATTTTCTTGTAGTTATACTTGGAATTCTCTCTGTAAACCTCTGTAACTTTTCTACGTAGATGAATCACTGTGTACTTTCTCTTGTTTCTATCTGTTACCAATCTTGAGAAACTCATACATTCTCTGTTCACTGTTTCCCAGTGTTAGAGAAGTAGATTTCTTTCTGCGAAAGTGCTGTTTTCACAGTGCTAAATAATCACAACTCTATCAACAATGTAGGTTTTACCAGTTTTCTAAGTCTCTCTTATTTTCTTGTACTTATCCTTGGAATTCTCTGTGTAATCCTCTGTAACTTTTTTAGGTAGTTGAATCACTGTGTACTTTCGCTTGTTTCTGTCTGTTACCAAACTTGAGAAACTCATACATTCTCTGTTCACTGTTTCACGGACTTAGAGAACTAAATTTCCTTCGGCGAAAGTGCTGTTTTCACAGTGCTAAGTACTCCCAACTCTATCCACAATGTAGGTTTTACCAGTTTTCTAAGTCTCTCTTATTTTCTTGTACTTATCCTTGGAATTCTCTGTGTAAACCTCTGTAACTTCTCTAGGTAGATGAATCAATGTGTACTTTCTCTTGTTTCTATCTGTTACCAATCTTGAGAAACTCATACATTCTCTGTTCACTGTGTCCCAGTCTTAGAGAAGTAGACTTCTTTCTGCGAAATTGCTGTTTTCACAGTGCTAAGTACTCCCAACTCTATCCACAATGTAGGTTTTACCAGTTTTCTAAATCTCTCTTATTTTCTTGTAGTTATACTTGGAATTCTCTGTGAAAACCTCTGTAACTTCTCTAGGTAGATGAATCACTGTGTACTTTCTCTTGTTTCTATCTGTTACCAATCTTGAGAAACTCATACATTCTCTGTTCACTGTTTCCCAGTCTTAGAGAAGTAGATTTCTTTCTGTAAAAGTGCTGTTTTCACAGTGCTAAGTACTCCCAACTCTATCAACAATGTAAGTTTTACCAGTTTTCTAAGTCTCTCTTATTTTCTTGTACTTATCCTTGGAATTCTCTGTGTAAACCTCTGTAACTTTTCTAGGTAGATGAATCACTGCGTACTTTCTCTTGTTTCTATCTGATACCAATCTTGAGAAAGTCATACATTCTCTGTTCACTGTTTCCCAGTCTTAGAGAAGTAGATTTCTTTCTGCGAAAGTGCTGTTTTCACAGTGCTAAGTACTCCCAACTCTATCAACAATGTAGGTTTTACCAGTTTTCTAAGTCTCTCTTATTTTCTTGTACTTATCCTTGGAATTCTCTGTGTAAACCTCTGTAACTTTTCTAGGTAAATGAATCACTGTGTACTTTCGCTTGTTTCTATCTGTTTCCAAACTTGAGAAACTCATACATTCTCTGTTCACTGTTTCACGGACTTACAGAACTAAATTTCCTTCGGCGAAAGTGCTGTTTTCACAGGGCTAAGTACTCCCAACTCTATCCACAATGTAGGTTTTACCAGTTTCTAAGTCTCTCTTATTTTATTGTACTTATACTTGGTTTTCTCTGTGTAAACCTCTTTAACTTTTCTAGGTAGATGAACCACTGTGTACTTTCTCTTGTTTCTATCTGTTACCAATCTTGAGAAACTCATACATTCTCTGTTCACTGTTTCACGGACTTAGAGAACTAAATTTCTTTTGGAGAAAGTGCTGTTTTCACAGTGCTAAATACTCCCAACTCTATCAACAATGTTGGTTTTAACAGTTTTCTAAGTCTCTCTTATTTTCTTGTACTTATACTTGGAATTCTCTGTGTAAACCTCTGTAACTGTTCTACGTAGATGAATCACTGTGTTCTTTCGCTTGTTTCTATCTGTTACCAAACTTGAGAAACTCATACATTCTCTGTTGACTGTTTCACGGACTTAGAGAACTAAATTTCCTTCGGCGAAAGTGCTGTTTTCACAGTGCTAAGTACTCCCAACTCTATCAACACTGTAGGTTTTACCAGTTTTCTAAGTCTCTCTTATTTTCTTGTACTTATACTTGGAATTCTCTGTGTAAACCTCTGTAACTTCTCTAGGTAGATGAATCACTGTGTACTTTCTCTAGTTTCTATCTGTTACCAATCTTGAGAAACTCATACATTCTCTGTTCACTGTTTCACGGACTTAGAGAACTAAATTTCTTTCGGCGAAAGTGCTGTTTTCACAGTGCTAACTACTCCCAACTCTATCAACAATGTAGGTTTTACCAGTTTTCTCAGTCTCTCTTATTTTCTTGCAGTTATACTTGGAATTCTCTGTGTAAACCTCTGTAACTTTTCTAGGTAGATGAATCACTGTGTACTTTCTCTTGTTTCTATCTGTTACCAATCTTGAGAAACTCATACATTCTCTGTTCACTGTTTCCCAGTGTTAGAGAAGTAGATTTCTTTCTGTGAAAGTGCTGTTTTCACAGTGCTAAGTACTCCCAACTCTATCCACAATGTAGATTTTACCAGTTTTCTAAGTCTCTCTTATTTTCTTGTACTTATACTTGGAATTCTCTGTGTAAACCTCTGTAACATTTCTAGGTAGATGAATCACTGTGTACTTTCTCTTGTTTCTATCTGTTACCAATCTTGAGAAACTCATACATTCTCTGTTCACTGTTTTACGGACTTAGAGAACTAAATTTCCTTCGGCGAAAGTGCTGTTTTCACAGAGCTAAGGACTCCCAACTCTATCAACAATGTAGGTTTTACCAGTTTTCTAAGTCTCTCTTATTTTCTTGTATTTATACTTGGAATTCTCTGTGTAAACCTCTGTAACTTTTCTAGGTAGATGAATCACTGTGTACTTTCTCTTGTTTCTATCTGTTACCAATCTTGAGAAACTCATACATTCTCTGTTCACTGTTTCCCAGTGTTAGAGAAGTAGATTTCTTTGTGGAAAGTGCTGTTTTCACAGTGCTACGTACTCCCAACTTTATCAACATTGTAGATTTTCCCAGTTTTCTAAGTCTCTCTTATTTACTTGTACTTATACTTGGAATTCTCTGTGTAAACCTCTGTAACTTTTCTAGGTAGATGAATCACTGTGTACTTTCTCTTGTTTCTATCTGTTACCAATCTTGAGAAACTCATACATTGTCTGTTCACTGTTTCCCAGTCTTAGAGAAGTAGATTTCTTTGTGCAAAAGTGCTGTTTTCACAGTGCTAAGTACTCCCAACTCTATCAACAATGTAGGTTTTACCAGTTTTCTAAGTCTCTCTTATTTTCATTTACTTATACTTGGTTTTCTCTGTGTAAACCTCTGTGACTTTTCTAGGTAGATGAATTACTGTGTACTTTCTCTTGTTTCTATCTGTTACCAATCTTGAGAAACTCATACATTCTCTGTTCACTGTTTCACGGACTTAGAGAACTAAATTTCTTTCGGCGAAGGTGCTGTTTTCAGAGTGCTAAGTACTCCCAACGCTATCAACAATGTAGGTTTTACCAGTTTTCTAAGTCTCTCTTATTTTCTTGTAGTTATACTTGGAATTCTCTCTGTAAACCTCTATAACTTTTCTACGTAGATGAATCACTGTGTACTTTCTCTTGTTTCTATCTGTTACCAATATTGAGAAACTCATACATTCTCTGTTCACTGTTTCCCAGTGTTAGAGAAGTAGATTTCTTTCTGCGAAAGTGCTGTTTTCACAGTGCTAAATAATCACAACTCTATCAACAATGTAGGTTTTACCAGTTTTCTAAGTCTCTCTTATTTTCTTGTACTTATCCTTGGAATTCTCTGTGTAAACCTCTGTAACTTTTTTAGGTAGTTGAATCACTGTGTACTTTCGCTTGTTTCTGTCTGTTACCCAACTTGAGAAACTCATACATTCTCTGTTCACTGTTTCCCAGTCTTAGAGAAGTAGACTTCTTTCTGGGAAAGTGCTGTTTTCACAGTGCTAAGTACTCCCAACTCTATCCACAATGTAGGTTTTTCCAGTTTTCTAAGTCTCTCTTATTTTCTTGTACTTATACATGGAATTCTCTGAGTAAACTTCTGTAACTTCTCTAGGTAGATGAATCACTGTGTACTTTCTCTTGTTTCTATCTGTTACCAATCTTCAGAAACTCATACATTCTCTGTTCACTGTTTCCCAGTGTTAGAGAAGTAGATTTCTTTGTGGGAAAGTGCTGTTTTCACAGTGCTAAGTACTCCCAACTCTGTCAACATTGTAGATTTTACCAGTTTTCTAAGTCTCTCTTATTTTCTTGTACTTATACTTGGAATTCTCTGTGTAAACCTCTGTAACTTTTCTAGGTAGATGAATCACTGTGTACTTTCTCTTGTTTCTATCTGTTACCAATCTTGAGAAACTCATACATTCTCTGTTCACTGTTTCACGGACTTAGAGAACTAAATTTCTTTCTGCGAAAGTGCTGTTTTCACAGTGCTAAGTACTCCCAACTCTATCAACAATGTAGGTTTTACCAGTTTTCTAAGTCTCTCTTATTTTCTTTTACTTATACTTGGTTTTCTCTGTGTAAACCTGTGTAACTTTTCTAGGTAGATGAATTACTGTGTACTTTCTCTTGTTTCTATCTGTTACAATCTTGAGAAACTCATACATTCTCTGTACACTGTTTCCCAGTGTTAGAGAAGTAGATTTCTTTCTGGGAAAGTGCTGTTTTCACAGTGCTAAGTACTCCCAACTCTATCAACAATGTAGGTTTTACCAGTTTTCTAAGTCTCTCTTATTTTCTTGTATTTATACTTGGTTTTCTCTGTGTAAATCTCTGTAACTTTTCTAGGTAGATGAATCACTGTGTACTTTCTCTTGTTTCTATCTGTTACCAATCTTGAGAAACTCATACATTCTCTGTTCACTGTCTCACCGACTTAGAGAACTAAATTTCTTTCCGCGAAAGTGCTGTTTTCACAGTGCTAAGTACTCCCAACTCTCTCAACAATGTAGGTTTTACCAGTTTTCTAAGTCTCTCTTATTTTCTTGTACTTATACTTGGAATTCTCTGTGTAAACCTCTATAACTTCTCTAGGTTGATAAATCACTGTGTACTTTCTGTTGTTTCTATCTGTTACCAATCTTGAGAAACTCATACATTCTGTATTCACTGTTTCCCAGTGTTAGAGAAGTAGATTTCTTTCTGCGAAAGTGCTGTTTTCACAGTGCTAAGTACTCCCAACTCTATCAACAATGTAGGTTTTACCAGTTTTCTAAGTCTCTCTTATTTTCTTGTACTTATACTTGGAATTCTCTGTGTAAACCTCAGTAACTTTTCTAGGTAGATGAATCACTGTGTACTTTCTCTTGTTTCTATCTCTTACCAATCTTGAGAAACTCATACATTCCCTGTTCATTGTTTCAGGGACTTAGAGAACTAAATTTCTTTCGGTGAAAGTGCTGTTTTCACAGTGCTAAGTACTCCCAACTCTATCAACAATGTAGGTTTTGCCGGTTTTCTAAGTCTCTCTTATTTTCTTGTACTTATACTTGGTTTTCTCTGTGTAAACCTCTGTAACTTTTCTAGGTAGATGAATCACTGTGTACTTTCTCTTGTTTCTATCTGTTACCAATCTTGAGAAACTCATACATTCTCTGTTCACTGTTTCACGGACTTACAGAACTAAATTTCCTTCGGCGAAAGTGCTGTTTTCTCAGTGCTAAGTACTCCCAACTCTATCAACAATGTAGGTTTTACCAGTTTTCTACGTCTCTCTTATTTTCTTGTACTTATACTTGGAATTCTCTGTGTAAACCTCTGTAACTTTTCTAGGTAGATGAATCACTGTGCACTTTCTCTTGTTTCTATCTGTTACCAATCTTGAGAAACTCGTACATTCTCTGTTCACTGTTTCACGGACTTACAGAACTAAATTTCCTTCGGCGAAAGTGCTGTTTTCACAGTGCTAAGTACTCCCAACTCTATCAACAATGTAGGTTTTACCAGTTTTCTAAGTCTCTCTTATTTTCTTGTACTTATACTTGGAATTCTCTGTGTAAACCTCTGTAACTTTTCTAGGTAGATGAATCACTGTGTACTTTCTCTTCTTTCTATCTGTTACCAATCTTGAGAAAGTCATACATTCTCTGTTCACTGTTTCCCAGTGTTAGAGAAGTACATTCCTTTCTGCGAAAGTGCTGTTTGCAAAGTGCTAAGTACTCCCAACTCTATCCACAATGTAGGTTTTACCAGTTTTCTAAGTCTCTCTTATTTTCT
Organism: Heterohyrax brucei; assembly: GCA_028571685.1. Lineage (NCBI taxonomy): Eukaryota > Metazoa > Chordata > Mammalia > Hyracoidea > Procaviidae > Heterohyrax > Heterohyrax brucei. Next base: position 74,539,448 of record CM053158.1, read on the forward strand.
TCTACTTATACTTGGAATTCTCTGTGTAAACCTCTGTAACTTCTCTAGGTAGATGAATCACTGAGCACTTTCTCTTGTTTCCATCTGTTACCAATCTTGAGAAACTCATACATTCTCCGTTGACTGTTTCACGGACTTAGAGAACTAAATTTCTTTCAGTGAAAGCGCTGTTTTCACAGTGCTAAGTACTCCCAACTCTGTCAACAATGTAGGTTTTGCCAGTTTTCTAAGTCTCTCTTATTTTCTTGTACTTATACTTGGAATTCTCTGTGTAAAACACTGTAACTTTTCTAGGTAGATGAATCACTGTGTACTTTCTCTTGTTTCTATCTGTTACCAATCTTGAGAAACTCATACATTCTCTGTTCACTGTTTCAGGGACTTAGAGAACTAAATTTCTTTCGGTGAAAGTGCTGTTTTCACAGTGCTAAGAACTACCAACTCTATCGACAATGTAGGTTTTACCAGTTTTCTAAGTCTCTCCTATTTTCATGTACTTATACTTGGAATTCTCTGAGTAAACTTCTGTAACTTCTCTAGGTAGATGAATCACTGTGTACTTTCTCTTGTTTCTATCTGTTACCAATCTTGAGAACTCATACATTCTCTGATCACTGTTTTCCAGTGTTAGAGAAGTAGATTTCTTTCTGGGAAAGTGCTGTTTTCACAGTGCTAAGTACTCCCAACTCTATCAACAATGTAGGTTTTTCCACTTTTCTAAGTCTCTCTTAATTTTTTGTACTTATACTTGGAATTCTCTGTGTAAACCTCTGTAACTTTTCTAGGTAGATGAATTACTGTGTACTTTCTCTTGTTTCTATCTGTTACCAATCTTGAGAAACTCATACATTCTCTGTTCACTGTTTCACGGACTTAGAGAACTAAATTTCTTTCAGCGAAGGTGCTGTTTTCAGAGTGCTAAGTACTCCCAACGCTATCAACAATGTAGATTTTAACAGTTTTCTAAGTCTCTCTTATTTTCTTTTAATTATTCTTGGAATTCTCTGTGTAAACCTCTGTAACTTTTCTAGGTAGATGAATCACTGTGTACTTTCTCTTGTTTCTATCTGTTACCAATCTTGAGAAACTCATACATTCTCTGTTCACTGTTTCACGGACATAGAGAACTAAATTTCTTCCGGTGAAAGTGCTGTTTTCACAGTGCTAAGTACTCCCAACTCTATCAACAATGTAGGTTTTGCCAGTTTTCTAAGTCTCTCTTATTTTCCTGTACTTATACTTGAAATTCTCTGTGTAAACCTCTGTAACTTTTCTATGTAGATGAATCACTGTGTACTTTCTCTTGTTTCTATCTGTTACCAATCTTGAGAAACTCATACATTCTCTGTTCACTGTTTCACGGACTTAGAGAACTAAATTTCTTTCGGCGAAAGTGCTGTTTTCACAGTGCTAAGAACTAACAACTCTATCCACAATGTAGGTTTTACCACTTTTCTAAGTCTCTCTTATTTTCTTGTACTTATACTTGGAATTCTCTGAGTAAACTTCTGTAACTTGTCTAGGTAGATGAATCACTGTGTACTTTCTCTTGTTTCTATCTGTTACCAATCTTGAGAAACTCATACATTCTCTGTTCACTGTTTCCCAGTGTTAGAGAAGTAGATTTCTTTCTGGGAAAGTGCTGTTTTCACAGTGCTAAGTACTCCCAACTCTATCAACAATGTAGGTTTTTCCACTTTTCTAAGTCTCTCTTATTTTTTTGTACTTATACTTGGAATTCTCTGTGTAAACCTCTGTAACCTTTCTAGGTGGATGAATCACTGTGTACTTTCTCTTGTTTCTATCTGTTACCAATATTGAGAAACTCATACATTCTCTTTTCACTGTTTCACGGACTTAGAAAACTAAATTTCTTTCGGCGAAAGTGCTGTTTTCACAGTGCTAAGTACTCCCAACTCTATCAACAATATAGGTTTTACCAGTTTTCTAAGTCTCTCTTATTTTCCTGTATTTATACTTGGAATTCTCTGTGTAAACCTCTGTAACTTTTCTAGGTAGATGAATCACTGTGTACTTTCTCTTGTTTCTATCTGTTACCAATCTTGAGAAACTCATACATTCTCTGTTCACTGTTTCCCAGTGTTAGAGAAGTAGATTTCTTTCTGCGAAAGTGCTGTTTTCATAGTGCTAAGTACTCCGAACTCTATCCACAATGTAGGTTTTGTCAGTTTTCTAAGTCTCTCTTATTTTCTTGTACTTATACTTGGAATTCTCTGTGTAAACGTCTGTAACTTCTCTAGGTAGATGAATCACTGTGTACTTTCTCTTGTTTCTATCTGTTACCAATCTTGAGAAACTGGTACATTCTCTGTTCACTGTGTCCCAGTCTTAGAGAAGTAGATTTCTTCTGCGAAAGTGCTGTTTTCACAGTGCTAAGTACTCCCAACTCTATCCACAATGTAGGTTTTACCGGTTTTCTAAGTCTCTCTTATTTTCTTGTACTTATACTTGGAATTCTCTGTGTAAACCTCAGTAACTTTTCTAGGTAGATGAATCACTGTGTACTTTCTCTTGTTTCTATCTCTTACCAATCTTGAGAAACTCATACATTCCCTGTTCATTGTTTCAGGGACTTAGAGAACTAAATTTCTTTCAGTGAAAGTGCTGTTTTCACAGTGCTAAGTACTCCCAACTCTATCAACAATGTAGGTTTTGCCAGTTTTCTAAGTCTCTCTTATTTTCTTGTACTTATACTTGGTTTTCTCTGTGTAAACCTCTGTAACTTTTCTACGTAGATGAATCACTGTGTACTTTCTCTTGTTTCTATCTGTTACCAATCTTGAGAAACTCATAGATTCTCTGTTCACTGTTTCACGGACATAGAGAACTAAATTTCCTTCGGCGAAAGTGCTGTTTTCTCAGTGCTAAGTACTCCCAACTCTATCCACAATGTAGGTTTTACCAGTTTTCTACGTCTCTCTTATTTTCTTGTACTTATACTTGGAATTCTCTGTGTAAACCTCTGTAACTTTTCTAGGTAGATGAATCACTGTGCACTTTCTCTTGTTTCTATCTGTTACCAATCTTGAGAAACTCATACATTCTCTGTTCACTGTTTCACGGACTTAGAGAACTAAATTTCTTTCAGCGAAGGTGCTGTTTTCAGAGTGCTAAGTACTCCCAACGCTATCAACAATGTAGATTTTAACAGTTTTCTAAGTCTCTCTTATTTTCTTTTAATTATTCTTGGAATTCTCTGTGTAAACCTCTGTAACTTTTCTAGGTAGATGAATCACTGTGTACTTTCTCTTGTTTCTATCTGTTACCAATCTTGAGAAACTCATACATTCTCTGTTCACTGTTTCACGGACATAGAGAACTAAATTTCTTCCGGTGAAAGTGCTGTTTTCACAGTGCTAAGTACTCCCAACTCTATCAACAATGTAGGTTTTGCCAGTTTTCTAAGTCTCTCTTATTTTCCTGTACTTATACTTGAAATTCTCTGTGTAAACCTCTGTAACTTTTCTAGGTAGATGAATCACTGTGTACTTTCTCTTGTTTCTATCTGTTACCAATCTTGAGAAACTCATACATTCTCTGTTCACTGTTTCACGGACTTAGAGAACTAAATTTCTTTCGGCGAAAGTGCTGTTTTCACAGTGCTAAGAACTAACAACTCTATCCACAATGTAGGTTTTACCACTTTTCTAAGTCTCTCTTATTTTCTTGTACTTATACTTGGAATTCTCTGAGTAAACTTCTGTAACGTCTCTAGGTAGATGAATCACTGTGTACTTTCTCTTGTTTCTATCTGTTACCAATCTTGAGAAACTCATACATTCTCTGTTCACTGTTTCCCAGTGTTAGAGAAGTAGATTTCTTTCTGGGAAAGTGCTGTTTTCACAGTGCTAAGTACTCCCAACTCTATCAACAATGTAGGTTTTTCCACTTTTCTAAGTCTCTCTTATTTTTTTGTACTTATACTTGGAATTCTCTGTGTAAACCTCTGTAACCTTTCTAGGTGGATGAATCACTGTGTACTTTCTCTTGTTTCTATCTGTTACCAATATTGAGAAACTCATACATTCTCTTTTCACTGTTTCACGGACTTAGAAAACTAAATTTCTTTCGGCGAAAGTGCTGTTTTCACAGTGCTAAGTACTCCCAACTCTATCAACAATGTAGGTTTTGCCAGTTTTCTAAGTCTCTCTTATTTTCTTGTACTTATACTTGGTTTTCTCTGTGTAAACCTCTGTAACTTTTCTACGTAGATGAATCACTGTGTACTTTCTCTTGTTTCTATCTGTTACCAATCTTGAGAAACTCATAGATTCTCTGTTCACTGTTTCACGGACATAGAGAACTAAATTTCCTTCGGCGAAAGTGCTGTTTTCTCAGTGCTAAGTACTCCCAACTCTATCCACAATGTAGGTTTTACCAGTTTTCTACGTCTCTCTTATTTTCTTGTACTTATACTTGGAATTCTCTGTGTAAACCTCTGTAACTTTTCTAGGTAGATGAATCACTGTGCACTTTCTCTTGTTTCTATCTGTTACCAATCTTGAGAAACTCGTACATTCTCTGTTCACTGTTTCACGGACTTACAGAACTAAATTTCCTTCGTCGAAAGTGCTGTTTTCACAGTGCTAAGTACTCCCAACTCTATCAACAATGTAGGTTTTACCAGTTTTCTAAGTCTCTGTTATTTTCTTGTACCTATACTTGGAATTCTCTGTGTAAACCTCTGTAACTTTTCTAGGTAGATGAATCACTGTGTTCTTTCTCTTGTTTCTATCTCTTACCAATCTTGAGAAACTCATACATTCTCTGTTCACTGTGTCCCAGTCTTAGAGAAGTAGATTTCTTTCTGTGAAAGTGCTTTTTTCACAGTGCTAAGTACTCCCAACCCTATCCACAATGTAGGTTTTGCCAGTTTTCTAAGTCTCTCTTATTTTCTTGTACTTATACTTGGAATTCTCTGTGCAAACCTCTGTAACTTTTCTAGGTAGATGAATCACTGTGCACTTTCTCTTGTTTCTATCTGTTACCAATCTTGAGAAACTCGTACATTCTCTGTTCACTGTTTCACGGACTTATAGAACTAAATTTCCTTAGGCGAAAGTGCTGTTTTCACAGTGCTAAGTACTCCCAAATCTATCAACAATGTAGGTTTTACCAGTTTTCTAAGTCTCTCTTATTTTCTTGTACTTATCCTTGGAATTCTCTGTGTAAAGCTCTGTAACTTTTCTAGGTAGATGAATCACTGTCTAGTTTCTCTTGTTTCTATCTGTTACCAATCTTGAGAAACTGATACATTCTCTTTTCACTGTTTCACGGACTTAGAAAACTAAATTTCTTTCTGGGAAAGTGCTGTTTTCACAGTGCTAAGTACTCCCAACTCTATCAACAATGTAGGTTTTACCAGTTTTCTAAATCTCTCTTATTTTCTTGTACTTATACTTGGAATTCTCTGTGTAAACCTCTGTAACTTTTCTAGGTAGATGAATCACTGTGTACTTTCTCTTCTTTCTATCTGTTACCAATCTTGAGAAAGTCATACATTCTCTGTTCACTGTTTCCCAGTGTTAGAGAAGTACATTCCTTTCTGCGAAAGTGCTGTTTTCAAAGTGCTAAGTACTCCCAACTCTATCCACAATGTAGGTTTTACCAGTTTTCTAAGTCTCTCTTATTTTCTTCTACTTATACTTGGAATTCTCTGTGTAAACCTCTGTAACTTCTCTAGGTAGATGAATCACTGAACACTTTCTCTTGTTTCCATCTGTTACCAATCTTGAGAAACTCATACATTCTCCGTTCACTGTTTCACGGACTTAGAGAACTAAATTTCTTTCAGTGAAAGCGCTGTTTTCACAGTGCTAAGTACTCCCAACTCTATCAACAATGTAGGTTTTGCCAGTTTTCTAAGTCTCTCTTATTTTCTTGTACTTATACTTGGAATTCTCTGTGTAAAACACTGTAACTTTTCTAGGTAGATGAAACACTGTGTACTTTCTCTTGTTTCTATCTGTTACCAATCTTGAGAAACTCATACATTCTCTTTTCACTGTTTCACGGACTTATTAAACTAAATTTCTTTCGGCGAAAGTGCTGTTTTCACAGTGCTAAGTACTCCCAGCTCTATCAACAATGTAGGTTTTACCAGTTTTCTAAGTCTCTCTTATTTTCTTGTACTTATACTTGGAATTCTCTGTGTAAACCTCTGTAACTTTTCTAGGTAGATGAATCACTGTGTACTTTCTCTTGTTTCTATCTGTTACCAATCTTGAGAAACTCATACATTCTCTGTTCACTGTGTCCCAGTCTTAGAGAAGTAGATTTCTTTCTGCGAAAGTGCTGTTTTCACAGTGCTAAGTACTCCCAACACTATCCACAATGTAGGTTTTGCCAGTTTTCTAAGTCTCTCTTATTTTATTGTACTTATACTTGGTTTTCTCTGTGTAAACCTCTGTAACTTTTCTAGGTAGATGAATCACTGTGTACTTTCTCTTGTTTCTATCTCTTACCAATCTTGAGAAACTCGTACATTCTCTGTTCACTGTTTCACGGACTTAGAGAACTAAATTTCTTTCGGTGAATGTGCTGTTTTCACAGTGCTAAGTACTCCCAACTCTATCAACAATGTAGGTTTTGCCAGTTTTCTAAGTCTCTCTTATTTTCTTGTACTTATACTTGGAATTCTCTGTGTAAACCTCTGTAACTTTTCTAGGTAGATGAATCACTGTGTACTTTCTCTTGTTTCTATCTGTTACCAATCTTGAGAAACTCATACATTCTCTGTTCACTATTTCACGGACTTACAGAACTAAATTACCTTCTGCGAAAGTGCTGTTTTCTTAGTGCTAAGTACTCCCAACTCTATCAACAATGTAGGTTTTACCAGTGTTCTAAGTCTCTCTTATTTTCTTGTACTTATACTTGGAATTCTCTGTGTAAACCTCTGTAACTTATCTAGGTAGATGAATCACTGTGTACTTTCTCTTGTTTCTATCTGTTACCAATCTTGAGAAACTCATACATTCTCTGTTCACTGTCTCACGGACTTACAGAACTAAATTTCCTTCGGCAAAAGTGCTGTTTTCTCAGTGCTAAGTACTCCCAACTCTATCAACAATGTAGGTTTTACCAGTTTTCTAAGTCTCTCTTATTTTCTTGTACTTATACTTGGAATTCTCTGTGTAAACCTCTGTAACTTTTCGAGGTAGGTGAATCACTGTGTACTTTCTCTTCTTTCTATCTGTTACCAATCTTGAGAAACTCATACATTCTCTCTTCACTGTTTCACTGACTTAGAGATCTAAATTACTTTCGGCGAAAGTGCTGTTTTCACAGTGCTAAGTACTCCCAGCTCTATCCACAATGTAGGTTTTACCAGTTTTCTAAGTCTCTCTTATTTTCTTGTACTTATACTTGGAATTCTTTGTGTAAACTTCTGTAAATTCTCTAGATAGATGAATCACTGTGTACTTTCTCTTGTTTCTATCTGTTACCAATCTTGAGAAACTCAGACCTTCTCTGTTCACTGTTTCACGGACTTAGAGAACTAAATTTCCTTCGGCGAAAGTGCTGTTTTCACAGTGCTAAGTACTCCCAACTCTATCAACAATGTAGGTTTTAAAAGTTTTCTAAGTCTCTCTTATTTTCTTGTACTTATACTTGGAATTCTCTGTGTAAACCTCTGTAACTTTTCTAGGTAGATGAATCACTGTGTAATTTCTCTTGTTTCTATCTGTTACCGAACTTGAGAAACTCATACATTCTCTGTTCACTGTTTCACGGACTTAGAGAACTAAATTTCCTTCGACGAAAGTGCTGTTTTCACAGTGCTAAGTACTCCCAACTCTATCAACAATGTAGGTTTTACCAGTTTTCTAAGTCTCTCTTATTTTCTTGTACTTATACTTGGAATTCTCTCTGTAAACCTATGTACCTTTTCTAGGTAGATGAATCACTGTGTACTTTCTCTTGTTTCTATCTGTTACCAATCTTGAGAAACTCATACATTCTCTATTCACTGTTTCCCAGTGTTAGAGAAGTAGATTTCTTTCTGCGAAAGTGCTGTTTTCACAGTGCTAAGTACTCCCAACTCTATCCACAATGTAGGTTTTACCAGTTTTCTAAGTCTCTCTTATTTTCTTGTACTTATCCTTGGAATTCTCTGTGTAAACCTCTGTAACTGTTCTACGTAGATGAATCACTGTGTATTTTCGCTTGTTTCTATCTGTTACCAAACTTGAGAAACTCATACATTCTTTGTTCACTGTTTCACGGACTTAGAAAACTAAATTTCCTTCCGCGAAAGTGCTGTTTTCACAGTGCTAAGTATTCCGAACTCTATCAACAATGTAGGTTTTACCAGTTTTCCAAGTCTCTCTTATTTTCTTCTACTTATACTTGGAATTCTCTGTGTAAACCTCTGTACCTTCTCTAGGTAGATGAGTCACTGTGTACTTTCTCTTGTTTCTATCTGTTACCAATCTTGAGAAACTCATACATTCTCTGTTCACTGTTTCCCAGTCTTAGAGAAGTAGATTTCTTTCTGCGAAAGTGCTGTTTTCACAGTGCTAAGTACTCCCAAATCTATCAACAATGTAGGTTTTACCAGTTTTCTAAGTCTCTCTTATTTTCTTGTACTTGTACTTGGTTTTCTCTGTGTAAACCTCTGTAACTTTACTAGGCAGATGAATCACTGTGTACTTTCTCTTGTTTCTATCTGTTACCAATCTTGAGAAACTCATACATTTTCTGTTCACTGTTTCACGGACTTAGAGAACTAAATTTCTTTCGGCGAAAGTGCTGTTTTCACAGTGCTAAGTACTCGCAACTCTATCAACAATGTAGGTTTTACCAGTTTTCTAAGTCTCTCTTATTTTCTTGTACTTATACTTGGAATTCTCTGTGTAAACCTCTGTAACTTTTCTAGGTAGATGAATCACTGCGTACTTTCTCTTGTTTCTATCTGATACCAATCTTGAGAAAGTCAGACATTCTCTGTTCACTGTTTCCCAGTCTTAGAGAAGTAGATTTCTTTCTGCGAAAGTGGTGAATTCACAGTGCTAAGTACTCCCAACTCTATCAACAATGTAGGTTTTACCAGTTTTCTAAGTCTCTCTTATTTTCTTGTACTTATCCTTGGAATTCTCTGTGTAAACCTCTGTAACTTTTCTAGGTAAATGAATCACTGTGTACATTCGCTTGTTTCTATCTGTTACCAAACTTGAGAAACTCATACATTCTCTGTTCACTGTTTCACGGACTTACAGAACTAAATTTCTTTCGGCGAAAGTGCTGTTTTCACAGTGCTGAGTACTCCCAACTCTATCCACAATGTAGGTTTTACCAGTTTTCTAAGTCTCTCTTTTTTTCTTGTGCTTATCCTTTTAATTCTCTGTGTAAACCTCTGTAACTGTTCTACGTAGATGAATCACTGTGTTCTTTCACTTGTTTCTATCTGTTACCAAACTTGAGAAACCCATACATTCTCTGTTCACTGTTTCACGGACATAGAGAACTAAATTTCCTTCGGCGAAAGTGCTGTTTTCACAGTGCTAAGTACTCCCAACTCTATCCACAATGTAGGTTTTACCAGTTTTCCAAGTCTCTCTTATTTTCTTGTACTTATACTTGGTTTTCTCTGTGTAAACCTCTGTAACTTTTCAACGTGGATGAACCACTGTGTACTTTCTCCTGTTTCTATCTGTTACCAATTTTGAGAAACTCATACTTTCTCTGTTCACTGTTTCACGGACTTAGAGAACTAAATTTCTTTCGGCGAAAGTGCTGTTTTCACAGTGCTAAGTACTCCCAGCTCTATCCACAATGTAGGTTTTACAAGTGTTCTAAGTCTCTCTTATTTTCTTGTACTTATACTTGGAATTCTCTGTGTAAACCTCTGTAACTTTTCTAGGTAGATGAATCACTGTGTACTTTCTCTTGTTTCTATCTGTTACCAATCTTGAGAAACTCATACATTGTGTGTTCACGATTTCCCAGTGTTAGAGAAGTAGCTTTCTTTCTGCGAAAGTGCTGTTTTCACAGTTCTAAGTACTCCCAACTCTATTCACAATGTAGATTTTACCAGTTTTCTAAGTCTCTCTTATTTTCTTGTACTTATACTTGGAATTCTCTGTGTAAACCTCTGTAACTTCTCTAGGTAGATGAATCAATGTTTACTTTCTCTTGTTTCTATCTGTTACCAATCTTGAGAAACTCATAATTCTCTGTTCACTGTGTCCCAGTCTTAGAGAAGTAGATTTCTTTCTGCGAAAGCGCTGTTTTCACAGTGCTAAGTACTCCCAACTCTATCCACAATGTAGGTTTTACCAGTTTTCTAAGTCTCTCTTATTTTCTTGTACTTATACTTGGAATTCTCTGTGTAAACATCTGTAACTTCTCTAGGTAGATGAATCACTGTGTACTTTCTCTTGTTTCTATCTGTTACCAATCTTGAGAAACTCATACATTCTCTGTTCACTGTTTCACGGACTTAGAGACCTAAATTTCTTTCGGCGAAAGTGCTGTTTTCACAGTGCTAAGTACTCCCAACTCTATCCACAATGTAGGTTTTACCAGTTTTCTAAGTCTCTCTTATTTTCTTGTACTTATACTTGGTTTTCTCTGTGTAAACCTCTGTAACTTTTCTAGATGGATGAATCACTGTGTACTTTCTCTTGTTTCTATCTGTTACCAATCTTGAGAAACTCATACATTCTCTGTTCACTGTTTCCCAGTGTTAGAGAAGTAGATTTCTTTCAGCGAAAGTGCTGTTTTCACAGTGCTAAGTACTCACAACTCTATCAACAATGTAGGTTTTACCAGTTCTCTAAGTCTCTCTTATTTTCTTGTACTTATCCTTGGAATTCTCTGTGTAAACCTCTGTAACTTTTGTAGGTAGATGAATCACTGTGTACTTTCGCTTGTTTCTATCTGTTACCAATCTTGAGAAACTCATACATTCCCTGTTCACTGTTTCACGGTCTTACAGAACTAAATTTCCTTCGGCGAAAGTGCTGTTTTCACAGTGCTAAGTACTCCCAACTCTATCCACAATGTAGGTTTTACCAGTTTTCTAAGTCTCTCTTATTTTCTTGTACTTATCCTTGGAATTCTCTGTGTAAACCTCTGTAACTTTTGTAGGTAGATGAATCACTGTGTACTTTCGCTTGTTTCTATCTGTTACCAAACTTGAGAAACTCATACATTCTCTGTAAACTGTTTCACGGACTTACAGAACTAAATTTCCTTCGGCGACAGTGCTGTTTTCGCAGTGCTAAGTACTCCCAACTCTATCCACAATGTAGGTTTCACCAGTTTTCTAAGTCTCTCTTATTTTCTTGTACTTATCCTTGGAATTCTCTGTGTAAACCTCTGTAACTTCTCTAGGTAGATGAATCACTGTGTAGTTTCTCTTGTTTCTATCTGTTACCAATCTTGAGAAACTGATACACTCTCTTTTCACTGTTTCACGGACTTAGAAAACTAAATTTCTTTCGGCGAAAGTGCTGTTTTCACAGGGCTAAGTACTCCCAACTCTATCAACAATGTAGGTTTTACCAGTTTTCTAAGTCTGTCTTATTTTCTTGTACTTATACTTGGAATTCTCTGTGTAAACCTCTGTAACTATTCTAGGTAGATGAATCACTGCGTACTTTCTCTTGTTTCTATCTGATACCAATCTTGAGAAAGTCATACATTCTCTGTTCACTGTTTCCCAGTCTTAGAGAAGTAGATTTCTTTCTGCGAAAGTGCTGTTTTCACAGTGCTAAGTACTCCCAACTCTATCAACAATTTAGGTTTTACCAGTTTTCGAAGTCTCTCTTATTTTCTTGTACTTATCCTTGGAATTCTCTGTGTAACCCTCTGTATCTTTTCTAGGTAAATGAATCACTGTGTACTTTGGCTTGTTTCTATCTGTTACCAAACTCGAGAAACTCATACATTCTCTGTTCACTGTTTCACGGACTTACAGAACTAAATTTCCTTCGGCGAAAGTGCTGTTTTCACAGTGTTAAGTACTCCCAACTCTATCCACAATGTAGGTTTTACCAGTTTTCTAAGTCTCTCTTATTTTCTTGTACTTATACTTGGTTTTCTCTGTGTAAACCTTTGTAACTTTTCTAGGTAGATGAACCATTGTGTACTTTCTCTTGTTTCTATCTGTTACCAATCTTAAGAAACTCATACATTCTCTGTTCACTGTTTCACGGACTAGAGAACTAAATTTCTTTCGGCGAAAGTGCTGTTTTCACAGTGCTAAGTACTCCCAACTCTATCTACAATGTAGGTTTTACCAGTTTTCTAAGTCTCTCTTTTTTTTTTGTAGTTATACTTGGAATTCTGTGTGTAAACCTCTGTAACTTCTCTAGGGAGATCAATCACTGTGTACTTTCTCTTGTTTCTATCTGTTACCAGTCTTGAGAAACTCATACATTCTCTGTTCACTGTTTCCCAGTCTTAGAGAAGTAGATTTCTTTCTGCAAAAGTGCTGTTTTCACAGTGCTAAGTTCTCCCAACTCTATCAACAATGTAGGTTTTACCAGTTTTCTAAGTCCGTCTTATTTTCTTGTACTTATACTTCGTTTTCTCTGTGTAAACCTCTGTAACTTTTCTAGGTAGATGAATCACTGTGTACTTTCTCTTTTTTCTGTCTGTTACCAATCTTGAGAAACTCATACATTCTCTGTTCACTGTTTCACGGACTTAGAGAACTAAATTTCTTTCGGCGAAGGTGCTGTTTTCAGAGTGCTAAGTACTCCCAACGCTATCAACAATTTAGGTTTTACCAGTTTTCTAAGTCTCTCTTATTTTCTTGTAATTATATTTGGAATTCTCTGTGTAAACCTCTGTAACTTTTCTAGTTAGATGAATCACTGTGTACTTTCTCTTGTTTCTATCTGTTACCAATCTTGAGAAACTCATACATTCTCTGTTCACTGTTTCACGAACTTAGAGAACTAAATTTCTTTCGGTGAAAGTGCTGTTTTCACAGTGATAAGTACTCCCAACTCTGTCAACAATGTAGGTTTTGCCAGTTTTCTAAGTCTCTCTTATTTTCTTGTAGTTATACTTGGAATTCTCTCTGTAAACCTCTGTAACTTTTCAAGGTAGATGAATCACTGTGTACTTTCTCTTGTTTCTATCTGTTACCAATCTTGAGAAACTCATACATTCTCTATTCACTGTTTCCCAGTGTTAGAGAAGTAGATTTCTTTCTGCGAAAGTGCTGTTTTCACAGTGCTAAATAATCACAACTCTATCAACAATGTAGGTTTTACCAGTTTTCTAAGTCTCTCTTATTTTCTTGTACTTATCCTTGGAATTCTCTGTGTAAACCTCTGTAACTTTTTTAGGTAGTTGAATCACTGTGTACTTTCGCTTGTTTCTGTCTGTTACCAAACTTGAGAAACTCATACATTCTCTGTTCACTGTTTCACGGACTTAGAGAACTAAATTTCCTTCGGCGAAAGTGCTGTTTTCACAGTGCTAAGTACTCCCAACTCTATCCACAATGTAGATTTTACCAGTTCTCTAAGTCTCTCTTATTTTCTTGTACTTATACTTGGAATTCTCTGTGTAAACCTCTGTAACTTTTCTAGGTAGATGAATCACTATGTACTTTCTCTTGTTTCTATCTGTTACCAATCTGGAGAAACTCATACATTCTCTGTTCACTGTTTCCCAGTCTTAGAGAAGTAGACTTCTTTCTGGGAAAGTGCTGTTTTCACAGTGCTAAGCACTCCGAACTCTGTCAACAATGTAGCTTTTGCAAGTTTTCTAAGTCTCTCTTATTGTCCTGTACTTATACTTGGAATTCTCTGTGTAAATCTCTGTAACTTTTCTAGGTAGATGAATCACTGTGTACTTTCTGTTGTTTCTATCTGTTACCAATCTTGAGAAACTCATACATTCTCTGTTCACTGTTTCAGGGACTTAGAGAACTAAATTTCTTTCGGCGAAAGTGCTGTTTTCACAGTGCTAAGAACTAACAACTCTGTCCACAATGTAGGTATTACCAGTTTTGTAAGTCTGTCCTATTTTCTTGTACTTATACTTGGAATTCTTTGTGTAAACTTCTGTAACTTCTCTAGGTAGATGAACCACTGTGTACTTTCTCTTGTTTCTATCTGTTACCAATCTTGAGAAACTCATACATTCTCTGTTCATTGTTTCCCAGTGTTAGAGAAGTAGATTTCTTTCTGGGAAAGTGCTGTTTTCACAGTGCTAAGTACTCCCAACTCTATCAGCAATGTAGGTTTTACCAGTTTTCTAAGTCTCTCTTATTTTTCTGTACTTATACTTGGAATTCTCTGTGTAAACCTCTGTAACATTTCTAGGTGGATGAATCACTGTGTACTTTCTCTTGTTTCTATCTGTTACCAATATTGAAAAACTGATACATTCTCTTTTCACTGTTTCACGGACTTAGAAAACTAAATTTCTTTCAGCGAAAGTGCTGTTTTCACAGTGCTAACTACTCCCAACTCTATCCACAAAGTAGGTTTTACCAGTTTTCTAAGTCTCTCTTATTTTCTTGTACTTATACATGTACTTCTCTTTGTAAACTTCTGTAACTTCTCTAGGTAGATGAACCACTGTGTATTTTCTCTTGTTTCTATCTGTTACCAATCTTGAGAAACTCATACATTCTCTGTTCACTGTTTCACGGACTTAGAGAACTAAATTTCCTTCGGCGAAAGTGCTGTTTTCACAGTGCTAAGTACTCCCAACTCTATCCACCATGTAGATTTTACCAGTTCTCTAAGTCTCTCTTATTTTCTTGTACTTATACTTGGAATTCTCTGTGTAAACCTCTGTAACTTCTCTAGGGAGATGAATCACTATGTACTTTCTCTTGTTTCTATCTGTTACCAATCTGGAGAAACTCATACATTCTCTGTTCACTGTTTCCCAGTCTTAGAGAAGTAGATTTCTTTGGGGGAAAGTGCTGTTTTCACAGTGCTAAGTACTCCCAACTCTATCAACATTGTAGATTTTACCAGTTTTCTAAGTCTCTCTTATTTTCTTGTACTTATACTTGGAATTCTCTGTGTAAACCTCTGTAACTTTTCTAGGTAGATGAATCACTGTGTACTTTCTCTTGTTTCTATCTGTTACCAATATTGAGAAACTCATACATTGTCTGTTCACTGTTTCCCAGTCTTAGAGAAGTAGATTTCTTTGTGCGAAAGTGCTGTTTTCACAGTGCTAAGTACTCCCAACTCTATCAACAATGTAGGTTTTACCAGTTTTCTAAGTCTCTCTTATTTTCTTTTACTTATACTTGGTTTTCTCTGTGTAAACCTCTGTAACTTTTCTAGGTAGATGAATTACTGTGTACTTTCTCTTGTTTCTATCTGTTACCAATCTTGAGAAACTCATACATTCTCTGTTCACTGTTTCACGGACTTAGAGAACTAAATTTCTTTCGGCGAAGGTGCTGTTTTCAGAGTGCTAAGTACTCCCAACGCTATCAACAATGTAGGTTTTACCAGTTTTCTAAGTCTCTCTTATTTTCTTGTAATTATATTTGGAATTCTCTGTGTAAACCTCTGTAACATTTCTAGGTGGATGAATCACTGTGTACTTTCTCTTGTTTCTATCTGTTACCAATCTTGAGAAACTCATACATTCTCTGTTCACTGTTTCACGGACTTAGAGAACTAAATTTCTTTCGGTGAAAGTGCTGTTTTCACAGTGCTAAGTACTCCCAACTCTGTCAACAATGTAGGTTTTACCAGTTTTCTAAGTCTCTCTTATTTTCTTGGAGTTAAACTTGGAATTCTCTCTGTAAACCTCAGTAACTTTTCTACGTAGATGAATCACTGTGTACTTTCTCTTGTTTCTATCTGTTACCAATCTTGAGAAACTCATACATTCTCTGTTCACTGTTCCCCAGTGTTAGAGAAGTAGATTTCTTTCTGCGAAAGTGCTGTTTTCACAGTGCTAAATAATCACAACTCTATCAACAATGTAGGTTTTACCAGTTTTCTAAGTCTCTCTTATTTTCTTGTACTTATCCTTGGAATTCTCTGTGTAAACCTCTGTAACTTTTTTAGGTAGTTGAATCACTGTGTACTTTCGCTTGTTTCTGTCTGTTACCCAACTTGAGAAACTCATACATTCTCTGTTCACTGTTTCACGGACTTAGAGAACTAAATTTCCTTCGGCGAAAGTGCTGTTTTCACAGTGCTAAGTACTCCCAACTCTATCCACAATGTAGATTTTACCAGTTGTCTAAGTCTCTCTTATTTTCTTGTACTTATACTTGGAATTCTCTGTGTAAACCTCTGTAACTTCTCTAGGTAGATCATTAACTATGTACTTTCTCTTGTTTCTATCTGTTACCAATCTGGATAAACTCATACATTCTCTGTTCACTGTTTCCAAGTCTTAGAGAAGTAGATTTCTTTGTGGCAAAGTGCTGTTTTCACAGTGCTAAGTACTCCCAACTCTGTCAACATTGTAGATTTTACCAGTTTTCTAAGTCTCTCTTATTTTCTTGTACTTATACTTGGAATTCTCTGTGTAAACCTCTGTAACTTTTCTAGGTAGATGAATCACTGTGTACTTTCTCTTGTTTCTATCTGTTACCAATCTTGAGAAACTCATACATTCTCTGTTCACTGTTTCACGGACTTAGAGAACTAAATTTCTTTCTGCGAAAGTGCTGTTTTCACAGTGCTAAGTACTCCCAACTCTATCAACAATGTAGGTTTTACCAGTTTTCTAAGTCTCTCTTATTTTCTTTTACTTATGCTTGGTTTTCTCTGTGTAAACCTCTGTAACTTTTCTAGGTAGATGAATTACTGTGTACTTTCTCTTGTTTCTATCTGATACCAATCTTGAGAAAGTCATACATTCTCTGTTCACTGTTTTCCAGTGTTAGAGAAGTAGATTTCTTTCTGCGAAAGTGCTGTTTTCACAGTGCTAAATAATCACAACTCTATCCACAATGTAGGTTTTAGAAGTTTTCTAAGTCTCTCCTATTTTAATGTACTTATACTTGGAATTCTCTGAGTAAACCTCCGTAACTTTTCTTGGTAGATGAATCACAGCGTAATTTCTCTTGTTTCTAACTGTTACCAATCTTGAGAAACTCATACATTCTCTGTTCACTGTTTCCCAGTGTTAGAGAAGTAGATTTCTTTCTGGGAAAGTGCGGTTTTCACAGTGCTAAGTACTCCCAACTCTATCAACAATGTAGATTTTTCCACTTTTCTAAGTCTCTCTCAATTTTTTGTACTTATACTTGGAATTCTCTGTGTAAACCTCTGTAACTTTTCTAGGTAGATGAATTACTGTGTACTTTCTCTTGTTTCTATCTGTTACCAATCTTGAGAAACTCATAAATATTCTGTTCACTGTTTAATGGACTGAGAGAACTAAATTTCTTTCGGTGAAAGTGCGGTTTTCACAGTGCTAAGTACTGCCAACTCTATCAACAATGTAGGTTTTGCCAGTTTTCTAAGTCTCTCTTATTTTCTTGTAGTTATACTTGGAATTCTCTCTGTAAACCTCTGTAACTTTTCTACGTAGATGAATCACTGTGTACTTTCTCCTGCTTCTATCTGTTACCAATCTTGAGAAACTCATACATTCTCTGTTCACTGTTTCCCAGTGTTAGAGAAGTAGATTTCTTTCTGCGAAAGTGCTGTTTTCACAGTGCTAAATAATCACAACTCTATCAACAATGTAGGTTTTACCAGTTTTCTAAGTCTCTCTTATTTTCTTGTACTTATCCTTGGAATTCTCTGTGTAAACCTCTGTAACTTTTTTAGGTAGACGAATCACTGTTTACTTTCGCTTGTTTCTGTCTGTTACCAAACTTGAGAAACTCATACATTCTCTGTTCACTGTTTCACGGACTTAGAGAACTAAATTTCCTTCGGCGAAAGTGCTGTTTTCACAGTGCTAAGTACTCCCAACTCTATCCACAATGTAGATTTTTCCACTTTTCTAAGTCTCTCTCAATTTTTTGTACTTATACTTGGAATTCTCTGTGTAAACCTCTGTAACTTTTCTAGGTAGATGAATTACTGTGTACTTTCTCTTGTTTCTATCTGTTACCAATCTTGAGAAACTCATACATTCTCTGTTCACTGTTTCACGGACATAGAGAACTAAATTTCTTTCTGCGAAGGTGCTGTTTTCAGAGTGCTAAGTACTCCAAACGCTATCAACAATGTAGGTTTTAACAGTTTTCTAAGTCTCTCTTATTTTCTTGTAGTTATACTTGGAATTCTCTGTGTAAACCTCTGTAACTTTTCTAGGTAGATGAATCACTGTGTACTTTCTCTTGTTTCTATCTGTTACCAATCTTGAGAAACTCATACATTCTCTGTTCACTGTTTCACCGACTTAGAGAACTAAATTTCTTTCGGCGAAAGAGCTGTTTTCACAGTGCTAAGTACTCCCAACTCTATCAACAATGTAGGTTTTAACAGTTTTCTAAGTCTCTCTTATTTTCTTGTACTTATACTTGGAATTCTCTGTGTAAACCTCTGTAACTTTTCTAGGTAGTTGAATCACTGTGTACTTTCTCTTGTTTCTATCTGTTACCAATCTTGAGAAACTCATACATTCTCTGTTCACTGTTTCCCAGTCTTAGAGAAGTAGATTTCTTTCTGGGAAAGTGCTGTTTTCACAGTGCTAAGTACTCCCAACTCTATCCACAATGTAGGTTTTTCCAGTTTTCTAAGTCTCTCTTATTTTCTTGTACTTATACATGGAATTCTCTGAGTAAACTTCTGTAATTTCTCTAGGTAGATGAATCACTGTGTACTTTCTCTTGTTTCTATCTTTTACCAATCTTGAGAAACTCATACATTCTCTGTTCACTGTTTCACGGACTTAGAGAACTAAATTTCTTTCGGTGAAAGTGCTGTTTTCACAGTGCTAAGTACTCCAAACTCTGTCAACAATGTAGGTTTTGCCAGTTTTCTAAGTCTCTCTTATTGTCCTGTACTTATACTTGGAATTCTCTGTGTAAATCTCTGTAACTTTTCTAGGTAGATGAATCACTGTGTACTTTCTCTTGTTTCTATCTGTTACCAATCTTGAGAAACTCATACATTCTCTGTTCACTGTTTCAGGGACTTAGAGAACTAAATTTCTTTCGGCGAAAGTGCTGTTTTCACAGTGCTAAGAACTAACAACTCTATCCACATGTAGGTTTTACCAGTTTTGTAAGTCTGTCCTATTTTCTTGTACTTATACTTGGAATTCTTTGTGTAAACTTCTGTAACTTCTCTAGGTAGATGAATCACTGTGTACTTTCTCTTGTTTCTATCTGTTACCAATCTTGAGAAACTCATACATTCTCTGTTCACTGTTTCCCAGTGTTAGAGAAGTAGATTTCTTTCTGTGAAAGTGCTGTTTTCACAGTGCTAAGTACTCCCAACTCTATCAACAATGTAGGTTTTACCAGTTTTCTAAGTCTCTCTTATTTTCTTGTACTTATCCTTGGAATTCTCTGTGCAAACCTCTGTAACTTTTCTAGGTAGATAAATCACTGTGTACTTTCTCTTGTTTCTATGTGTTACCAATCTTGAGAAACTCATACATTCTCTGTTCACTGTTTCACGGGCTTAGAGTACTAAATTTCCTTCTGCGAAAGTGGTGTTTTCACAGTGCTAAGTACTCCCAACTCTATCAACAATGTAGGTTTTTCCAGTTTTCTAAGTCTCTCTTATTTTCTTATACTTATACTTGGTTTTCTCTGTGTAAACCTCTGTAACTTTTCTAGGTAGGTGAATTACTGTGTACTTTCTCTTGTTTCTATCTGTTACCAATCCTGAGAAACTCATACATTCTCTGTTCACTGTTTCTCGGACTTACAGAAATAAATTTCTTTCAGCGAAGGTGCTGTTTTCAGAGTGCTAAGTACTCCCAAGGCTATCAACAATGTAGGTTTTAACAGTTTTCTAAGTCTCTCTTATTTTCTTGTAATTATACTTGGAATTCTCTGTGTAAACCTCTGTAACTTTTCTAGGTAGATGAATCACTGTGTACTTTCTCTTGTTTCTATCTGTTACCAATCTTGAAAAACTCATACATTCTCTGTTCACTGTTTCACGGACATAGAGAACTAAATTTCTTTCGGTGAAAGTGCTGTTTTCACAGTGCTAACTACTCCCAACTCTATCAACAATGTAGGTTTTGCCAGTTTTCTAAGTCTCTCTTATTTTCCTGTACTTATACTTGGAATTCTCTGTGTAAACCTCTGTAACTTTTCTAGGTAGATGAATCACTGTGTACTTTCTCTTGTTTCTATCTGTTACCAATCTTGAGAAACTCATACATTCTCTGTTCACTGTTTCAGGGACTTAGAGAACTAAATTTCTTTCAGTGAAAGTGCTGTTTTCACAGTGCTAAGAACTACCAACTCTATCGACAATGTAGGTTTTACCAGTTTTCTAAGTCTCTCCTATTTTCATGTACTTATACTTGGAATTCTCTGAGTAAACTTCTGTAACTTCTCTAGGTAGATGAATCACTGTGTACTTTCTCTTGTTTCTATCTGTTACCAATCTTGAGAACTCATACATTCTCTGTTCACTGTTTCCCAGTGTTAGAGAAGTAGATTTCTTTCTGGGAAAGTGCTGTTTTCACAGTGCTAAGTACTCCCAACTCTATCAACAATGTAGGTTTTTCCACTTTTCTAAGTCTCTCTTAATTTTTTGTACTTATACTTGGAATTCTCTGTGTAAACCTCTGTAACTTTTCTAGGTAGATGAATGACTGTGTACTTTCTCTTGTTTCTATCTGTTACCAATCTTGAGAAACTCATACATTCTCTGTTCACTGTTTCACGGACTTAGAGAACTAAATTTCTTTCGGTGAAAGTGCTGTTTTCACAGTGCTAAGTACTCCCAACTCTACCAACAATGTAGGTTTTGCCAGTTTTCTAAGTCTCTCTTATTTTCCTGTACTTATACTTGAAATTCTCTGTGTAAACCTCTGTAACTTTTCTAGGTAGATGAATCACTGTGTACTTTCTCTTGTTTCTATCTGTTACCAATCTTGAGAAACTCATACATTCTCTGTTCACTGTTTCAGGGACTTAGAGAACTAAATTTCTTTCGGCGAAAGTGCTGTTTTCACAGTGCTAAGAACTAACAACTCTATCCACAATGTAGGTTTTACCACTTTTCTAAGTCTCTCTTATTTTCTTGTACTTATACTTGGAATTCTCTGAGTAAACTTCTGTAACGTCTCTAGGTAGATGAATCACTGTGTACTTTCTCTTGTTTCTATCTGTTACCAATCTTGAGAAACTCATACATTCTCTTTTCACTGTTTCCCAGTGTTAGAGAAGTAGATTTCTTTCTGGGAAAGTGCTGTTTTCACAGTGCTAAGTACTCCCAACTCTATCAACAATGTAGGTTTTTCCACTTTTCTAAGTCTCTCTTATTTTTTTGTACTTATACTTGGAATTCTCTGTGTAAACCTCTGTAACCTTTCTAGGTGGATGAATCACTGTGCTACTTTCTCTTGTTTCTATCTGTTACCAATATTGAGAAACTCATACATTCTCTTTTCACTGTTTCACGGACTTAGAAAACTAAATTTCTTTCGGCGAAAGTGCTGTTCTCACAGTGCTAAGTACTCCCAGCTCTATCAACAATATAGGTTTTACCAGTTTTCTAAGTCTCTCTTATTTTCCTGTATTTATACTTGGAATTCTCTGTGTAAACCTCTGTAACTTTTCTAGGTAGATGAATCACTGTGTACTTTCTCTTGTTTCTATCTGTTACCAATCTTGAGAAACTCATACATTCTCTGTTCACTGTTTCCCAGTGTTAGAGAAGTAGATTTCTTTCTGCGAAACTGCTGTTTTCATAGTGCTAAGTACTCCGAACTCTATCCACAATGTAGGTTTTATCAGTTTTCTAAGTCTCTCTTATTTTCTTGTAGTTATACTTGGAATTCTCTGTGTAAACGTCTGTAACTTCTCTAGGTAGATGAATCACTGTGTACTTTCTCTTGTTTCTATCTGTTACCAATCTTGAGAAACTGGTACATTCTCTGTTCACTGTGTCCCAGTCTTAGAGAAGTAGATTTCTTTCTGCGAAAGTGCTGTTTTCACAGTGCTAAGTACTCCCAACTCTATCCACAATGTAGGTTTTTCCAGTTTTCTAAGTCTCTCTTATTTTCTTGTACTTATACTTGGAATTCTCTGTGTAAACCTCTGTAACTTTTCTAGGGAGATGAATCACTGTGTACTTTCTCTTGTTTCTATCTGTTACCAATCTTCAGAAACTCATACATTCTCTGTTCACTGTTTCACGGACTTAGAAAACTAAATTTCTTTCAGTGAAAGTGCTGTTTTCAAAGGGCTAAGTACTCCCAACTCTATCAACAATGTAGGTTTTGCCAGTTTTCTAAGTCTCTCTTATTTTCTTGTACTTATACTTGGAATTCTCTGTGTAAAACTCTGTAACTCTTCTAGGTAGATGAATCACTGTGTACTTTTTCTTGTTTCTGTCTGTTACCAATCTTGAGAAACACATACATTCTCTGTTCACTGTTTCACGGAATTACAGAACTATATTTCCTTCGGCGAATGTGCTGTTTTCACAGTGCTAGGTACTCCCAACTCTATTAACAATGTAGGTTTTACTAGTTTTCTAAGTCTCTCTTATTTTCTTGTACTTATACTTGGAATTCTCTGTGTAAACCTCTGTAACTTTTCTAGGTAGATGAATCACTGTGTACTTTCGCTTGTTTCTATCTGTTACCAATCTTGAGAAACTCATACATTCTCTGTTCACTGTTTCACAGTCTTAGAGAAGTAGATTTCATTCTGAAATAGTGCTTTTTTCACAGTGCTAAGTACTCCCAACTCTATCAACAATGTAGGTTTTACCAGTTTTCTAAGTCTCTCTTATTTTCTTGTATTTATACTTGGTTTTCTCTGTGTAAATCTCTGTAACTTTTCTAGGTAGATGAATCACTGTGTACTTTCTCTTGTTTCTATCTGTTACCAATTTTGAGAAACTCATACATTCTCTGTTCACTGTCTCACCGACTTAGAGAACTAAATTTATTTCCGCGAAAGTGCTGTTTTCACAGTGCTAAGTACTCCCAACTATCTCAACAATGTAGGTTTTACCAGTTTTCTAAGTCTCTCTTATTTTCTTGTACTTATACTTGGAATTCTCTGTGTAAACCTCTATAACTTCTCTAGGTTGATAAATCACTGTGTACTTTCTGTTGTTTCTATCTGTTACCAATCTTGAGAAACTCATACATTCTGTATTCACTGTTTCCCAGTGTTAGAGAAGTAGATTTCTTTCTGCGAAAGTGCTGTTTTCACAGTGCTAAGTACTCCCAACTCTATCAACAATGTAGGTTTTGCCAGTTTTCTAAGTCTCTCTTATTTTCTTGTACTTATACTTGGTTTTCTCTGTGTAAACCTCTGTAACTTTTCTAGGTAGATGAATCACTGTGTACTTTCTCTTGTTTCTATCTGTTACCAATCTTGAGAAACTCATACATTCTCTGTTCACTGTTTCACGGACTTACAGAACTAAATTTCCTTCGGCGAAAGTGCTGTTTTCTCAGTGCTAAGTACTCCCAACTCTATCAACAATGTAGGTTTTACCAGTTTTCTACGTCTCTCTTATTTTCTTGTACTTATACTTGGAATTCTCTGTGTAAACCTCTGTAACTTTTCTAGGTAGATGAATCACTGTGCACTTTCTCTTGTTTCTATCTGTTACCAATCTTGAGAAACTCGTACATTCTCTGTTCACTGTTTCACGGACTTACAGAACTAAATTTCCTTCGGCGAAAGTGCTGTTTTCACAGTGCTAAGTACTCCCAACTCTATCAACAATGTAGGTTTTACCAGTTTTCTAAGTCTCTCTTATTTTCTTGTACTTATCCTTGGCATTCTCTGTGTAAAGCTCTGTAACTTTTCTAGGTAGATGAATCACTGTCTAGTTTCTCTTGTTTCTATCTGTTACCAATCTTGAGAAACTGATACATTCTCTTTTCACTGTTTCACGGACTTAGAAAACTAAATTTCTTTCGGCGAAAGTGCTGTTTTCACAGTGCTGAGTACTCCCAACTCTATCAACAATGTAGGTTTTACCAGTTTTCTAAGTCTCTCTTATTTTCTTGTACTTATACTTGGAATTCTCTGTGTAAACCTCTGTAACTTTTCTAGGTAGATGAATCACTGTGTACTTTCTCTTCTTTCTATCTGTTACCAATCTTGAGAAAGTCATACATTCTCTGTTCACTGTTTCCCAGTGTTAGAGAAGTACATTCCTTTCTGCGAAAGTGCTGTTTTCAAAGTGCTAAGTACTCCCAACTCTATCCACAATGTAGGTTTTACCAGTTTTCTAAGTCTCTCTTATTTTCTTCTACTTTTACTTGGAATTCTCTGTGTAAACCTCTGTAACTTTTTTAGGTAGATGAATCACTGTGTACTTTCGCTTGTTTCTGTCTGTTACCAAACTTGAGAAACTCATACATTCTCTGTTCACTGTTTCACGGACTTCGAGAAGTAGATTTCTTTCTGGGAAAGTGCTGTTTTCACAGTGCTAAGTACTCCCAACTCTATACACAATGTACGTTTTTCCAGTTTTCTAAGTCTCTCTTATTTTCTTGTACTTATACATGGAATTCTCTGAGTAAACTTCTGTAACTTCTCTAGGTAGATCAGTCACTGTGTACTTTCTCTTGTTTCTATCTGTTACCAATCTTGAGAAACTCATACATTCTCTGTTCACTGTTTCACGGACTTAGAGAACTAAATTTCTTTCGGCGAAGGTGCTGTTTTCAGAGTGCTAAGAACTCCCAACGCTATCAACAATGTAGGTTTTACCAGTTTTCTAAGTCTCTCTTATTTTCTTGTAATTATATTTGGAATTCTCTGTGTAAACCTCTGTAACTTTTCTAGGTAGATGAATCACTGTGTACTTTCTCTTGTTTCTATCTGTTACCAATCTTGAGAAACTCATACATTCTCTGTTCACTGTTTCACGGACTTAGAGAACTAAATTTCTTTCGGTGAAAGTGCTGTTTTCACAGTGCTAAGTACTCCAAATTCTGTCAACAATGTAGGTTTTGCCAGTTTTCTAAGTCGCTCTTATTGTCCTGTACTTATACTTGGAATTCTCTGTGTAAATCTCTGTAACTTTTCTAGGTAGATGAATCACTGTGTACTTTCTCTTGTTTCTATCTGTTACCAATCTTGAGAAACTCATACATTCTCTGTTCACTGTTTCAGGGACTTAGAGAACTAAATTTCTTTCGGCGAAAGTGCTGTTTTCACAGTGCTAAGAACTAACAACTCTATCCACAATGTAGGTTTTACCAGTTTTGTAAGTCTGTCCTATTTTCTTGTACTTATACTTGGAATTCTTTGTGTAAACTTCTGTAACTTCTCTAGGTAGATGAATCACTGTGTACTTTCTCTTGTTTCTATCTGTTACCAATCTTGAGAAACTCATACATTCTCTGTTCACTGTTTCCCAGTGTTAGAGAAGTAGATTTCTTTCTGTGAAAGTGCTGTTTTCACAGTGCTAAGTACTCCCAACTCTATCAACAATGTAGGTTTTACCAGTTTTCTAAGTCTCTCTTATTATCTTGTACTTATCCTTGGAATTCTCTGTGCAAACCTCTGTAACTTTTCTAGGTAGATGAATCACTGTGTACTTTCTCTTGTTTCTATGTGTTACCAATCTTGAGAAACTCATACATTCTCTGTTCACTGTTTCACGGGCTTAGAGTACTAAATTTCCTTCTGCGAAAGTGGTGTTTTAACAGTGCTAAGTACTCCCAACTCTATCAACAATGTAGGTTTTACCAGTTTTCTAAGTCTCTCTTATTTTCTTGTACTTATACTTGGTTTTCTCTCTGTAAACCTCTGTAACTTTTCTAGGTAGATGAATCAATGTGTACTTTCTCTTGTTTCTATGTGTTACCAATCTTGAGAAACTCATACATTCTCTGTTCACTGTTTCACGGACTTAGAGAACTAAATTTCTTTCGGCGAAAGTGCTGTTTTCACAGTGCTAAGTACTCCCAACTCTATCCACAATGTAGATTTTACCAGTTCTCTAAGTCTCTCTTATTTTCTTGTACTTATACTTGGAATTCTCTGTGTAAACCTCTGTAACTTCTCTAGGTAGATGAATCACTATGTACTTTCTCTTGTTTCTATCTGTTACCAATCTGGAGAAACTCATACATTCTCTGTTCACTGTTTCCCAGTCTTAGAAAAGTAGATTTCTCTCTGGGAAAGTGGTGTGTTCACAGTGCTAAGTACTCCCAACTCTATCCACAATGTAGGTTTTTCTAGTTTTCTAAGTCTCTCTTATTTTCTTGTACTTATACATGGAATTCTCTGAGTAAACTTCTGTAACTTCTCTAGGTAGATGAATCACTGTGTACTTTCTCTTGTTTCTATCTGTTACCAATCTTGAGAAACTCATACATTCTCTGTTCACTGTTTCCCAGTATTAGAGAAGTAGATTTCTTTGTGGGAAAGTGCTGTTTTCACAGTGCTAAGTACTCCCAACTCTATCAACATTGTAGATTTTACCAGTTTTCTAAGTCTCTCTTATTTTCTTGTACTTATATTTGGAATTTTCTGGGTAAACCTCTGTAACTATTCTAGGTAGATGAATCACTGTGTACTTTCTCTTGTTTCTATCTGTTACCAATCTTGAGAAACTCATACATTCTCTGTTCACTGTTTCCCAGTCTTAGAGAAGTAGATTTCTTTGTGCGAAAGTGCTGTTTTCACAGTGCTAAGTACTCCCAACTCTATCAACAATGTAGGTTTTACCAGTTTTCTAAGTCTCTCTTATTTTCTTTTACTTATACTTGGTTTTCCATGTGTAAACCTCTCTAACTTTTCTAAGTAGGTGAATTACTGTGTACTTTCTCTTGTTTCTATCTGTTACCAATCTTGAGAAACTCATACATTCTCTGTTCACTGTTTCACGGACTTAGAGAACTAAATTTCTTTCAGCGAAGGTGCTGTTTTCAGAGTGCTAAGTACTCCCAAGGCTATCAACAATGTAGGATTTAACAGTTTTCTAAGTCTCTCTTGTTTTCTTGTAATTATACTTGGAATTCTCTGTGTAAACCTCTGTAACTTTTCTAGGTAGATGAATCACTGTGTACTTTCTCTTGTTTCTATCTGTTACCAATCTTGAAAAACTCATACATTCTCTTTTCACTGTTTCACGGACATAGAGAACTAAATTTCTTTCGGTGAAAGTGCTGTTTTCACAGTGCTAACTACTCCCAACTCTATCAACAATGTAGGTTTTGCCAGTTTTCTAAGTCTCTCTTATTTTCCTGTACTTATACTTGGAATTCTCTGTGTAAACCTCTGTAACTTTTCTAGGTAGATGAATCACTGTGTACTTTCTCTTGTTTCTATCTGTTACCAATCTTGAGAAACTCATACATTCTCTGTTCACTGTTTCAGGGACTTAGAGAACTATATTTCTTTCGGTGAAAGTGCTGTTTTCACAGTGCTAAGAACTACCAACTCTATCGACAATGTAGGTTTTACCAGTTTTCTAAGTCTCTCCTATTTTCATGTACTTATACTTGGAATTCTCTGAGTAAACTTCTGTAACTTCTCTAGGTAGATGAATCACTGTGTACTTTCTCTTGTTTCTATCTGTTACCAATCTTGAGAACTCATACATTCTTTGTTCACTGTTTCCCAGTGTTAGAGAAGTAGATTTCTTTCTGGGAAAGTGCTGTTTTCACAGTGCTAAGTACTCCCAACTCTATCAACAATGTAGGTTTTTCCACTTTTCTAAGTCTCTCTTATTTTTTTGTACTTATACTTGGAATTCTCTGTGTAAACCTCTGTAACCTTTCTAGGTGGATGAATCACTGTGTACTTTCTCTTGTTTCTATCTGTTACCAATATTGAGAAACTCATACATTCTCTTTTCACTGTTTCACGGACTTAGAAAACTAAATTTCTTTCGGCGAAAGTGCTGTTTTCACAGTGCTAAGTACTCCCAACTCTATCAACAATATAGGTTTTACCAGTTTTCTAAGTCTCTCTTATTTTCCTGTATTTATACTTGGAATTCTCTGTGTAAACCTCTGTAACTTTTCTAGGTAGATGAATCACTGTGTACTTTCTCTTGTTTCTATCTGTTACCAATCTTGAGAAACTGGTACATTCTCTGTTCACTGTGTCCCAGTCTTAGAGAAGTAGATTTCTTTCTGCGAAAGTGCTGTTTTCACAGTGCTAAGTACTCCCAACTCTATCAACAATGTAGGTTTTACCAGTTTTCTAAGTCTCTCTTATTTTCTTGTATTTATACTTGGTTTTCTCTGTGTAAATCTCTGTAACTTTTCTAGGTAGATGAATCACTGTGTACTTTCTCTTGTTTCTATCTGTTACCAATCTTGAAAAACTCATACATTCTCTGTTCACTGTCTCACCGACTTAGAGAACTAAATTTCTTTCCGCGAAAGTGCTGTTTTCACAGTGCTAAGTACTCCCAACTCTCTCAACAATGTACGTTTTACCAGTTTTCTAAGTCTCTCTTATTTTCTTGTACTTATACTTGGAATTCTCTGTGTAAACCTCTATAACTTCTCTAGGTTGATAAATCACTGTGTACTTTCTGTTGTTTCTATCTGTTACCAATCTTGAGAAACTCATACATTCTGTATTCACTGTTTCCCAGTGTTAGAGAAGTAGATTTCTTTCTGCGAAAGTGCTGTTTTCACAGTGCTAAGTACACCCAACTCTATCAACAATGTAGGTTTTACCAGTTTTCTAAGTCTCTCTTATTTTCTTGTACTTATACTTGGAATTCTCTGTGTAAACCTCAGTAACTTTTCTAGGTAGATGAATCACTGTGTACTTTCTCTTGTTTCTATCTCTTACCAATCTTGAGAAACTCATACATTCCCTGTTCATTGTTTCAGGGACTTAGAGAACTAAATTTCTTTCGGTGAAAGTGCTGTTTTCACAGTGCTAAGTACTCCCAACTCTATCAACAATGTAGGTTTTGCCAGTTTTCTAAGTCTCTCTTATTTTCTTGTACTTATACTTGGTTTTCTCTGTGTAAACCTCTGTAACTTTTCTAGGTAGATGAATCACTGTGTACTTCCTCTTGTTTCTATCTGTTACCAATCTAGAGAAACTCATACATTCTCTGTTCACTGTTTCACGGACTTACAGAACTAAATTTCCTTCGGCGAAAGTGCTGTTTTCTCAGTGCTAAATACTCCCAACTCTATCAACAATGTAGGTTTTACCAATTTTCTAAGTCTCTCTTATTTTCTTGTACTTATACTTGGTTTTCTCTGTGTAAACCTCTGTAACTTTTCTAGGTAGATGAATCACTGTGTACTTTCTCTTGTTTCTATCTGTTACCAATCTTGAGATACTCGTACATTCTCTGTTCAGTGTTTCACGGACTTAGAGAACTAAATTTCTTTCGATGAATGTGCTGTTTTCACAGTGCTAAGTACTCCCAACTCTATCAACAATGTAGGTTTTGCCAGTTTTCTAAGTCTCTCTTATTTTCTTGTACTTATACTTGGAATTCTCTGTGTAAACCTCTGTAACTTTTCTAGGTAGATGAATCACTGTATACTTTCTCTTGTTTCTATCTGTTACCAATCTTGAGAAACTCATACATTCTCTGTTAGCTGTTTCACGGACTTACAGAACTAAATTTCCTTCGGCGAAAGTGCTGTTTTCTCAGTGCTAAGTACTCCCAACTCTATCAACAATGTATGTTTTACCAGTTTTCTAAGTCTCTCTTATTTTCTTGTACTTATACTTGGAATTCTCTGTGTAAACCTCTGTAACTTATCTAGGTAGATGAATCACTGTGTACTTTCTCTTGTTTCTATCTGTAACCAATCTTGAGAAACTCGTACATTCTCTGTTCACTGTTTCACGGACTTACAGAACTAAATTTCCTTCGGCGAAAGTGCTGTTTTCACAGTGCTAAGTACTCCCAACTCTATCAACAATGTAGGTTTTACCAGATTTCTAAGTCTCTCTTATTTTCTTGTACTTATCCTTGGAATTCTCTGTGTAAACCTCTGTAACTTTTCTAGGTAGATGAATCACTGTCTAGTTTCTCTTGTTTCTATCTGTTACCAATCTTGAGAAACTGATACATTCTCTTTTCACTGTTTCACGGAGTTAGAAAACTAAATTCCTTTTGGCGAAAGTGCTGTTTTCACAGTGCTAAGTACTCCCAAATCTATCAACCATGTAGGTTTTACCGGTTTTCTAAGTCTCTCTTATTTTCTTGTACTTATACTTGGAATTCTCTGTGTAAACCTCAGTAACTTTTCTAGGTAGATGAATCACTGTGTACTTTCTCTTGTTTCTCTCTGTTACCAATCTTGAGAAACTCATATATTCTCTGTTCACTGTTTCCCAGTGTTAGAGAAGTAGATTTCTTTCTGAGAAAGTGCTGTCTTCACAGTGCTAAGTACTCCCAAATCTATCAACCATGTAGGTTTTACCGGTTTTCTAAGTCTCTCTTATTTTCTTGTACTTATACTTGGAATTCTCTGTGTAAACCTCAGTAACTTTTCTAGGTAGATGAATCACTGTGTACTTTCTCTTGTTTCTATCTCTTACCAATCTTGAGAAACTCATACATTCCCTGTTCATTGTTTCAGGGACTTAGAGAACTAAATTTCTTTCGGTGAAAGTGCTGTTTTCACAGTGCTAAGTACTCCCAACTCTATCAACAATGTAGGTTTTGCCAGTTTTCTAAGTCTCTCTTATTTTCCTGTACTTATACTTGGTTTTCTCTGTGTAAACCTCTGTAACTTTTGTAGGTAGATGAATCACTGTGTACTTTCTCTTGTTTCTATCTGTTACCAATCTTGAGAAACTCATAGATTCTCTGTTCACTGTTTCACGGACTTACAGAACTAAATTTCCTTCGGCGAAAGTGCTGTTTTCTCAGTGCTAAGTACTCCCAACTCTATCCACAATGTAGGTTTTACCAGTTTTCTACGTCTCTCTTATTTTCTTGTACTTATACTTGGAATTCTCTGTGTAAACCTCTGTAACTTTTCTAGATAGATGAATCACTGTGCACTTTCTCTTGTTTCTATCTGTTACCAATCTTAAGAAACTCGTACATTCTCTGTTCACTGTTTCACGGACTTACAGAACTAAATTTCCTTCGGCGAAAGTGCTGTTTTCACAGTGCTAAGTACTCCCAACTCTATCAACAATGTAGGTTTTACCAGTTTTCTAAGTCTCTGTTATTTTCTTGTACTTATACTTGGAATTCTCTGTGTAAACCTCTGTAACTTTTCTAGGTAGATGAATCACTGTGTTCTTTCTCTTGTTTCTATCTGTTACCAATCTTGAGAAACTCATACATTCTCTGTTCACTGTGTCCCAGTCTTAGAGAAGTAGATTTCTTTCTGTGAAAGTGCTGTTTTCACAGTGCTAAGTACTCCCAACCCTATCCACAATGTAGGTTTTGCCAGTTTTCTAAGTCTCTCTTATTTTCTTGTACTTATACTTGGAATTCTCTGTGCAAACCTCTGTAACTTTTCTAGATAGATGAATCACTGTGCACTTTCTCTTGTTTCTATCTGTTACCAATCTTGAGAAACTCGTACATTCTCTGTTCACTGTTTCACGGACTTATAGAACTAAATTTCCTTCGGCGAAAGTGCTGTTTTCACAGTGCTAAGTACTCCCAACTCTATCAACAATGTAGGTTTTACCAGTTTTCTAAGTCTCTCTTATTTTCTTGTACTTATCCTTGGAATTCTCTGTGTAAAGCTCTGTAACTTTTCTAGGTAGATGAATCACTGTCTAGTTTCTCTTGTTTCTATCTGTTACCTATCTTGAGAAACTGATACATTCTCTGTTCACTGTTTCACGGACTTACAGAACTACATTTCCTTCGGCGAAAGTGCTGTTTTCACAGTGCTATGTACTCCCAACTCTATCAACAATGTAGGTTTTACCAGTTTTCTAAGTCTCTCTTATTTTCTTGTACTTATACTTGGAATTCTCTGTGTAAACCTCTGTAACTTATCTAGGTAGATGAATCACTGTGTACTTTCTCTTGTTTCTATCTGTTACCAATCTTGAGAAACTCATACATTCTCTGTTCACTGTCTCACGGACTTACAGAACTAAATTTCCTTCGGCAAAAGTGCTGTTTTCTCAGTGCTAAGTACTCCCAACTCTATCAACAATGTAGGTTTTACCAGTTTTCTAAGTCTCTCTTGTTTTCTTGTACTTATACTTGGAATTCTCTGGGTAAACCTCTGTAACTTTTCTAGGTAGATGAATCACTGTGTATTTTCTCTTGTTTCTATCTGTTACCAATCTTGAGAAACTCATACATTCTCTGTTCACTGTTTCACGGACTTACAGAACTAAATTTCCTTCGGCGAAAGTGCTGTTTTCTCAGTGCTAAGTACTCCCAACTCTATCAACAATGTAGGTTTTACCAGTTTTCTAAGTCTCTCTTATTTTCTTGTACTTATACTTGGAATTCTCTGTGTAAACCTCTGTAACTTTTCTAGGTAGATGAATCACTGTGTACTTTCTCTTGTTTCTATCTGTTACCAATCTTGAGAAACTCATACATTCTCTGTTCACTGTGTCAGAGTCTTAGAGAAGTAGATTTCTTTCTGCGAAAGTGCTGTTTTCACAGTGCTAAGTACTCCCAACACTATCCACAATGTAAGTTTTGCCAGTTTTCTAAGTCTCTCTTATTTTCTTGTACTTATACTTGGTTTTCTCTGTGTAAACATCTGTAACTTTTCTAGGTAGATGAATCACTGTGTACTTTCTCTTGTTTCTATCTCTTACCAATCTTGAGAAACTCATACATTCCCTGTTCATTGTTTCAGGGACTTAGAGAACTAAATTTCTTTCAGTGAAAGTGCTGTTTTCACAGTGCTAAGTACTCCCAACTCTATCAACAATGTAGGTTTTGCCAGTTTTCTAAGTCTCTCTTATTTTCTTGTACTTATACTTGGTTTTCTCTGTGTAAACCTCTGTAACTTTTCTAGGTAGATGAATCACTGTGTACTTTCTCTTGTTTCTATCTGTTACCAATCTTGAGAAACTCATACATTCTCTGTTCACTGTTTCACGGACTTACAGAACTAAATTTCCTTCGGCGAAAGTGCTGTTTTCTCAGTGCTAAGTACTCCCAACTCTATCAACAATGTAGGTTTTACAAGTTTTCTACGTCTCTCTTATTTTCTTGTACTTATACTTGGAATTCTCTGTGTAAACCTCTGTAACTTTTCTAGGTAGATGAATCACTGTGTTCTTTGTCTTGTTTTTATCTGTTACCAATCTTGAGAAACTCATACATTCTCTGTTCACTGTGTCCCAGTCTTAGAGAAGTAGATTTCTTTCTGTGAAAGTGCTGTTTTCACAGTGCTAAGTACTCCCAACCCTATCCACAATGTAGGTTTTGCCAGTTTTCTAAGTGTCTCTTATTTTCTTGTACTTATACTTGGAATTCTCTGTGCAAACCTCTGTAACTTTTCTAGATAGATGAATCACTGTGCACTTTCTCTTGTTTCTATCTGTTACCAATCTTGAGAAAGTCGTACATTCACTGTTCACTGTTTCACGGACTTACAGAACTAAATTTCCTTCGGCGAAAGTGCTGTTTTCACAGTGCTAAGTACTCCCAACTCTATCAACCATGTAGGTTTTACCAGTTTTCTAAGTCTCTCTTATTTTCTTGTACTTATCCTTGGAATTCTCTGTGTAAAGCTCTGTAACTTTTCTAGGTAGCTGAATCACTGTGTACTTTCTCTTCTTTCTATCTGTTACCAATCTTGAGAAAGTCATACATTCTCTGTTCACTGTTTCCCAGTGTTAGAGAAATACATTCCTTCCTGCGAAAGTGCTGTTTTCAAAGTACTAACTACTCCCAACTCTATCCACAATGTAGGTTTTACCAGTTTTCTAAGTCTCTCTTATTTTCTTCTACTTATACTTGGAATTCTCTGTGTAAACCTCTGTAACTTCTCTAGGTAGATGAATCACTGAGCACTTTCTCTTGTTTCCATCTGTTACCAATCTTGAGAAACTCATACATTCTCCGTTCACTGTTTCACGGACTTAGAGAACTAAATTTCTTTCAGTGTAAGCGCTGTTTTCACAGTGCTAAGTACTCCCAACTCTATCAACAATGTAGGTTTTGCCAGTTTTCTAAGTCTCTCTTATTTTCTTGTACTTATACTTGGAATTCTCTGTGTAAAACACTGTAACTTTTCTAGGTAGATGAATCACTGTGTACTTTCTCTTGTTTCTATCTGTTACCAATCTTGAGAAACTCATACATTCTCTGTTCACTGTTTCACGGACTTACAGAACTAAATTTCCTTCGGCGAAAGTGCTGTTTTCTCAGTGCTAAGTACTCCCAACTCTATCAACAATGTAGGTTTTACCAGTTTTCTAAGTCTCTCTTATTTTCTTGTACTTATACTTGGAATTCTCTGTGTAAACCTCTGTAACTTTTCTAGGTAGATAAATCACTGTGTACTTTCTCTTGTTTCTATGTGTTACCAATCTTGAGAAACTCATACATTCTCTGTTCACTGTCTCACGGACTTACAGAACTAAATTTCCTTCGGCGAAAGTGCTGTTTTCTCAGTGCTAAGTACTCCCAACTCTATCAACAATGTAGGTTTTACCAGTTTTCTAAGTCTCTCTTATTTTCTTGTACTTATACTTGGAATTCTCTGTGTAAACCTCTGTAACTTTTCTAGGTAGATGAATCACTGTGTAGATTCTCTTGTTTCTATCTGTTACCAATCTTTAGAAACTGAAACATTCTATTTTCACTGTTTCACGGACTTATTAAACTAAATTTCTTTCGGCGAAAGTGCTGTTTTCACAATGCTAAGTACTCCCAGCTCTATCAACAATGTAGGTTTTACCAGTTTTCTAAGTCTCTCTTATTTTCTTGTACTTATACTTGGAATTCTCTGTGTAAACCTCTGTAACTTTTCTAGGTAGATGAATCACTGTGTACTTTCTCTTGTTTCTATCTGTTACCAATCTTGAGAAACTCATACATTCTCTGTTCACTGTGTCCCAGTCTTAGAGAAGTAGATTTCTTTCTGCGAAAGTGCTGTTTTCACAGGGCTAAGTACACCCAACACTATCCACAATGTAGGTTTTGCCAGTTTTCTAAGTCTCTCTTATTTTATTGTACTTATACTTGGTTTTCTCTGTGTAAACCTCTGTAACTTTTCTAGGTAGATGAATCACTGTGTACATTCTCTTGTTTCTATCTCTTACCAATCTTGAGAAACTCATACATTCCCTGTTCATTGTTTCAGGGACTTAGAGAACTAAATTTCTTTCGGTGAAAGTGCTGTTTTCACAGTGCTAAGTACTCCCAACTCTATCAACAATGTAGGTTTTGCCAGTTTTCTAAGTCTCTCTTATTTTCTTGTACTTATACTTGGTTTTCTCTGTATCAACCTCTGTAACTTTTCTAGGTAGATGAATCACTGTGTACTTTCTCTTGTTTCTATCTCTTACCAATCTTGAGAAACTCGTACATTCTCTGTTCACTGTTTCACGGACTTAGAGAACTAAATTTCTTTCGGTGAATGTGCTGTTTTCACAGTGCTAAGTACTCCCAACTCTATCAACAATGTAGGTTTTGCCAGTTTTCTAAGTCTCTCTTATTTTCTTGTACTTATCCTTGGAATTCTCTGTGTAAACCTCTGTAACTTTTCTAGGTAGGTGAATCACTGTGTACTTTCTCTTGTTTCTATCTGTTACCAATCTTGAGAAACTCATACATTCTCTGTTCACTGTTTCACGGACTTACAGAACTAAATTTCATTCGGCGAAAGTGCTGTTTTCTCAGTGCTAAGTACTCCCAACTCTATCAACAATGTAGGTTTTACCAGTTTTCTAAGTCTCTCTTATTTTCTTGTACTTATACTTGGAATTCTCTGTGTAAACCTCTGTAACTTATCTAGGTAGATGAATCACTGTGTACTTTCTCTTCTTTCTATCTGTTACCAATCTTGAGAAACTCATACATTCTCTGTTCACTGTCTCACGGACTTACAGAACTAAATTTCCTTCGGCGAAAGTGCTGTTTTCTCAGTGCTAAGTACTCCCAACTCTATCAACAATGTAGGTTTTACCAGTTTTCTAAGTCTCTCTTATTTTCTTGTACTTATACTTGGAATTCTCTGTGTAAACCTCTGTAACTTTTCTAGGTAGATGAATCACTGTGTATTTTCTCTTGTTTCTATCTGTTACCAATCTTGGGAAACTCATACATTCTCTGTTCACTGTTTCACGGACTTACAGAACTAAATTTCCTTCGGCGAAAGTGCTGTTTTCTCAGTGCTAAGTACTCCCAACTCTATCAACAATGTAGGTTTTACCAGTTTTCTAAGTCTCTCTTATTTTCTTGTACTTATACTTGGAATTCTCTGTGTAAACCTCTGTAACTTTTCTAGGTAGATGAATCACTGTGTACTTTCTCTTGTTTCTATCTGTTACCAATCTTGAGAAACTCATACATTCTCTGTTCACTGTGTCAAAGTCTTAGAGAAGTAGATTTCTTTCTGCGAAAGTGCTGTTTTCACAGTGCTAAGTACTCCCAACACTATCCACAATGTAAGTTTTGCCAGTTTTCTAAGTCTCTCTTATTTTATTGTACTTATACTTGGTTTTCTCTGTGTAAACATCTGTAACTTTTCTAGGTAGATGAATCACTGTGTACTTTCTCTTGTTTCTATCTCTTACCAATCTTGAGAAACTCATACATTCCCTGTTCATTGTTTCAGGGACTTAGAGAACTAAATTTCTTTCGGTGAAAGTGCTGTTTTCACAGTGCTAAGTACTCCCAACTCTATCAACAATGTAGGTTTTGCCAGTTTTCTAAGTCTCTCTTATTTTCTTGTACTTATACTTGGTTTTCTCTGTGTCAACCTCTGTAACTTTTCCAGGTAGATGAATCACTGTGTACTTTCTCTTGTTTCTATCTCTTACCAATCTTGAGAAACTCGTACATTCTCTGTTCACTGTTTAACGGACTTAGAGAACTAAATTTCTTTCGGTGAATGTGCTGTTTTCACAGTGCTAAGTACTCCCAACTATATCAACAATGTAGGTTTTGCCAGTTTTCTAAGTCTCTCTTATTTTCTTGTACTTATACTTGGAATTCTCTGTGTAAACCTCTGTAACTTTTCTAGGTAGATGAATCACTGTGTACTTTCTCTTGTTTCTATCTGTTACCAATCTTGAGAAACTCATACATTCTCTGTTCACTGTTTCACGGACTTACAGAACTAAATTTCATTCGGCGAAAGTGCTGTTTTCTCAGTGCTAAGTACTCCCAACTCTATCAACAATGTAGGTTTTACCAGTTTTCTAAGTCTCTCTTATTTTCTTGTACTTATACTTGGAATTCTCTGTGTAAACCTCTGTAACTTTTCTAGGTAGATGAATCACTGTGTATTTTCTCTTGTTTCTATCTGTTACCAATCTTGAGAAACTCATACATTCTCTGTTCACTGTTTCACGGACTTACAGAACTAAATTTCCTTCGGCGAAAGTGCTGTTTTCTCAGTGCTAAGTACTCCCAACTCTATCAACAATGTAGGTTTTACCAGTTTTCTAAG
The DNA here is from genome assembly GCA_028571685.1 of Heterohyrax brucei. NCBI lineage: Eukaryota > Metazoa > Chordata > Mammalia > Hyracoidea > Procaviidae > Heterohyrax > Heterohyrax brucei. The sequence goes on from CM053158.1 coordinate 74,577,065, forward strand.
TCTCTCTTATTTTCTTGTACTTATACTTGGAATTCTCTGTGTAAACCTCTGTAACTTTTCTAGGTAGATGAATCACTGTGTACTTTCTCTTGTTTCTATCTGTTACCAATCTTGAGAAACTCATACATTCTCTGTTCACTGTGTCAAAGTCTTAGAGAAGTAGATTTCTTTCTGCGAAAGTGCTGTTTTCACAGTGCTAAGTACTCCCAACACTATCCACAATGTAAGTTTTGCCAGTTTTCTAAGTCTCTCTTATTTTATTGTACTTATACTTGGTTTTCTCTGTGTAAACATCTGTAACTTTTCTAGGTAGATGAATCACTGTGTACTTTCTCTTGTTTCTATCTCTTACCAATCTTGAGAAACTCATACATTCTCTGTTCATTGTTTCAGGGACTTAGAGAACTAAATTTCTTTCGGTGAAAGTGCTGTTTTCACAGTGCTAAGTACTCCCAACTCTATCAACAATGTAGGTTTTGCCAGTTTTCTAAGTCTCTCTTATTTTCTTGTACTTATACTTAGTTTTCTCTGTGTAAACCTCTGTAACTTTTCTAGGTAGATGAATCACTGTGTACTTTCTCTTGTTTCTATCTGTTACCAATCTTGAGAAACTCATACATTCTCTGTTCACTGTTTCACGGACTTACAGAACTAAATTTCCTTCGGCGAAAGTGCTGTTTTCTCAGTGCTAAGTACTCCCAACTCTATCAACAATTTAGGTTTTACCAGTTTTCTACGTCTCTCTTATTTTCTTGTACTTATACTTGGAATTCTCTGTGAAAACCTCTGTAACTTCTCTAGGTAGATGAATCACTGAGTACGTTCTCTTGTTTCTATCTGTTACCAATCTTGAAAAACTCATGCGTTCTCTGTTCACTGTTTCCCAGTATTAGAGAAGTAGATTTCTTTCTGCGAAAGTGCTGTTTTCACAGTGCTAAGTACTCCCAACTCAATCCACAATGTAGATTTTACCAGTTTTCTAAGTCTCTCTTATTTTCTTGTACTTATACTTGGAATTCTCTGTGTAAACCTCTGTAACTTCTCTAGGTAGATGAATCACTGCGTACTTTCTCTTGTTTCTATCTGTTACCAATCTTGAGAAAGTCATACATTCTCTGTTCACTGTTTCACGGACTTAGAGAACTAAATTTCTCACGGCGAAAGTGCTGTTTTCACAGTGCTAAGTACTCCCAACTCTATCAACAATGTAGGTTTTACCAGTTTTCTAAGTCTCTCTTATTTTCTTGTACTTATACTTGGAATTCTCTGTGTAAACCTCTGTAACTTTTCTAGATAGATGAATCGCTGTGTAGATTCTCTTGTTTCTATCTGTTACCAATCTTGAGAAACTGATACATTCTCTTTTCACTGTTTCACAGACTTAGAAAACTAAATTTCTTTCGGCGAAAGTGCTGTTTTCACAGTGCTAAGTACTCCCAGCTCTATCAACAATGTAGGTTTTACCAGTTTTCTAAGTCTCTCTTATTTTCTTGTACTTATACTTGGAATTCTCTGTGTAAACCTCTGTAACTTTTCTTGGTAGATGAATCACTGTGTACTTTCTCTTGTTTCTATCTGTTACCAATCTTGAGAAACTCATACATTCTCTGTTCACTGTTTCACGGACTTACAGAACTAAATTTCCTTCGGGGAAAGTGCTGTTTTCTCAGTGCTAGGTACTCCCAACTCTATCAACAATGTAGGTTTCACCAGTTTTCTAAGTCTCTCTTATTTTCTTGTACTTATACTTGGAATTCTCTGTGTAAACCTCTGTAACTTTTCTTGGTAGATGAATCACTGCGTACTTTCTCTTGTTTCTATCTGTTACCAATCTTGAGAAACTCATACATTCTCTGTTCACTGTTTCCCAGTCTTAGAGAAGTAGATTTCTTTCGGCGAAATTGCTGTTTTCACAGTGCTAAGTACTCCGAACTCTATGCACAATGTAGGTTTTACCAGTTTTCTAAGTCTCTCTTATTTTCTTGTACTTATACATGTACTTCTCTGTGTAAACTTCTGTAACTTCTCTAGGTAGATGAATCACTGTGTACTTTCTCTTGTTTCTATCTGTTACCAATCTTGAGAAACTCATACATTCTCTATTTACTGTTTCCCAGTCTTAGAAAAGTAGATTTCTTTCTGCGAAAGTGCTGTTTTCACAGTGCTAAGTACACCCAACTCTATCCACAGTGTAGGTTTTACCAGTTTTCTAAGTCTCTCTTATTTTCTTGTACTTATACATGGAATTCTCTGTGTAAACTTCTGTAACTTCTCTAGGTAGATGAATCACTGTGTACTTTCTCTAGTTTCTATCTGGTACCAGTCTTCAGAAACTCATACATTCTCTCTTCACTGTTTCCCAGTGTTAGAAAAGTAGATGTCATTCGGCGAAAGTGCTGTTTTCACAGTGCTAAGTACTCCCAACTCTATCCACAATGTAGGTTTTACCAGTTTTCTAACTCTCTCTTATTTTCTTGTACTTATACATGGAATTCTCTGTGTAAACCTCTGTAACATTTCTAGGTAGATGAATCACTGTGTACTTTCTCTTGTTTCTATCTGTTAGCAATCTTGAGAAACTCATACATTCTCTGTTCACTGTTTCACGGACTTACAGAACTAAATTTCCTTCGGCGAAAGTGCTGTTTTCACAGTGCTAAGTACTCCCAACTCTATCAACAATGTAGGTTATACCAGTTTTCTAAGTCTCTTTTATTTTCTTGTACTTATACTTGGAATTCTCTGGGTAAACCTCTGTAAATTCTCTAGGTAGATGAATCACTGTGTACTTTCTCTTGTTTCTATCTGTTACCAATCTTGAGAAACATATACATTCTCTCTTCACTGTTTCGAAGTGTTAGAGTAGTACATTTCTTTCTGCGAAAGTGCTGTTTTCACAGTGGTAAGTACTCCCAACTCTATCGACAATGTAGGTTTTACCAGTTTTCTAAGTCTCTCTTATTTTCTTGTACTTGTACATGGAATTCTCTGTGTAAATCTCTGTAACTTTTCTAGGTAGATGAATCACTGTGTACTTTCTCTTGTTTCTATCTGTTACCAATCTTGAGAAACTCATACATTCTGTTTTCACCGTTTCCCAGTCTTAGAGAAGTAGATTTCTTTCTGCGAAACTGCTGTTTTCACAGTGCTAAGTACTCCCAAGTCTATCAACAATGTAAGTTTTACCAGTTTTGTAAGTCTCTCTTATTTTCTTGTACTTATACTTGGAATTCTCTGTGTAAACCTCTGTAACTTTTCTACGTAGATGAATCACTGTGTACTTTCTCTTGTTTCTATCTGTTACCAATCTTGAGAAACTCATACATTCTCTGTTCACTGTTTCACGGACTTACAGAACTCAATTTCTTTCAGCGAAAGTGCTGTTTTCACAGTGCTAAGTATTCCCAACTCTATTAACAATGTAGGTTTTACCAGTTTTCTAAGTCTATCTTATTTTCTTGTACTTACAGATGGAATTCTCTATGTAAACCTCTGTAACTTTTCGAGGTGGATGAATCACTGTGTACTTTCTCTTGTTTCTATCTGTTACCAACCTTGAGAAACTCATACATTCTCTGTTCCCTGTTTCACGGACTTAGAGAACTAAATTTCCTTCCGCGAAAGTGCTCTTTTCACAGTGCTAAGTACTCCCATCTCGATCAACAATGTAGGTTTTACCAGTTTTCTAAGTCTCTCTTATTTTCTTGTACTTATACTTGGTTTTCTCTGTGTAAACCTCTGTAACTTTTCTAGGTAGATGAATCACAGTGTACTTTCTCTTGTTTCTATCTGTTACCAATCTTGAAAAACTCATACAATCTCTGTTCACTGTTTCCCAGTCTTACAGAAGTAGATTTCTTTCGGTGAAAGTGTTGTTTTCACAGTGCTAAGTACTCCCAACTCTATCCACAATGTAGGTTTTACCAGTTTTCTAAGTCTCTCTTATTTTCTTGTACTTATAATTGGAATTCTCTGTGTAAACCTCTGTAACTTTTCTAGGTAGATCAATCACTGTGTACTCTCTCTTGTTTCTATCTGTTACCAATCTTGAGAAACTCATACAATCTCTGTTCACTGTTTCCCAGTCTTAGAGAAGTAGAATTCTTTCGGTGAAAGTGTTGTTTTCACAGTGCTAAGAACTCCCAACTCTATCCACAATGTAGGTTTTACCAGTTTTCTAAGTCTCTCTTATTTTCTTATACTTATACATGTACTTCTCTGTGTAAACTTCTGTAACTTTTCTAGGTATATGAATCACTGTGTTCTTTCTCTTGTTTCCATCTGTTACCAATCTTGAGAAACTCATACATTCTCTGTTCACTGTTTCCCAGTTTTAGAGAAGTAGATTTCTTTCTGCGAAAGTGCTGTTTTCACAGGGCTAAGTACTCCCAACTCTATCAACAATGTAGGTTTTACCAGTTTTCTAAGTCCCTCTTAATTTCTTTTACTTATACTTGGAATTCTCTGTGTAAACTTCTGTAAGTTTTCTAGGTAGATGAATCACTGCGTACTTACTCTTGTTTCTATCTGTTACCAATCTTGAGAAACTCATACATTTCTGTTCACTGTTTCCCAGTCTTAGAGAAGTAGATTTGTTTCGGCGAAAGTGCTGTTTTCACAGTGCTAAGGACTCCCAACTCTATCCACAATGTAGGTTTTACCAGTTTTCTAAGTCTCTCTTATTTTTTTGTACTTATACATATACTTCTCTGTGTAAACTTCTGTAACTTGTCTAGGTAGATGAATCACTGTGTACTTTCTCTAGTTTCTATCTGTTACCAATCTTGAGAAACTCATATATTCTCTGTTCACTGTTTCACGGACTTGCAGAACTAAATTTCTTTTGGCGAAAGTGCAGTTTTCACAATGCTAAGGACTCCCAACTCTATCAACAATGTAGGTTTTACCAGTTTTCTAAGTATCTCTTATATTCCTGTACTTATACTTGGAATTCTCTGTGTAAACCTCTGTAACTATTCTAAGTAGATGAATCACTGTGTACTTTTTCTTGTTTCTATCTGTTACCAATCTTCAGAAACTCATACATTCTCTGTTCACTGTTTCACGGACTTACAGAACTAAATTTCCTTCGGCGAATGTGCTGTTTTCTCAGTGCTAAGTACTCCGAACTCTATCAACAATGTAGGTTTTACCAGTTTTCTAAGTCTCTCTTATTTTCTTGTACTTATACTTGGAATTCTCTGTGTAAACCTCTGTAAATTCTCTAGGTAGATGAATCACTGTGTACTTTCTCTTGTTTCTATCTGTTACCAATCTTTAGAAATTCGTACATTCTCTGTTCACTGTTTCACGGACTAACAGAACTAAATTTCCTTCGGCGAAAGTGCTGTTTTCACAGTGCTAAGTACCCCCAACTCTATCCATAATGTAGGTTTTACCAGTTTTCAAAGTCTCTCTTATTTTCTTGTACTTATACTTGGAATTCTCTGTGTAAACCTCTGTAACTTTTCTAGCTAGATGAATCGCTGTGTACTTTCTCTTGTTTCTATCTGTTACCAATCTTGAGAAACTCATACATTTTCTGTTCACTGTTTCCCAGTCTTAGAGAAGTAGATTTCTTTCTGCGAAAGTGCTGTTTTCACAGTGCTAAGTACTCCCAACTCTATCCACAATGTAGGTTTTATCAGTTTTCTAAGTCTCTCTTACTTTCTTGTACTTATACATGTACTTCCCTGTGTAAACTTCTGTAACTTCTCTAGGTATATGAATCACTGTGTACTTTCTCTTGTCTCTATCTGTTACCAATCTTGAGAAACTCATACATTCTCTGTTCACTGTTTCCCAGTCTTAGAGAAGTAGATTTCTTTCTGCGAAAGTGCTGTTTTCACAATGCTAAGTACTCCCAACTCTATCATCAATGTAGGTTTTGCCAGTTTTCTAAGTCTCTCTTATTTTCTTGTACATATACTTGGAATTCTCTGTGTAAACCTCTGTAACTTTTCTAGGTAGATGAATCACTGTGTACTTTCTCTTGTTTCTATCTGTTACCAATCTTGAGAAACTCATACATTCTCTGTTCACTGTTTCCCAGTCTTAGAGAAGTAGATTTGTTTCGGCGAAAGTGCTGTTTTCACAGTGCTAAGGACTCCCAACTCTATCCACAATGTAGGTTTTACCAGTTTTCTAAGTCTCTCTTATTTTTTTGTACTTATACATGTACTTCTCTGTGTAAACTTCTGTAACTTCTCTAGGTAGATGAATCACTGTGTACTTTCTCTAGTTTCTATCTGTTACCAATCTTGAGAAACTCATACATTCTCTCTTCACTGTTTCCCAGTGTTAGACAAGTATATTTCTTTCTGGGAAAGTGCTGTTTTCACAGTGCTAAGTACTCCCAACTCTATCAACAATGTAGGTTTTACCAGTTTTCTAAGTCTCCCTAATTTTCTTGTACTTATGTTTGGAATTCTCTGTGTAAACCTCTGTAACTTTTCTAGATAGATGAATCACTGTGTACTTTCTCTTGTTTCTATCTGTTACCAATCTTGAGAAACTCATACATTCTCTGTTCACTGTTTCACGGACTTAGAGAACTAAATTTCTTTCGGCGAAAGTGCTGTTTTCACAGTGTTAAGTACTCCCATCTCTATCAACAATGTAGGTTTTACCAGTTGTCTAAGTCTCTCTTATTTTCTTGTACTTATACTTGGAATTCTCTGTGTAAACCTCTGTAACTTTTCTAGGTAGATGAATCACTGTGTACTTTCTCTTGTTTCTATCTGTTACCAATCTTGAAAAACTCATACATTCTCTGTTCACTGTTTCCCAGTCTTAGAGAAGTAGATTTCTTCCAGCGAAAGTGCTGTTTTCACAGTGCTAAGTACTCCCAACTCTATCAACAATGTAGGTTATACCAGTTTTCTAAGTCTCTTTTATTTTCTTGTACTTATACTTGGAATTCTCTGGGTAAACCTCTGTAAATTCTCTAGGTAGATGAATCACTGTGTACTTTCTCTTGTTTCTATCTGTTACCAATCGTGAGAAATTCATACATTCTCTGTTCCCTGTTTCATGGACTTAGAGAACTAAATTTTTTTGGCGAAAGTGCTGTTTTCACAGTGCTAAGTACTCCCAACTCTATCAACAATGTAGGTTTTACCAGTTTTCTAAGTCTCTCTTATTTTCTTGTACTTATGCTTGAAATTCTCGGTGGAAACCTTTGTAACTTTTCTAGGTAGATGAATCAATGTGTACTTTCTCTTGTTTCTAACTGTTACCAATCTTGAGAAACTCATATATTCTCTGTTCACTGTTTCACGGACTTAGAGAACTAAATTTCCTTCGGCGAAAGTCCTGTTTTCACAGTGCTAAGCACTTCCAACTCTATCAACAATGTAGGTTTTACCAGTTTTCTAAGTCTCTCTTATTTTCTTGTACTTATACTTGGAATTCTCTGTGTAAACTTCTGTAACTTCTCTAGGTAGATGAATCACTGTATACTTTCTCTTGTTTCTATCTGTTACCAATCTTCAGAAAGTCGTAAATTCTCTGTTCACTGTTTCACGGACTTACAAAAATAAATTTCCTTCGGCGAAAGTGCTGTTTTCACAGTGCTAAGTACTCCCAACTCTATCAACAATGTAGGTTTTACCAGTTTTCTAAGTCTCTCTTATTTTCTTGTACTTATACTGGGAATTCTCTGTGTAAACCTCTGTAACATTTCTAGGTAGATGAATCACTGTGTACTTTCTCTTGTTTCTATCTGTTACCAAACTTGAGAAACTCATACATTCTCTGTTCACTGTTTGACGGACTTACAGAACTAAATTTCCTTCGGCGAAAGTGCTGTTTTCTCAGTGCTAAGTACTCCCAACTCTACCAACAATATAGGTTTTACCAGTTTTCTAAGTCTCTCTTATTTTCATGTACTTATACTTGGAATTCTCTGTGTAAACCTCTGTAACTTGTCTAGGTAGATGAATCACTGTGTACTTTCTCTAGTTTCTATCTGTTACCAATCTTGAGAAACATATACATTCTCTCTTCACTGTTTCGAAGTGTTAGAGAAGTACATTTCTTTCTGCGAAAGTGCTGTTTTCACAGTGGTAAGTACTCCCAACTCTATCGACAATGTAGGTTTTACCAGTTTTCTAAGTCTCTCTTATTTTCTTGTACTTGTACATGGAATTCTCTGTGTAAATCTCTGTAACTTTTCTAGGTAGATGAATCACTGTGTACTTTCTCTTGTTTCTATCTGTTACCAATCTTGAGAAACTCATACATTCTGTTTTCACCGTTTCCCAGTCTTAGAGAAGTAGATTTCTTTCTGCGAAACTGCTGTTTTCACAGTGCTAAGTACTCCCAAGTCTATCAACAATGTAAGTTTTACCAGTTTTGTAAGTCTCTCTTATTTTCTTGTACTTATACTTGGAATTCTCTGTGTAAACCTCTGTAACTTTTCTACGTAGATGAATCACTGTGTACTTTCTCTTGTTTCTATCTGTTACCAATCTTGAGAAACTCATACATTCTCTGTTCACTGTTTCACGGACTTACAGAACTCAATTTCTTTCAGCGAAAGTGCTGTTTTCACAGTGCTAAGTATTCCCAACTCTATTAACAATGTAGGTTTTACCAGTTTTCTAAGTCTATCTTATTTTCTTGTACTTACAGATGGAATTCTCTATGTAAACCTCTGTAACTTTTCGAGGTGGATGAATCACTGTGTACTTTCTCTTGTTTCTATCTGTTACCAACCTTGAGAAACTCATACATTCTCTGTTCCCTGTTTCACGGACTTAGAGAACTAAATTTCCTTCCGCGAAAGTGCTCTTTTCACAGTGCTAAGTACTCCCATCTCGATCAACAATGTAGGTTTTACCAGTTTTCTAAGTCTCTCTTATTTTCTTGTACTTATACTTGGTTTTCTCTGTGTAAACCTCTGTAACTTTTCTAGGTAGATGAATCACAGTGTACTTTCTCTTGTTTCTATCTGTTACCAATCTTGAAAAACTCATACAATCTCTGTTCACTGTTTCCCAGTCTTACAGAAGTAGATTTCTTTCGGTGAAAGTGTTGTTTTCACAGTGCTAAGTACTCCCAACTCTATCCACAATGTAGGTTTTACCAGTTTTCTAAGTCTCTCTTATTTTCTTGTACTTATAATTGGAATTCTCTGTGTAAACCTCTGTAACTTTTCTAGGTAGATCAATCACTGTGTACTCTCTCTTGTTTCTATCTGTTACCAATCTTGAGAAACTCATACAATCTCTGTTCACTGTTTCCCAGTCTTAGAGAAGTAGATTTCTTTCGGTGAAAGTGTTGTTTTCACAGTGCTAAGAACTCCCAACTCTATCCACAATGTAGGTTTTACCAGTTTTCTAAGTCTCTCTTATTTTCTTATACTTATACATGTACTTCTCTGTGTAAACTTCTGTAACTTTTCTAGGTATATGAATCACTGTGTTCTTTCTCTTGTTTCCATCTGTTACCAATCTTGAGAAACTCATACATTCTCTGTTCACTGTTTCCCAGTTTTAGAGAAGTAGATTTCTTTCTGCGAAAGTGCTGTTTTCACAGGGCTAAGTACTCCCAACTCTATCAACAATGTAGGTTTTACCAGTTTTCTAAGTCCCTCTTAATTTCTTTTACTTATACTTGGAATTCTCTGTGTAAACTTCTGTAAGTTTTCTAGGTAGATGAATCACTGCGTACTTACTCTTGTTTCTATCTGTTACCAATCTTGAGAAACTCATACATTTCTGTTCACTGTTTCCCAGTCTTAGAGAAGTAGATTTGTTTCGGCGAAAGTGCTGTTTTCACAGTGCTAAGGACTCCCAACTCTATCCACAATGTAGGTTTTACCAGTTTTCTAAGTCTCTCTTATTTTTTTGTACTTATACATATACTTCTCTGTGTAAACTTCTGTAACTTGTCTAGGTAGATGAATCACTGTGTACTTTCTCTAGTTTCTATCTGTTACCAATCTTGAGAAACTCATATATTCTCTGTTCACTGTTTCACGGACTTGCAGAACTAAATTTCTTTTGGCGAAAGTGCAGTTTTCACAATGCTAAGGACTCCCAACTCTATCAACAATGTAGGTTTTACCAGTTTTCTAAGTCTCTCTTATATTCCTGTACTTATACTTGGAATTCTCTGTGTAAACCTCTGTAACTATTCTAAGTAGATGAATCACTGTGTACTTTTTCTTGTTTCTATCTGTTACCAATCTTCAGAAACTCATACATTCTCTGTTCACTGTTTCACGGACTTACAGAACTAAATTTCCTTCGGCGAATGTGCTGTTTTCTCAGTGCTAAGTACTCCGAACTCTATCAACAATGTAGGTTTTACCAGTTTTCTAAGTCTCTCTTATTTTCTTGTACTTATACTTGGAATTCTCTGTGTAAACCTCTGTAAATTCTCTAGGTAGATGAATCACTGTGTACTTTCTCTTGTTTCTATCTGTTACCAATCTTTAGAAATTCGTACATTCTCTGTTCACTGTTTCACGGACTAACAGAACTAAATTTCCTTCGGCGAAAGTGCTGTTTTCACAGTGCTAAGTACCCCCAACTCTATCCATAATGTAGGTTTTACCAGTTTTCAAAGTCTCTCTTATTTTCTTGTACTTATACTTGGAATTCTCTGTGTAAACCTCTGTAACTTTTCTAGCTAGATGAATCGCTGTGTACTTTCTCTTGTTTCTATCTGTTACCAATCTTGAGAAACTCATACATTTTCTGTTCACTGTTTCCCAGTCTTAGAGAAGTAGATTTCTTTCTGCGAAAGTGCTGTTTTCACAGTGCTAAGTACTCCCAACTCTATCCACAATGTAGGTTTTATCAGTTTTCTAAGTCTCTCTTACTTTCTTGTACTTATACATGTACTTCCCTGTGTAAACTTCTGTAACTTCTCTAGGTATATGAATCACTGTGTACTTTCTCTTGTCTCTATCTGTTACCAATCTTGAGAAACTCATACATTCTCTGTTCACTGTTTCCCAGTCTTAGAGAAGTAGATTTCTTTCTGCGAAAGTGCTGTTTTCACAATGCTAAGTACTCCCAACTCTATCATCAATGTAGGTTTTGCCAGTTTTCTAAGTCTCTCTTACTTTCTTGTACATATACTTGGAATTCTCTGTGTAAACCTCTGTAACTTTTCTAGGTAGATGAATCACTGTGTACTTTCTCTTGTTTCTATCTGTTACCAATCTTGAGAAACTCATACATTCTCTGTTCACTGTTTCACGGACTTACAGAACTAAATTTCCTTCGGCGAAAGTGCTGTCTTCTCAGTGCTAAGTACTTCCAGCTCTATCAACAATATAGGTTGTACCAGTTTTCTAAGTCTCTCTTATTTTCTTGTACTTATACTTGGAATTTTCTGTGTCAACCTCTGTAACTTCTCTAGGTAGATGAATCACTGTGTACTTTCTCTTGTTTCTATCTGTTACCAATCTTGAGAAACTCATATATTCTCTGTTCACTGTTTCACGGACTTAGAGAACTAAATTTCTTTCGGCGAAAGTGCTGTTTTCACAGTGCTAAGTACTCCCAACTCTATCAACAATGTAGGTTTTACCAGTTTTCTAAGTCCCTCTTATTTTCTTGTCCTTATACTGGGAATTCTCTGTGTAAACTTCTGTAACGTTTCCAGTTAGATGAATCACTGCGTACTTTCTCTTGTTTCTATCTGTTACCAATCTTGAGAAACTCATACATTCTCTGTTCACTGTTTCCCAGTCTTAGAGAAGTAGATTTGTTTCGGCGAAAGTGCTGTTTTCACAGTGCTAAGGACTCCCAACTCTATCCACAATGTAGGTTTTACCAGTTTTCTAAGTCTCTCTTATTTTTTTGTACTTATACATGTACTTCTCTGTGTAAACTTCTGTAACTTCTCTAGGTAGATGAATCACTGTGTACTTTCTCTAGTTTCTATCTGTTACCAATCTTGAGAAACTCATACATTCTCTCTTCACTGTTTCCCAGTGTTAGAGAAGTATATTTCTTTCTGGGAAAGTGCTGTTTTCACAGTGCTAAGTACTCCCAACTCTATCAACAATGTAGGTTTTACCAGTTTTCTAAGTCTCCCTAATTTTCTTGTACTTATGTTTGGAATTCTCTGTGTAAACCTCTGTAACTTTTCTAGATAGATGAATCACTGTGTACTTTCTCTTGTTTCTATCTGTTACCAATCTTGAGAAACTCATACATTCTCTGTTCACTGTTTCACGGACTTAGAGAACTAAATTTCTTTCGGCGAAAGTGCTGTTTTCACAGTGTTAAGTACTCCCATCTCTATCAACAATGTAGGTTTTACCAGTTGTCTAAGTCTCTCTTATTTTCTTGTACTTATACTTGGAATTCTCTGTGTAAACCTCTGTAACTTTTCTAGGTAGATGAATCACTGTGTACTTTCTCTTGTTTCTATCTGTTACCAATCTTGAAAAACTCATACATTCTCTGTTCACTGTTTCCCAGTCTTAGAGAAGTAGATTTCTTCCAGCGAAAGTGCTGTTTTCACAGTGCTAAGTACTCCCAACTCTATCAACAATGTAGGTTATACCAGTTTTCTAAGTCTCTTTTATTTTCTTGTACTTATACTTGGAATTCTCTGGATAAACCTCTGTAAATTCTCTAGGTAGATGAATCACTGTGTACTTTCTCTTGTTTCTATCTGTTACCAATCGTGAGAAATTCATACATTCTCTGTTCCCTGTTTCATGGACTTAGAGAACTAAATTTTTTTGGCGAAAGTGCTGTTTTCACAGTGCTAAGTACTCCCAACTCTATCAACAATGTAGGTTTTACCAGTTTTCTAAGTCTCTCTTATTTTCTTGTACTTATGCTTGAAATTCTCGGTGGAAACCTTTGTAACTTTTCTAGGTAGATGAATCAATGTGTACTTTCTCTTGTTTCTAACTGTTACCAATCTTGAGAAACTCATATATTCTCTGTTCACTGTTTCACGGACTTAGAGAACTAAATTTCCTTCGGCGAAAGTCCTGTTTTCACAGTGCTAAGCACTTCCAACTCTATCAACAATGTAGGTTTTACCAGTTTTCTAAGTCTCTCTTATTTTCTTGTACTTATACTTGGAATTCTCTGTGTAAACTTCTGTAACTTCTCTAGGTAGATGAATCACTGTATACTTTCTCTTGTTTCTATCTGTTACCAATCTTCAGAAAGTCGTAAATTCTCTGTTCACTGTTTCACGGACTTACAAAAATAAATTTCCTTCGGCGAAAGTGCTGTTTTCACAGTGCTAAGTACTCCCAACTCTATCAACAATGTAGGTTTTACCAGTTTTCTAAGTCTCTCTTATTTTCTTGTACTTATACTGGGAATTCTCTGTGTAAACCTCTGTAACATTTCTAGGTAGATGAATCACTGTGTACTTTCTCTTGTTTCTATCTGTTACCAAACTTGAGAAACTCATACATTCTCTGTTCACTGTTTGACGGACTTACAGAACTAAATTTCCTTCGGCGAAAGTGCTGTTTTCTCAGTGCTAAGTACTCCCAACTCTACCAACAATATAGGTTTTACCAGTTTTCTAAGTCTCTCTTATTTTCATGTACTTATACTTGGAATTCTCTGTGTAAACCTCTGTAACTTGTCTAGGTAGATGAATCACTGTGTACTTTCTCTAGTTTCTATCTGTTACCAATCTTGAGAAACATATACATTCTCTCTTCACTGTTTCGAAGTGTTAGAGAAGTACATTTCTTTCTGCGAAAGTGCTGTTTTCACAGTGGTAAGTACTCCCAACTCTATCGACAATGTAGGTTTTACCAGTTTTCTAAGTCTCTCTTATTTTCTTGTACTTGTACATGGAATTCTCTGTGTAAATCTCTGTAACTTTTCTAGGTAGATGAATCACTGTGTACTTTCTCTTGTTTCTATCTGTTACCAATCTTGAGAAACTCATACATTCTGTTTTCACCGTTTCCCAGTCTTAGAGAAGTAGATTTCTTTCTGCGAAACTGCTGTTTTCACAGTGCTAAGTACTCCCAAGTCTATCAACAATGTAAGTTTTACCAGTTTTGTAAGTCTCTCTTATTTTCTTGTACTTATACTTGGAATTCTCTGTGTAAACCTCTGTAACTTTTCTACGTAGATGAATCACTGTGTACTTTCTCTTGTTTCTATCTGTTACCAATCTTGAGAAACTCATACATTCTCTGTTCACTGTTTCACGGACTTACAGAACTCAATTTCTTTCAGCGAAAGTGCTGTTTTCACAGTGCTAAGTATTCCCAACTCTATTAACAATGTAGGTTTTACCAGTTTTCTAAGTCTATCTTATTTTCTTGTACTTACAGATGGAATTCTCTATGTAAACCTCTGTAACTTTTCGAGGTGGATGAATCACTGTGTACTTTCTCTTGTTTCTATCTGTTACCAACCTTGAGAAACTCATACATTCTCTGTTCCCTGTTTCACGGACTTAGAGAACTAAATTTCCTTCCGCGAAAGTGCTCTTTTCACAGTGCTAAGTACTCCCATCTCGATCAACAATGTAGGTTTTACCAGTTTTCTAAGTCTCTCTTATTTTCTTGTACTTATACTTGGTTTTCTCTGTGTAAACCTCTGTAACTTTTCTAGGTAGATGAATCACAGTGTACTTTCTCTTGTTTCTATCTGTTACCAATCTTGAAAAACTCATACAATCTCTGTTCACTGTTTCCCAGTCTTACAGAAGTAGATTTCTTTCGGTGAAAGTGTTGTTTTCACAGTGCTAAGTACTCCCAACTCTATCCACAATGTAGGTTTTACCAGTTTTCTAAGTCTCTCTTATTTTCTTGTACTTATAATTGGAATTCTCTGTGTAAACCTCTGTAACTTTTCTAGGTAGATCAATCACTGTGTACTCTCTCTTGTTTCTATCTGTTACCAATCTTGAGAAACTCATACAATCTCTGTTCACTGTTTCCCAGTCTTAGAGAAGTAGATTTCTTTCGGTGAAAGTGTTGTTTTCACAGTGCTAAGAACTCCCAACTCTATCCACAATGTAGGTTTTACCAGTTTTCTAAGTCTCTCTTATTTTCTTATACTTATACATGTACTTCTCTGTGTAAACTTCTGTAACTTTTCTAGGTATATGAATCACTGTGTTCTTTCTCTTGTTTCCATCTGTTACCAATCTTGAGAAACTCATACATTCTCTGTTCACTGTTTCCCAGTTTTAGAGAAGTAGATTTCTTTCTGCGAAAGTGCTGTTTTCACAGGGCTAAGTACTCCCAACTCTATCAACAATGTAGGTTTTACCAGTTTTCTAAGTCCCTCTTATTTTCTTGTACTTATACTTGGAATTCTCTGTGTAAACTTCTGTAAGTTTTCTAGGTAGATGAATCACTGCGTACTTACTCTTGTTTCTATCTGTTACCAATCTTGAGAAACTCATACATTTCTGTTCACTGTTTCCCAGTCTTAGAGAAGTAGATTTGTTTCGGCGAAAGTGCTGTTTTCACAGTGCTAAGGACTCCCAACTCTATCCACAATGTAGGTTTTACCAGTTTTCTAAGTCTCTCTTATTTTTTTGTACTTATACATATACTTCTCTGTGTAAACTTCTGTAACTTGTCTAGGTAGATGAATCACTGTGTACTTTCTCTAGTTTCTATCTGTTACCAATCTTGAGAAACTCATATATTCTCTGTTCACTGTTTCACGGACTTGCAGAACTAAATTTCTTTTGGCGAAAGTGCAGTTTTCACAATGCTAAGGACTCCCAACTCTATCAACAATGTAGGTTTTACCAGTTTTCTAAGTCTCTCTTATATTCCTGTACTTATACTTGGAATTCTCTGTGTAAACCTCTGTAACTATTCTAAGTAGATGAATCACTGTGTACTTTTTCTTGTTTCTATCTGTTACCAATCTTCAGAAACTCATACATTCTCTGTTCACTGTTTCACGGACTTACAGAACTAAATTTCCTTCGGCGAATGTGCTGTTTTCTCAGTGCTAAGTACTCCGAACTCTATCAACAATGTAGGTTTTACCAGTTTTCTAAGTCTCTCTTATTTTCTTGTACTTATACTTGGAATTCTCTGTGTAAACCTCTGTAAATTCTCTAGGTAGATGAATCACTGTGTACTTTCTCTTGTTTCTATCTGTTACCAATCTTTAGAAATTCGTACATTCTCTGTTCACTGTTTCACGGACTAACAGAACTAAATTTCCTTCGGCGAAAGTGCTGTTTTCACAGTGCTAAGTACCCCCAACTCTATCCATAATGTAGGTTTTACCAGTTTTCAAAGTCTCTCTTATTTTCTTGTACTTATACTTGGAATTCTCTGTGTAAACCTCTGTAACTTTTCTAGCTAGATGAATCGCTGTGTACTTTCTCTTGTTTCTATCTGTTACCAATCTTGAGAAACTCATACATTTTCTGTTCACTGTTTCCCAGTCTTAGAGAAGTAGATTTCTTTCTGCGAAAGTGCTGTTTTCACAGTGCTAAGTACTCCCAACTCTATCCACAATGTAGGTTTTATCAGTTTTCTAAGTCTCTCTTACTTTCTTGTACTTATACATGTACTTCCCTGTGTAAACTTCTGTAACTTCTCTAGGTATATGAATCACTGTGTACTTTCTCTTGTCTCTATCTGTTACCAATCTTGAGAAACTCATACATTCTCTGTTCACTGTTTCCCAGTCTTAGAGAAGTAGATTTCTTTCTGCGAAAGTGCTGTTTTCACAATGCTAAGTACTCCCAACTCTATCATCAATGTAGGTTTTGCCAGTTTTCTAAGTCTCTCTTATTTTCTTGTACATATACTTGGAATTCTCTGTGTAAACCTCTGTAACTTTTCTAGGTAGATGAATCACTGTGTACTTTCTCTTGTTTCTATCTGTTACCAATCTTGAGAAACTCATACATTCTCTGTTCACTGTTTCACGGACTTACAGAACTAAATTTCCTTCGGCGAAAGTGCTGTCTTCTCAGTGCTAAGTACTTCCAGCTCTATCAACAATATAGGTTGTACCAGTTTTCTAAGTCTCTCTTATTTTCTTGTACTTATACTTGGAATTTTCTGTGTCAACCTCTGTAACTTCTCTAGGTAGATGAATCACTGTGTACTTTCTCTTGTTTCTATCTGTTACCAATCTTGAGAAACTCATATATTCTCTGTTCACTGTTTCACGGACTTAGAGAACTAAATTTCTTTCGGCGAAAGTGCTGTTTTCACAGTGCTAAGTACTCCCAACTCTATCAACAATGTAGGTTTTACCAGTTTTCTAAGTCCCTCTTATTTTCTTGTCCTTATACTGGGAATTCTCTGTGTAAACTTCTGTAACGTTTCCAGTTAGATGAATCACTGCGTACTTTCTCTTGTTTCTATCTGTTACCAATCTTGAGAAACTCATACATTCTCTGTTCACTGTTTCCCAGTCTTAGAGAAGTAGATTTGTTTCGGCGAAAGTGCTGTTTTCACAGTGCTAAGGACTCCCAACTCTATCCACAATGTAGGTTTTACCAGTTTTCTAAGTCTCTCTTATTTTTTTGTACTTATACATGTACTTCTCTGTGTAAACTTCTGTAACTTCTCTAGGTAGATGAATCACTGTGTACTTTCTCTAGTTTCTATCTGTTACCAATCTTGAGAAACTCATACATTCTCTCTTCACTGTTTCCCAGTGTTAGAGAAGTATATTTCTTTCTGGGAAAGTGCTGTTTTCACAGTGCTAAGTACTCCCAACTCTATCAACAATGTAGGTTTTACCAGTTTTCTAAGTCTCCCTAATTTTCTTGTACTTATGTTTGGAATTCTCTGTGTAAACCTCTGTAACTTTTCTAGATAGATGAATCACAGTGTAATTTCTCTTGTTTCTATCTGTTACCAATCTTGAGAAACTCATATATTCTCTGTTCAGTGTTTCACGGACTTGCAGAACTAAATTTCTTTTGGCGAAAGTGCAGTTTTCACAATGCTAAGGACTCCCAACTCTATCAACAATGTAGGTTTTACCAGTTTTCTAAGTCTCTCTTATATTCCTGTACTTATACTTGGAATTCTCTGTGTAAACCTCTGTAACTATTCTAAGTAGATGAATCACTGTGTACTTTTTCTTGTTTCTATCTGTTACCAATCTTCAGAAACTCATACATTCTCTGTTCACTGTTTCACGGACTTACAGAACTAAATTTCCTTCGGCGAATGTGCTGTTTTCTCAGTGCTAAGTACTCCGAACTCTATCAACAATGTAGGTTTTACCAGTTTTCTAAGTCTCTCTTATTTTCTTGTACTTATACTTGGAATTCTCTGTGTAAACCTCTGTAAATTCTCTAGGTAGATGAATCACTGTGTACTTTCTCTTGTTTCTATCTGTTACCAATCTTTAGAAATTCGTACATTCTCTATTCACTGTTTCACGGACTAACAGAACTAAATTTCCTTCGGCGAAAGTGCTGTTTTCACAGTGCTAAGTACCCCCAACTCTATCCATAATGTAGGTTTTACCAGTTTTCAAAGTCTCTCTTATTTTCTTGTACTTATACTTGGAATTCTCTGTGTAAACCTCTGTAACTTTTCTAGCTAGATGAATCGCTGTGTACTTTCTCTTGTTTCTATCTGTTACCAATCTTGAGAAACTCATACATTTTCTGTTCACTGTTTCCCAGTCTTAGAGAAGTAGATTTCTTTCTGCGAAAGTGCTGTTTTCACAGTGCTAAGTACTCCCAACTCTATCCACAATGTAGGTTTTATCAGTTTTCTAAGTCTCTCTTACTTTCTTGTACTTATACATGTACTTCCCTGTGTAAACTTCTGTAACTTCTCTAGGTATATGAATCACTGTGTACTTTCTCTTGTCTCTATCTGTTACCAATCTTGAGAAACTCATACATTCTCTGTTCACTGTTTCCCAGTCTTAGAGAAGTAGATTTCTTTCTGCGAAAGTGCTGTTTTCACAATGCTAAGTACTCCCAACTCTATCATCAATGTAGGTTTTGCCAGTTTTCTAAGTCTCTCTTATTTTCTTGTACATATACTTGGAATTCTCTGTGTAAACCTCTGTAACTTTTCTAGGTAGATGAATCACTGTGTACTTTCTCTTGTTTCTATCTGTTACCAATCTTGAGAAACTCATACATTCTCTGTTCACTGTTTCACGGACTTACAGAACTAAATTTCCTTCGGCGAAAGTGCTGTCTTCTCAGTGCTAAGTACTTCCAGCTCTATCAACAATATAGGTTGTACCAGTTTTCTAAGTCTCTCTTATTTTCTTGTACTTATACTTGGAATTTTCTGTGTCAACCTCTGTAACTTCTCTAGGTAGATGAATCACTGTGTACTTTCTCTTGTTTCTATCTGTTACCAATCTTGAGAACCTCATATATTCTCTGTTCACTGTTTCACGGACTTAGAGAACTAAATTTCTTTCGGCGAAAGTGCTGTTTTCACAGTGCTAAGTACTCCCAACTCTATCAACAATGTAGGTTTTACCAGTTTTCTAAGTCCCTCTTATTTTCTTGTCCTTATACTGGGAATTCTCTGTGTAAACTTCTGTAACGTTTCCAGTTAGATGAATCACTGCGTACTTTCTCTTGTTTCTATCTGTTACCAATCTTGAGAAACTCATACATTCTCTGTTCACTGTTTCCCAGTCTTAGAGAAGTAGATTTGTTTCGGCGAAAGTGCTGTTTTCACAGTGCTAAGGACTCCCAACTCTATCCACAATGTAGGTTTTACCAGTTTTCTAAGTCTCTCTTATTTTTTTGTACTTATACATGTACTTCTCTGTGTAAACTTCTGTAACTTCTCTAGGTAGATGAATCACTGTGTACTTTCTCTAGTTTCTATCTGTTACCAATCTTGAGAAACTCATACATTCTCTCTTCACTGTTTCCCAGTGTTAGACAAGTATATTTCTTTCTGGGAAAGTGCTGTTTTCACAGTGCTAAGTACTCCCAACTCTATCAACAATGTAGGTTTTACCAGTTTTCTAAGTCTCCCTAATTTTCTTGTACTTATGTTTGGAATTCTCTGTGTAAACCTCTGTAACTTTTCTAGATAGATGAATCACAGTGTAATTTCTCTTGTTTCTATCTGTTACCAATCTTGAGAAACTCATACATTCTCTGTTCACTGTTTCACGGACTTAGAGAACTAAATTTCTTTCGGCGAAAGTGCTGTTTTCACAGTGTTAAGTACTCCCATCTCTATCAACAATGTAGGTTTTACCAGTTGTCTAAGTCTCTCTTATTTTCTTGTACTTATACTGGGAATTCTCTGTGTAAACCTCTGTAACTTTTCTAGGTAGATGAATCACTGTGTACTTTCTCTTGTTTCTATCTGTTACCAATCTTGAAAAACTCATACATTCTCTGTTCACTGTTTCCCAGTCTTAGAGAAGTAGATTTCTTCCAGCGAAAGTGCTGTTTTCACAGTGCTAAGTACTCCCAACTCTATCCACAATGTAGGTTTTACCAGTTTTCTAAGTCTCTCTTATTTTCTTGTACTTATACATGGAATTCTCTGTGTAAACTTCGGTAACTTCTCTAGGTAGCTGAATCACTGTGTACTTTCTCTAGTTTCTATCTGTTACCAATCTTGAGAAACTCATACATTCTCGCTTCACTGTTCCCAGTGTTAGAGAAGTAGATTTCTTTCTGCGAAAGTGCTGTTTTCACAGTGCTAAGAACTCCCAACTCTATCCACAATGTAGGTTTTACCAGTTTTCTAAGTCTCTCTTATTTTCTTGTACTTATACATGGAATTCTCTGTGTAAACTTCTGTAACACATCTAGGTAGATAAATCACTGTGTACTTTCTCTTGTTTCTATCTGTTACCAATGTTGAGAAACTCATACATTGTCTGTTAACTGTTTCACGGACTTAGAGAACTAAATTTCTTTCGGCGAAAGTGCTGTTTTCACAGCGATAAGTACTCCCAACTCTATCAACAATGTAGGTTTTACCAGTTTTCTAAGTCTCTCTTATGTTCTTGTACTTATACTTGGAATTCTCTGTGTAAACCTCTGTAACTTTTCTAGGTAGATGAATCACTGTGTACTTTCTCTTGCTTCTATCTGTTAACAATCTTGAGAAACTCATATATTCTCTGTTCACTGTTTCACGGACTTACAGAACTGAACTTCTTTCGGCGAAAGTGCTGTTTTCACAGTGCTAAGTACTCCCAACTCTATCAACAATGTAGGTTTTACCAGTTTTCTAAGTCTCTTATTTTCTTGTACTTATACTTGGAATTCTCTGTGTAAACCTCTGTAACTTTTCTAGGTAGATGAATCACTGTGTACGTTCTCTTGTTTCTATCTGTTACCAATCTTGAGAAACTCATACATTCTCTGTTCACTGTTTCACAGACTTACAGAACTAAATTTCCTTCGGCGAATGTGCTGTTTTCACAGTGCTAAGTACTCCGAAATCTATCAACAATGTAGGTTTTACCAGTTTTCTAAGTCTCTTTTATTTTCTTGTACTTATACTTGGAATTCTCTGTGTAAACCTCTGTAACTTCTCTAGGTAGATGAATCACTGTGTACTTTCTCTTGTTTCTATCTCTTACCAATCGTGAGAAACTCATACATTCTCTGTTCACTGTTTCACGGACTTAGAGAACTAAATTTCTTTCGACGAAAGTGCTGTTTTCACAGTGCTAAGTACTCCCAACTCTATCAACAATGTAGGTTTTACCAGTTTTCTAAGTCTCTCTTATTTTCTTGTACTTATACTTGGAATTCTCTGTGTAAACCTCTGTAACTTTTCTAGGTAGTTGAATCACTGCGTACTTTGTCTTGTTTCTATCTGTTACCAATCTTGAGAAACTCATACATTCTCTGTTCACTGTTTCCCAGTTAGAGAAGTAGATTTCTTTCGGCGAAAGTGCTGTTTTCACAGTGCTAAGTACTCCCAACTGTATCCACAATGTAGGTTTTACCAGTTTTCTAAGTCTCTCTTATTTTCTTCTACTTATACATGTACTTCTCTGTGTAAACTTCTGTAACTTCTCTAGGTAGATGAATCACTGTGTACTTTCTCTAGTTTCTATCTGTTACCAATCTTGAGAAACACATACATTCTCTCTTCACTGTTTTCCAGTGTTAGAGAAGTAGATTTCTTTCTACAAAAGTGCTGCTTTCACAGTGCTAAGTACTCCCAACCCTATCCACAATGTAGGTTTTAACAGTTTTCTAAGTCTCTCTTATTTTCTTGTACTTGTACATGGAATTCTCTGTGTACACCTCTGTAACTTCTCTAGGTAGATGAATCACTGTGTACTTTCTCTTGTTTCTATCTTTTACCAATCTTGAGAAACTCATACATTCTGTTTTCACTGTTTCCCAGTCTTAGAGAAGTAGATTTCTTTCTGCGAAACTGCTGTTTTCACAGTGCTAAGTACTCCCAACTCTATCAACAATGTAGGTTTTACCAGTTTTCTAAGTCTCTCTTATTTTCTTCTACTTACACTTGGTATTCTCTATGTAAACCTCTGTAACTTTTCTAGGTAGATGAATCATTGTGTACTTTCTCTTGTTTCTGTCTGTTACCAATCTTGAGAAACTCATACATTCTCTGTTCACTGTTTAACGGACTTAGAGAACTAAATTTCCTTTGGCGAAAGTCCTGTTTTCACAGTGCTAAGCACTCCCAACTCTATCAACAATGTAGGTTTTACCGGTTTTCTAAGTCTCTCTTATTTTCTTGCACTTATACTCGGTTTTCTCTGTGTAAACCTCTGTAACTTTTCTAGGTAGATAAATCACTGTGTACTTTCTCTTGTTTCTATCGGTTACAAATCTTGAGAAACTCATACATTCTCTGTTCACTGTTTCATGGACTGAGAGAACTAGATTTCTTTCGGCGAAAGTGCTGTTTTCACAGTGCTAAGTACTCCCAACTCTATCAACAATATAGGTTTTACCAGTTTTCTAAGTCTCTCTAATTTTCTTGTACTTATGTTTGGAATTCTCTGTGTAAACCTCTGTAACTTTTCTAGATAGATGAATCACTGTGTACTTTCTCTTGTTTCTATCTGTTACCAATCTTGAGAAACTCATACATTCTCTGTTCACTGTTTCACGAACTTAGAGAACTAAATTTCTTTCGGCGAAAGTGCTGTTTTCACAGTGCTAAGTACTCCCATCTCTATCAACAATGTAGGTTTCACCAGTTTTCTAAGTGTCTCTTATTTTCCTGTACTTATACTTGGAATTCTCTGTGTAAACCTCTGTAACTTTTCTATTTAGATGAATCACTGCGTACTTTCTCTTGTTTCTATCTGTTACCAATCTTGAGAAACTCATACATTTTCTGTTCACTGTTTCCCAGTCTTAGAGAAGTAGATTTCTTTCTGCGAAAGTGCTGTTTTCACAGTGCTAAGTACTCCCAACTCTATCATCAATGTAGGTTTTGTCAGTATTCTAAGTCTCCCTTATTTTCTTGTACATATACTTGGAATTCTCTGTGTAAACCTCTGTAACTTTTCTAGGTAGATGAATCACTGTGTACTTTCTCTTGTTTCTATCTGTTACCAATCTTGAGAAACTCATACATTCTCTGTTCACTGTTTCACGGACTTACAGAACTAAATTTCCTTCGGCGAAAGTGCTGTCTTCTCAGTGCTAAGTACTTCCAGCTCTATCAACAATATAGGTTGTACCAGTTTCCTAAGTCTCTCTTATTTTCTTGTACTTATACTTGGAATTTTCTGTGTCAACCTCTGTAACTTCTCTAGGTAGATGAATCACTGTGTACTTTCTCTTGTTTCTATCTGTTACCAATCTTGAGAAACTCATATATTCTCTGTTCACTGTTTCCCGGACTTAGAGAACTAAATTTCTTTCGGCGAAAGTGCTGTTTTCACAGTGCTAAGTACTCCCAACTCTATCAACAATGTAGGTTTTACCAGTTTTCTAGGTCCCTCTTATTTTCTTGTCCTTATACTGGGAATTCTCTGTGTAAACTTCTGTAACGTTTCCAGTTAGATGAATCACTGCGTACTTTCTCTTGTTTCTATCTGTTACCAATCTTGAGAAACTCATACATTCTCTGTTCACTGTTTCCCAGTATTAGAGAAGTAGATTTGTTTCGGCGAAAGTGCTGTTTTCACAGTGCTAAGGACTCCCAACTCTATCCACAATGTAGGTTTTACCAGTTTTCTAAGTCTCTCTTATTTTTTTGTACTTATACATGTACTTCTCTGTGTAAACTTCTGTAACTTCTCTAGGTAGATGAATCACTGTGTACTTTCTCTAGTTTCTATGTGTTACCAATCTTGAGAAACTCATACATTCTCTCTTCACTGTTTCCCAGTGTTAGAGAAGTATATTTCTTTCTGGGAAAGTGCTGTTTTCACAGTGCTAAGTACTCCCAACTCTATCAACAATGTAGGTTTTACCAGTTTTCTAAGTCTCCCTAATTTTCTTGTACTTATGTTTGGAATTCTCTGTGTAAACCTCTGTAACTTTTCTAGATAGATGAATCACTGTGTACTTTCTCTTGTTTCTATCTGTTACCAATCTTGAGAAACTCATACATTCTCTGTTCACTGTTTCACGGACTTAGAGAACTAAATTTCTTTCGGCGAAAGTGCTGTTTTCACAGTGTTAAGTACTCCCATCTCTATCAACAATGTAGGTTTTACCAGTTGTCTAAGTCTCTCTTATTTTCTTGTACTTATACTTGGAATTCTCTGTGTAAACCTCTGTAACTTTTCTAGGTAGATGAATCACTGTGTACTTTCTCTTGTTTCTATCTGTTACCAATCTTGAAAAACTCATACATTCTCTGTTCACTGTTTCCCAGTCTTAGAGAAGTAGATTTCTTCCGGCGAAAGTGCTGTTTTCACAGTGCTAAGTACTCCCAACTCTATCCACAATGTAGGTTTTACCAGTTTTCTAAG
Organism: Heterohyrax brucei; assembly: GCA_028571685.1. NCBI lineage: Eukaryota > Metazoa > Chordata > Mammalia > Hyracoidea > Procaviidae > Heterohyrax > Heterohyrax brucei. Next base: position 74,601,901 of record CM053158.1, read on the forward strand.
TCTCTCTTATTTTCTTGTACTTATACATGGAATTCTCTGTGTAAACTTCGGTAACTTCTCTAGGTAGCTGAATCACTGTGTACTTTCTCTAGTTTCTATCTGTTACCAATCTTGAGAAACTCATACATTCTCGCTTCACTGTTCCCAGTGTTAGAGAAGTAGATTTCTTTCTGCGAAAGTGCTGTTTTCACAGTGCTAAGAACTCCCAACTCTATCCACAATGTAGGTTTTACCAGTTTTCTAAGTCTCTCTTATTTTCTTGTACTTATACATGGAATTCTCTGTGTAAACTTCTGTAACACCTCTAGGTAGATAAATCACTGTGTACTTTCTCTTGTTTCTATCTGTTACCAATCTTGAGAAACTCATACATTGTCTGTTAACTGTTTCACGGACTTAGAGAACTAAATTTCTTTCGGCGAAAGTGCTGTTTTCACAGCGATAAGTACTCCCAACTCTATCAACAATGTAGGTTTTACCAGTTTTCTAAGTCTCTCTTATGTTCTTGTACTTATACTTGGAATTCTCTGTGTAAACCTCTGTAACTTTTCTAGGTAGATGAATCACTGTGTACTTTCTCTTGTTTCTATCTGTTACCAATCTTGAGAAACTCATATATTCTCTGTTCACTGTTTCACGGACTTACAGAACTGAACTTCTTTCGGCGAAAGTGCTGTTTTCACAGTGCTAAGTACTCCCAACTCTATCAACAATGTAGGTTTTACCAGTTTTCTAAGTCTCTTATTTTCTTGTACTTATACTTGGAATTTTCTGTGTAAACCTCTGTAACTTTTCTAGGTAGATGAATCACTGTGTACGTTCTCTTGTTTCTATCTGTTACCAATCTTGAGAAACTGATACATTCTCTGTTCACTGTTTCACAGACTTACAGAACTAAATTTCCTTCGGCGAATGTGCTGTTTTCACAGTGCTAAGTACTCCCAAATCTATCAACAATGTAGGTTTTACCAGTTTTCTAAGTCTCTTTTATTTTCTTGTACTTATACTTGGAATTCTCTTTGTAAACCTCTGTAACTTCTCTAGGTAGATGAATCACTGTGTACTTTCTCTTGTTTCTATCTCTTACCAATCGTGAGAAACTCATACATTCTCTGTTCCCTGTTTCATGGACTTAGAGAACTAAATTTCTTTCGGAGAAAGTGCTGTGTTCACAGTGCTAAGTACTCCCAACTCTATCAACAATTTAGGTTTTACCAGTTTTCTAAGTCTCTCTTACTTTCTTGTACTTATACTTGGAATTCTCTGTGTAAACCTCTGTAACTTTTCTAGATAAATGAATCACTGTGTGCTTTCTCTTGTTTCTATCTGTTACCAATTTTGAGAAACTCATATATTCTCTGTTCACTGTTTCACGGACTTACAGAACTAAATTTCCTTCGGCGAAATTGCTGATTTCACAGTGCTAAGTACTCCCAACTCTATCAACAATGTAGGTTTTACCAGTTTTCTAACTCTCTCTTATTTTCTTGCACTTATACTTGGTTTTCTCTGTGTAAACCTCTGTCACTTTTCTAGGTAGATGAATCACTGTGTACTGTCTCTTGTTTCTATCTGTTACCAATCTTGAGAAACTCATACAATCTCTGTTCACTGTTTCACGGACTTAGAGAACTAAATTTCTTTCGACGAAAGTGCTGTTTTCACAGTGCTAAGTACTCCCAACTCTATCAACAATGTAGGTTTTACCAGTTTTCTAAGTCTCTCTTATTTTCTTGTACTTATACTTGGAATTCTCTGTGTAAACCTCTGTAACTTTTCTAGGTAGTTGAATCACTGCGTACTTTGTCTTGTTTCTATCTGTTACCAATCTTGAGAAACTCATACATTCTCTGTTCACTGTTTCCCAGTTAGAGAAGTAGATTTCTTTCGGCGAAAGTGCTGTTTTCACAGTGCTAAGTACTCCCAACTGTATCCACAATGTAGGTTTTACCAGTTTTCTAAGTCTCTCTTATTTTCTTCTACTTATACATGTACTTCTCTGTGTAAACTTCTGTAACTTCTCTAGGTAGATGAATCACTGTGTACTTTCTCTAGTTTCTATCTGTTACCAATCTTGAGAAACTCATACATTCTCTGTTCACTGTTTCCCAGTTAGAGAAGTAGATTTCTTTCTACAAAAGTGCTGTTTTCACAGTGCTAAGTACTCCCAACCCTATCCACAATGTAGGTTTTAACAGTTTTCTAAGTCTCTCTTATTTTCTTGTACTTGTACATGGAATTCTCTGTGTACACCTCTGTAACTTCTCTAGGTAGATGAATCACTGTGTACTTTCTCTTCTATCTATCTTTTACCAATCTTGAGAAACTCATACATTCTGTTTTCACTGTTTCCCAGTCTTAGAGAAGTAGATTTCTTTCTGCGAAACTGCTGTTTTCACAGTGCTAAGTACTCCCAACTCTATCAACAATGTAGGTTTTACCAGTTTTCTAAGTCTCTCTTATTTTCTTGTACTTACACTTGGTATTCTCTATGTAAACCTCTGTAACTTTTCTAGGTAGATGAATCATTGTGTACTTTCTCTTGTTTCTGTCTGTTACCAATCTTGAGAAACTCATACATTCTCTGTTCACTGTTTAACGGACTTAGAGAACTAAATTTCCTTTGGCGAAAGTCCTGTTTTCACAGTGCTAAGTACTCCCAACTCTATCAACAATGTAGGTTTTACCGGTTTTCTAAGTCTCTCTTATTTTCTTGCAGTTATACTCGGTTTTCTCTGTGTAAACCTCTGTAACTTTTCTAGGTAGATAAATCACTGTGTACTTTCTCTTGTTTCTATCGGTTACAAATCTTGAGAAACTCATACATTCTCTGTTCACTGTTTCATGGACTGAGAGAACTAGATTTCTTTCGGCGAAAGTGCTGTTTTCACAGTGCTAAGTACTCCCAACTCTATCAACAATATAGGTTTTACCAGTTTTCTAAGTCTCCCTAATTTTCTTGTACTTATGTTTGGAATTCTCTGTGTAAACCTCTGTAACTTTTCTAGATAGATGAATCACTGTGTACTTTCTCTTGTTTCTATCTGTTACCAATCTTGAGAAACTCATACATTCTCTGTTCACTGTTTCACGGACTTAGAGAACTAAATTTCTTTCGGCGAAAGTGCTGTTTTCACAGTGCTAAGTACTCCCATCTCTATCAACAATGTAGGTTTTACCAGTTGTCTAAGTCTCTCTTATTTTCTTCTACTTATACTTGGAATTCTCTGTGTAAACCTCTGTAACTTTTCTAGGTAGATGAATCACTGTGTACTTTCTCTTGTTTCTATCTGTTACCAATCTTGAGAAACTCATACATTCTCTGTTCACTGTTTCCCAGTCTTAGAGAAGTAGATTTCTTCCGGCGAAAGTGCTGTTTTCACAGGGCTAAGTACTCCCAACTCTATCCACAATGTAGGTTTTATCAGTTTTCTAAGTCTCTCTTATTTTCTTGTACTTATACATGGAATTCTCTGTGTAAACTTTGTAACTTCTCTAGGTAGATGAATCACTGTGTACTTTCTCTTGTTTCTATCTGTTACCAATCTTGAGAAACTCATACATTCTCTCTTCATTGTTTCCCAGTGTTAGAGAAGTAGATTTCTTTCTGCGAAAGTGCTGTTTTCACAGTGCTAGGTACTCCCAACTCTATCCACAATGTAGGTTTTACCAGTTTTCTAAGTCTGTCTTATTTTCTTGTATTTATACTTGGAATTCTCTGTGTAAGACGCTGTAACTTTTCTAGGTAGATGAATCGCTGTACTTTCTATTGTTTCTATCTGTTACCAATATTGAGAAACTCACACATTCTCTGTTCACTGTTTCACGGACTTACAGAACTAAATTTCCTTCGGTGAAAGTGCTGTTTTCACAGTGCTAAGTACTCCCAGCTCTATCAACAATGTAGGTTTTACCAGTTTTCTAAGTCTCTTTTATTTTCTTGTACTTATACTTGGAATTCTCTGTGTAAACCTCTGTAGCTTCTCTAGGTATATGAATCACTGTGTTCTTTCTCTTGTTTCCATCTGTTACCAATCTTGAGAAACTCATACATTCTCTGTTCACTGTTTCCCAGTTTTAGAGAAGTAGATTTCTTTCTGCGAAAGTGCTGTTTTCACAGGGCTAAGTACTCCCAACTCTATCAACAATGTAGGTTTTACCAGTTTTCTAAGTCCCTCTTAATTTCTTTTACTTATACTTGGAATTCTCTGTGTAAACTTCTGTAAGTTTTCTAGGTAGATGAATCACTGCGTACTTACTCTTGTTTCTATCTGTTACCAATCTTGAGAAACTCATACATTTCTGTTCACTGTTTCCCAGTCTTAGAGAAGTAGATTTGTTTCGGCGAAAGTGCTGTTTTCACAGTGCTAAGGACTCCCAACTCTATCCACAATGTAGGTTTTACCAGTTTTCTAAGTCTCTCTTATTTTTTTGTACTTATACATATACTTCTCTGTGTAAACTTCTGTAACTTGTCTAGGTAGATGAATCACTGTGTACTTTCTCTAGTTTCTATCTGTTACCAATCTTGAGAAACTCATATATTCTCTGTTCACTGTTTCACGGACTTGCAGAACTAAATTTCTTTTGGCGAAAGTGCAGTTTTCACAATGCTAAGGACTCCCAACTCTATCAACAATGTAGGTTTTACCAGTTTTCTAAGTATCTCTTATATTCCTGTACTTATACTTGGAATTCTCTGTGTAAACCTCTGTAACTATTCTAAGTAGATGAATCACTGTGTACTTTTTCTTGTTTCTATCTGTTACCAATCTTCAGAAACTCATACATTCTCTGTTCACTGTTTCACGGACTTACAGAACTAAATTTCCTTCGGCGAATGTGCTGTTTTCTCAGTGCTAAGTACTCCGAACTCTATCAACAATGTAGGTTTTACCAGTTTTCTAAGTCTCTCTTATTTTCTTGTACTTATACTTGGAATTCTCTGTGTAAACCTCTGTAAATTCTCTAGGTAGATGAATCACTGTGTACTTTCTCTTGTTTCTATCTGTTACCAATCTTTAGAAATTCGTACATTCTCTGTTCACTGTTTCACGGACTAACAGAACTAAATTTCCTTCGGCGAAAGTGCTGTTTTCACAGTGCTAAGTACCCCCAACTCTATCCATAATGTAGGTTTTACCAGTTTTCAAAGTCTCTCTTATTTTCTTGTACTTATACTTGGAATTCTCTGTGTAAACCTCTGTAACTTTTCTAGCTAGATGAATCGCTGTGTACTTTCTCTTGTTTCTATCTGTTACCAATCTTGAGAAACTCATACATTTTCTGTTCACTGTTTCCCAGTCTTAGAGAAGTAGATTTCTTTCTGCGAAAGTGCTGTTTTCACAGTGCTAAGTACTCCCAACTCTATCCACAATGTAGGTTTTATCAGTTTTCTAAGTCTCTCTTACTTTCTTGTACTTATACATGTACTTCCCTGTGTAAACTTCTGTAACTTCTCTAGGTATATGAATCACTGTGTACTTTCTCTTGTCTCTATCTGTTACCAATCTTGAGAAACTCATACATTCTCTGTTCACTGTTTCCCAGTCTTAGAGAAGTAGATTTCTTTCTGCGAAAGTGCTGTTTTCACAATGCTAAGTACTCCCAACTCTATCATCAATGTAGGTTTTGCCAGTTTTCTAAGTCTCTCTTATTTTCTTGTACATATACTTGGAATTCTCTGTGTAAACCTCTGTAACTTTTCTAGGTAGATGAATCACTGTGTACTTTCTCTTGTTTCTATCTGTTACCAATCTTGAGAAACTCATACATTCTCTGTTCACTGTTTCCCAGTCTTAGAGAAGTAGATTTGTTTCGGCGAAAGTGCTGTTTTCACAGTGCTAAGGACTCCCAACTCTATCCACAATGTAGGTTTTACCAGTTTTCTAAGTCTCTCTTATTTTTTTGTACTTATACATGTACTTCTCTGTGTAAACTTCTGTAACTTCTCTAGGTAGATGAATCACTGTGTACTTTCTCTAGTTTCTATCTGTTACCAATCTTGAGAAACTCATACATTCTCTCTTCACTGTTTCCCAGTGTTAGACAAGTATATTTCTTTCTGGGAAAGTGCTGTTTTCACAGTGCTAAGTACTCCCAACTCTATCAACAATGTAGGTTTTACCAGTTTTCTAAGTCTCCCTAATTTTCTTGTACTTATGTTTGGAATTCTCTGTGTAAACCTCTGTAACTTTTCTAGATAGATGAATCACTGTGTACTTTCTCTTGTTTCTATCTGTTACCAATCTTGAGAAACTCATACATTCTCTGTTCACTGTTTCACGGACTTAGAGAACTAAATTTCTTTCGGCGAAAGTGCTGTTTTCACAGTGTTAAGTACTCCCATCTCTATCAACAATGTAGGTTTTACCAGTTGTCTAAGTCTCTCTTATTTTCTTGTACTTATACTTGGAATTCTCTGTGTAAACCTCTGTAACTTTTCTAGGTAGATGAATCACTGTGTACTTTCTCTTGTTTCTATCTGTTACCAATCTTGAAAAACTCATACATTCTCTGTTCACTGTTTCCCAGTCTTAGAGAAGTAGATTTCTTCCAGCGAAAGTGCTGTTTTCACAGTGCTAAGTACTCCCAACTCTATCAACAATGTAGGTTATACCAGTTTTCTAAGTCTCTTTTATTTTCTTGTACTTATACTTGGAATTCTCTGGGTAAACCTCTGTAAATTCTCTAGGTAGATGAATCACTGTGTACTTTCTCTTGTTTCTATCTGTTACCAATCGTGAGAAATTCATACATTCTCTGTTCCCTGTTTCATGGACTTAGAGAACTAAATTTTTTTGGCGAAAGTGCTGTTTTCACAGTGCTAAGTACTCCCAACTCTATCAACAATGTAGGTTTTACCAGTTTTCTAAGTCTCTCTTATTTTCTTGTACTTATGCTTGAAATTCTCGGTGGAAACCTTTGTAACTTTTCTAGGTAGATGAATCAATGTGTACTTTCTCTTGTTTCTAACTGTTACCAATCTTGAGAAACTCATATATTCTCTGTTCACTGTTTCACGGACTTAGAGAACTAAATTTCCTTCGGCGAAAGTCCTGTTTTCACAGTGCTAAGCACTTCCAACTCTATCAACAATGTAGGTTTTACCAGTTTTCTAAGTCTCTCTTATTTTCTTGTACTTATACTTGGAATTCTCTGTGTAAACTTCTGTAACTTCTCTAGGTAGATGAATCACTGTATACTTTCTCTTGTTTCTATCTGTTACCAATCTTCAGAAAGTCGTAAATTCTCTGTTCACTGTTTCACGGACTTACAAAAATAAATTTCCTTCGGCGAAAGTGCTGTTTTCACAGTGCTAAGTACTCCCAACTCTATCAACAATGTAGGTTTTACCAGTTTTCTAAGTCTCTCTTATTTTCTTGTACTTATACTGGGAATTCTCTGTGTAAACCTCTGTAACATTTCTAGGTAGATGAATCACTGTGTACTTTCTCTTGTTTCTATCTGTTACCAAACTTGAGAAACTCATACATTCTCTGTTCACTGTTTGACGGACTTACAGAACTAAATTTCCTTCGGCGAAAGTGCTGTTTTCTCAGTGCTAAGTACTCCCAACTCTACCAACAATATAGGTTTTACCAGTTTTCTAAGTCTCTCTTATTTTCATGTACTTATACTTGGAATTCTCTGTGTAAACCTCTGTAACTTGTCTAGGTAGATGAATCACTGTGTACTTTCTCTAGTTTCTATCTGTTACCAATCTTGAGAAACATATACATTCTCTCTTCACTGTTTCGAAGTGTTAGAGAAGTACATTTCTTTCTGCGAAAGTGCTGTTTTCACAGTGGTAAGTACTCCCAACTCTATCGACAATGTAGGTTTTACCAGTTTTCTAAGTCTCTCTTATTTTCTTGTACTTGTACATGGAATTCTCTGTGTAAATCTCTGTAACTTTTCTAGGTAGATGAATCACTGTGTACTTTCTCTTGTTTCTATCTGTTACCAATCTTGAGAAACTCATACATTCTGTTTTCACCGTTTCCCAGTCTTAGAGAAGTAGATTTCTTTCTGCGAAACTGCTGTTTTCACAGTGCTAAGTACTCCCAAGTCTATCAACAATGTAAGTTTTACCAGTTTTGTAAGTCTCTCTTATTTTCTTGTACTTATACTTGGAATTCTCTGTGTAAACCTCTGTAACTTTTCTACGTAGATGAATCACTGTGTACTTTCTCTTGTTTCTATCTGTTACCAATCTTGAGAAACTCATACATTCTCTGTTCACTGTTTCACGGACTTACAGAACTCAATTTCTTTCAGCGAAAGTGCTGTTTTCACAGTGCTAAGTATTCCCAACTCTATTAACAATGTAGGTTTTACCAGTTTTCTAAGTCTATCTTATTTTCTTGTACTTACAGATGGAATTCTCTATGTAAACCTCTGTAACTTTTCGAGGTGGATGAATCACTGTGTACTTTCTCTTGTTTCTATCTGTTACCAACCTTGAGAAACTCATACATTCTCTGTTCCCTGTTTCACGGACTTAGAGAACTAAATTTCCTTCCGCGAAAGTGCTCTTTTCACAGTGCTAAGTACTCCCATCTCGATCAACAATGTAGGTTTTACCAGTTTTCTAAGTCTCTCTTATTTTCTTGTACTTATACTTGGTTTTCTCTGTGTAAACCTCTGTAACTTTTCTAGGTAGATGAATCACAGTGTACTTTCTCTTGTTTCTATCTGTTACCAATCTTGAAAAACTCATACAATCTCTGTTCACTGTTTCCCAGTCTTACAGAAGTAGATTTCTTTCGGTGAAAGTGTTGTTTTCACAGTGCTAAGTACTCCCAACTCTATCCACAATGTAGGTTTTACCAGTTTTCTAAGTCTCTCTTATTTTCTTGTACTTATAATTGGAATTCTCTGTGTAAACCTCTGTAACTTTTCTAGGTAGATCAATCACTGTGTACTCTCTCTTGTTTCTATCTGTTACCAATCTTGAGAAACTCATACAATCTCTGTTCACTGTTTCCCAGTCTTAGAGAAGTAGATTTCTTTCGGTGAAAGTGTTGTTTTCACAGTGCTAAGAACTCCCAACTCTATCCACAATGTAGGTTTTACCAGTTTTCTAAGTCTCTCTTATTTTCTTATACTTATACATGTACTTCTCTGTGTAAACTTCTGTAACTTTTCTAGGTATATGAATCACTGTGTTCTTTCTCTTGTTTCCATCTGTTACCAATCTTGAGAAACTCATACATTCTCTGTTCACTGTTTCCCAGTTTTAGAGAAGTAGATTTCTTTCTGCGAAAGTGCTGTTTTCACAGGGCTAAGTACTCCCAACTCTATCAACAATGTAGGTTTTACCAGTTTTCTAAGTCCCTCTTAATTTCTTTTACTTATACTTGGAATTCTCTGTGTAAACTTCTGTAAGTTTTCTAGGTAGATGAATCACTGCGTACTTACTCTTGTTTCTATCTGTTACCAATCTTGAGAAACTCATACATTTCTGTTCACTGTTTCCCAGTCTTAGAGAAGTAGATTTGTTTCGGCGAAAGTGCTGTTTTCACAGTGCTAAGGACTCCCAACTCTATCCACAATGTAGGTTTTACCAGTTTTCTAAGTCTCTCTTATTTTTTTGTACTTATACATATACTTCTCTGTGTAAACTTCTGTAACTTGTCTAGGTAGATGAATCACTGTGTACTTTCTCTAGTTTCTATCTGTTACCAATCTTGAGAAACTCATATATTCTCTGTTCACTGTTTCACGGACTTGCAGAACTAAATTTCTTTTGGCGAAAGTGCAGTTTTCACAATGCTAAGGACTCCCAACTCTATCAACAATGTAGGTTTTACCAGTTTTCTAAGTCTCTCTTATATTCCTGTACTTATACTTGGAATTCTCTGTGTAAACCTCTGTAACTATTCTAAGTAGATGAATCACTGTGTACTTTTTCTTGTTTCTATCTGTTACCAATCTTCAGAAACTCATACATTCTCTGTTCACTGTTTCACGGACTTACAGAACTAAATTTCCTTCGGCGAATGTGCTGTTTTCTCAGTGCTAAGTACTCCGAACTCTATCAACAATGTAGGTTTTACCAGTTTTCTAAGTCTCTCTTATTTTCTTGTACTTATACTTGGAATTCTCTGTGTAAACCTCTGTAAATTCTCTAGGTAGATGAATCACTGTGTACTTTCTCTTGTTTCTATCTGTTACCAATCTTTAGAAATTCGTACATTCTCTGTTCACTGTTTCACGGACTAACAGAACTAAATTTCCTTCGGCGAAAGTGCTGTTTTCACAGTGCTAAGTACCCCCAACTCTATCCATAATGTAGGTTTTACCAGTTTTCAAAGTCTCTCTTATTTTCTTGTACTTATACTTGGAATTCTCTGTGTAAACCTCTGTAACTTTTCTAGCTAGATGAATCGCTGTGTACTTTCTCTTGTTTCTATCTGTTACCAATCTTGAGAAACTCATACATTTTCTGTTCACTGTTTCCCAGTCTTAGAGAAGTAGATTTCTTTCTGCGAAAGTGCTGTTTTCACAGTGCTAAGTACTCCCAACTCTATCCACAATGTAGGTTTTATCAGTTTTCTAAGTCTCTCTTACTTTCTTGTACTTATACATGTACTTCCCTGTGTAAACTTCTGTAACTTCTCTAGGTATATGAATCACTGTGTACTTTCTCTTGTCTCTATCTGTTACCAATCTTGAGAAACTCATACATTCTCTGTTCACTGTTTCCCAGTCTTAGAGAAGTAGATTTCTTTCTGCGAAAGTGCTGTTTTCACAATGCTAAGTACTCCCAACTCTATCATCAATGTAGGTTTTGCCAGTTTTCTAAGTCTCTCTTATTTTCTTGTACATATACTTGGAATTCTCTGTGTAAACCTCTGTAACTTTTCTAGGTAGATGAATCACTGTGTACTTTCTCTTGTTTCTATCTGTTACCAATCTTGAGAAACTCATACATTCTCTGTTCACTGTTTCACGGACTTACAGAACTAAATTTCCTTCGGCGAAAGTGCTGTCTTCTCAGTGCTAAGTACTTCCAGCTCTATCAACAATATAGGTTGTACCAGTTTTCTAAGTCTCTCTTATTTTCTTGTACTTATACTTGGAATTTTCTGTGTCAACCTCTGTAACTTCTCTAGGTAGATGAATCACTGTGTACTTTCTCTTGTTTCTATCTGTTACCAATCTTGAGAAACTCATATATTCTCTGTTCACTGTTTCACGGACTTAGAGAACTAAATTTCTTTCGGCGAAAGTGCTGTTTTCACAGTGCTAAGTACTCCCAACTCTATCAACAATGTAGGTTTTACCAGTTTTCTAAGTCCCTCTTATTTTCTTGTCCTTATACTGGGAATTCTCTGTGTAAACTTCTGTAACGTTTCCAGTTAGATGAATCACTGCGTACTTTCTCTTGTTTCTATCTGTTACCAATCTTGAGAAACTCATACATTCTCTGTTCACTGTTTCCCAGTCTTAGAGAAGTAGATTTGTTTCGGCGAAAGTGCTGTTTTCACAGTGCTAAGGACTCCCAACTCTATCCACAATGTAGGTTTTACCAGTTTTCTAAGTCTCTCTTATTTTTTTGTACTTATACATGTACTTCTCTGTGTAAACTTCTGTAACTTCTCTAGGTAGATGAATCACTGTGTACTTTCTCTAGTTTCTATCTGTTACCAATCTTGAGAAACTCATACATTCTCTCTTCACTGTTTCCCAGTGTTAGAGAAGTATATTTCTTTCTGGGAAAGTGCTGTTTTCACAGTGCTAAGTACTCCCAACTCTATCAACAATGTAGGTTTTACCAGTTTTCTAAGTCTCCCTAATTTTCTTGTACTTATGTTTGGAATTCTCTGTGTAAACCTCTGTAACTTTTCTAGATAGATGAATCACTGTGTACTTTCTCTTGTTTCTATCTGTTACCAATCTTGAGAAACTCATACATTCTCTGTTCACTGTTTCACGGACTTAGAGAACTAAATTTCTTTCGGCGAAAGTGCTGTTTTCACAGTGTTAAGTACTCCCATCTCTATCAACAATGTAGGTTTTACCAGTTGTCTAAGTCTCTCTTATTTTCTTGTACTTATACTTGGAATTCTCTGTGTAAACCTCTGTAACTTTTCTAGGTAGATGAATCACTGTGTACTTTCTCTTGTTTCTATCTGTTACCAATCTTGAAAAACTCATACATTCTCTGTTCACTGTTTCCCAGTCTTAGAGAAGTAGATTTCTTCCAGCGAAAGTGCTGTTTTCACAGTGCTAAGTACTCCCAACTCTATCAACAATGTAGGTTATACCAGTTTTCTAAGTCTCTTTTATTTTCTTGTACTTATACTTGGAATTCTCTGGATAAACCTCTGTAAATTCTCTAGGTAGATGAATCACTGTGTACTTTCTCTTGTTTCTATCTGTTACCAATCGTGAGAAATTCATACATTCTCTGTTCCCTGTTTCATGGACTTAGAGAACTAAATTTTTTTGGCGAAAGTGCTGTTTTCACAGTGCTAAGTACTCCCAACTCTATCAACAATGTAGGTTTTACCAGTTTTCTAAGTCTCTCTTATTTTCTTGTACTTATGCTTGAAATTCTCGGTGGAAACCTTTGTAACTTTTCTAGGTAGATGAATCAATGTGTACTTTCTCTTGTTTCTAACTGTTACCAATCTTGAGAAACTCATATATTCTCTGTTCACTGTTTCACGGACTTAGAGAACTAAATTTCCTTCGGCGAAAGTCCTGTTTTCACAGTGCTAAGCACTTCCAACTCTATCAACAATGTAGGTTTTACCAGTTTTCTAAGTCTCTCTTATTTTCTTGTACTTATACTTGGAATTCTCTGTGTAAACTTCTGTAACTTCTCTAGGTAGATGAATCACTGTATACTTTCTCTTGTTTCTATCTGTTACCAATCTTCAGAAAGTCGTAAATTCTCTGTTCACTGTTTCACGGACTTACAAAAATAAATTTCCTTCGGCGAAAGTGCTGTTTTCACAGTGCTAAGTACTCCCAACTCTATCAACAATGTAGGTTTTACCAGTTTTCTAAGTCTCTCTTATTTTCTTGTACTTATACTGGGAATTCTCTGTGTAAACCTCTGTAACATTTCTAGGTAGATGAATCACTGTGTACTTTCTCTTGTTTCTATCTGTTACCAAACTTGAGAAACTCATACATTCTCTGTTCACTGTTTGACGGACTTACAGAACTAAATTTCCTTCGGCGAAAGTGCTGTTTTCTCAGTGCTAAGTACTCCCAACTCTACCAACAATATAGGTTTTACCAGTTTTCTAAGTCTCTCTTATTTTCATGTACTTATACTTGGAATTCTCTGTGTAAACCTCTGTAACTTGTCTAGGTAGATGAATCACTGTGTACTTTCTCTAGTTTCTATCTGTTACCAATCTTGAGAAACATATACATTCTCTCTTCACTGTTTCGAAGTGTTAGAGAAGTACATTTCTTTCTGCGAAAGTGCTGTTTTCACAGTGGTAAGTACTCCCAACTCTATCGACAATGTAGGTTTTACCAGTTTTCTAAGTCTCTCTTATTTTCTTGTACTTGTACATGGAATTCTCTGTGTAAATCTCTGTAACTTTTCTAGGTAGATGAATCACTGTGTACTTTCTCTTGTTTCTATCTGTTACCAATCTTGAGAAACTCATACATTCTGTTTTCACCGTTTCCCAGTCTTAGAGAAGTAGATTTCTTTCTGCGAAACTGCTGTTTTCACAGTGCTAAGTACTCCCAAGTCTATCAACAATGTAAGTTTTACCAGTTTTGTAAGTCTCTCTTATTTTCTTGTACTTATACTTGGAATTCTCTGTGTAAACCTCTGTAACTTTTCTACGTAGATGAATCACTGTGTACTTTCTCTTGTTTCTATCTGTTACCAATCTTGAGAAACTCATACATTCTCTGTTCACTGTTTCACGGACTTACAGAACTCAATTTCTTTCAGCGAAAGTGCTGTTTTCACAGTGCTAAGTATTCCCAACTCTATTAACAATGTAGGTTTTACCAGTTTTCTAAGTCTATCTTATTTTCTTGTACTTACAGATGGAATTCTCTATGTAAACCTCTGTAACTTTTCGAGGTGGATGAATCACTGTGTACTTTCTCTTGTTTCTATCTGTTACCAACCTTGAGAAACTCATACATTCTCTGTTCCCTGTTTCACGGACTTAGAGAACTAAATTTCCTTCCGCGAAAGTGCTCTTTTCACAGTGCTAAGTACTCCCATCTCGATCAACAATGTAGGTTTTACCAGTTTTCTAAGTCTCTCTTATTTTCTTGTACTTATACTTGGTTTTCTCTGTGTAAACCTCTGTAACTTTTCTAGGTAGATGAATCACAGTGTACTTTCTCTTGTTTCTATCTGTTACCAATCTTGAAAAACTCATACAATCTCTGTTCACTGTTTCCCAGTCTTACAGAAGTAGATTTCTTTCGGTGAAAGTGTTGTTTTCACAGTGCTAAGTACTCCCAACTCTATCCACAATGTAGGTTTTACCAGTTTTCTAAGTCTCTCTTATTTTCTTGTACTTATAATTGGAATTCTCTGTGTAAACCTCTGTAACTTTTCTAGGTAGATCAATCACTGTGTACTCTCTCTTGTTTCTATCTGTTACCAATCTTGAGAAACTCATACAATCTCTGTTCACTGTTTCCCAGTCTTAGAGAAGTAGATTTCTTTCGGTGAAAGTGTTGTTTTCACAGTGCTAAGAACTCCCAACTCTATCCACAATGTAGGTTTTACCAGTTTTCTAAGTCTCTCTTATTTTCTTATACTTATACATGTACTTCTCTGTGTAAACTTCTGTAACTTTTCTAGGTATATGAATCACTGTGTTCTTTCTCTTGTTTCCATCTGTTACCAATCTTGAGAAACTCATACATTCTCTGTTCACTGTTTCCCAGTTTTAGAGAAGTAGATTTCTTTCTGCGAAAGTGCTGTTTTCACAGGGCTAAGTACTCCCAACTCTATCAACAATGTAGGTTTTACCAGTTTTCTAAGTCCCTCTTATTTTCTTGTACTTATACTTGGAATTCTCTGTGTAAACTTCTGTAAGTTTTCTAGGTAGATGAATCACTGCGTACTTACTCTTGTTTCTATCTGTTACCAATCTTGAGAAACTCATACATTTCTGTTCACTGTTTCCCAGTCTTAGAGAAGTAGATTTGTTTCGGCGAAAGTGCTGTTTTCACAGTGCTAAGGACTCCCAACTCTATCCACAATGTAGGTTTTACCAGTTTTCTAAGTCTCTCTTATTTTTTTGTACTTATACATATACTTCTCTGTGTAAACTTCTGTAACTTGTCTAGGTAGATGAATCACTGTGTACTTTCTCTAGTTTCTATCTGTTACCAATCTTGAGAAACTCATATATTCTCTGTTCACTGTTTCACGGACTTGCAGAACTAAATTTCTTTTGGCGAAAGTGCAGTTTTCACAATGCTAAGGACTCCCAACTCTATCAACAATGTAGGTTTTACCAGTTTTCTAAGTCTCTCTTATATTCCTGTACTTATACTTGGAATTCTCTGTGTAAACCTCTGTAACTATTCTAAGTAGATGAATCACTGTGTACTTTTTCTTGTTTCTATCTGTTACCAATCTTCAGAAACTCATACATTCTCTGTTCACTGTTTCACGGACTTACAGAACTAAATTTCCTTCGGCGAATGTGCTGTTTTCTCAGTGCTAAGTACTCCGAACTCTATCAACAATGTAGGTTTTACCAGTTTTCTAAGTCTCTCTTATTTTCTTGTACTTATACTTGGAATTCTCTGTGTAAACCTCTGTAAATTCTCTAGGTAGATGAATCACTGTGTACTTTCTCTTGTTTCTATCTGTTACCAATCTTTAGAAATTCGTACATTCTCTGTTCACTGTTTCACGGACTAACAGAACTAAATTTCCTTCGGCGAAAGTGCTGTTTTCACAGTGCTAAGTACCCCCAACTCTATCCATAATGTAGGTTTTACCAGTTTTCAAAGTCTCTCTTATTTTCTTGTACTTATACTTGGAATTCTCTGTGTAAACCTCTGTAACTTTTCTAGCTAGATGAATCGCTGTGTACTTTCTCTTGTTTCTATCTGTTACCAATCTTGAGAAACTCATACATTTTCTGTTCACTGTTTCCCAGTCTTAGAGAAGTAGATTTCTTTCTGCGAAAGTGCTGTTTTCACAGTGCTAAGTACTCCCAACTCTATCCACAATGTAGGTTTTATCAGTTTTCTAAGTCTCTCTTACTTTCTTGTACTTATACATGTACTTCCCTGTGTAAACTTCTGTAACTTCTCTAGGTATATGAATCACTGTGTACTTTCTCTTGTCTCTATCTGTTACCAATCTTGAGAAACTCATACATTCTCTGTTCACTGTTTCCCAGTCTTAGAGAAGTAGATTTCTTTCTGCGAAAGTGCTGTTTTCACAATGCTAAGTACTCCCAACTCTATCATCAATGTAGGTTTTGCCAGTTTTCTAAGTCTCTCTTATTTTCTTGTACATATACTTGGAATTCTCTGTGTAAACCTCTGTAACTTTTCTAGGTAGATGAATCACTGTGTACTTTCTCTTGTTTCTATCTGTTACCAATCTTGAGAAACTCATACATTCTCTGTTCACTGTTTCACGGACTTACAGAACTAAATTTCCTTCGGCGAAAGTGCTGTCTTCTCAGTGCTAAGTACTTCCAGCTCTATCAACAATATAGGTTGTACCAGTTTTCTAAGTCTCTCTTATTTTCTTGTACTTATACTTGGAATTTTCTGTGTCAACCTCTGTAACTTCTCTAGGTAGATGAATCACTGTGTACTTTCTCTTGTTTCTATCTGTTACCAATCTTGAGAAACTCATATATTCTCTGTTCACTGTTTCACGGACTTAGAGAACTAAATTTCTTTCGGCGAAAGTGCTGTTTTCACAGTGCTAAGTACTCCCAACTCTATCAACAATGTAGGTTTTACCAGTTTTCTAAGTCCCTCTTATTTTCTTGTCCTTATACTGGGAATTCTCTGTGTAAACTTCTGTAACGTTTCCAGTTAGATGAATCACTGCGTACTTTCTCTTGTTTCTATCTGTTACCAATCTTGAGAAACTCATACATTCTCTGTTCACTGTTTCCCAGTCTTAGAGAAGTAGATTTGTTTCGGCGAAAGTGCTGTTTTCACAGTGCTAAGGACTCCCAACTCTATCCACAATGTAGGTTTTACCAGTTTTCTAAGTCTCTCTTATTTTTTTGTACTTATACATGTACTTCTCTGTGTAAACTTCTGTAACTTCTCTAGGTAGATGAATCACTGTGTACTTTCTCTAGTTTCTATCTGTTACCAATCTTGAGAAACTCATACATTCTCTCTTCACTGTTTCCCAGTGTTAGAGAAGTATATTTCTTTCTGGGAAAGTGCTGTTTTCACAGTGCTAAGTACTCCCAACTCTATCAACAATGTAGGTTTTACCAGTTTTCTAAGTCTCCCTAATTTTCTTGTACTTATGTTTGGAATTCTCTGTGTAAACCTCTGTAACTTTTCTAGATAGATGAATCACAGTGTAATTTCTCTTGTTTCTATCTGTTACCAATCTTGAGAAACTCATATATTCTCTGTTCAGTGTTTCACGGACTTGCAGAACTAAATTTCTTTTGGCGAAAGTGCAGTTTTCACAATGCTAAGGACTCCCAACTCTATCAACAATGTAGGTTTTACCAGTTTTCTAAGTCTCTCTTATATTCCTGTACTTATACTTGGAATTCTCTGTGTAAACCTCTGTAACTATTCTAAGTAGATGAATCACTGTGTACTTTTTCTTGTTTCTATCTGTTACCAATCTTCAGAAACTCATACATTCTCTGTTCACTGTTTCACGGACTTACAGAACTAAATTTCCTTCGGCGAATGTGCTGTTTTCTCAGTGCTAAGTACTCCGAACTCTATCAACAATGTAGGTTTTACCAGTTTTCTAAGTCTCTCTTATTTTCTTGTACTTATACTTGGAATTCTCTGTGTAAACCTCTGTAAATTCTCTAGGTAGATGAATCACTGTGTACTTTCTCTTGTTTCTATCTGTTACCAATCTTTAGAAATTCGTACATTCTCTGTTCACTGTTTCACGGACTAACAGAACTAAATTTCCTTCGGCGAAAGTGCTGTTTTCACAGTGCTAAGTACCCCCAACTCTATCCATAATGTAGGTTTTACCAGTTTTCAAAGTCTCTCTTATTTTCTTGTACTTATACTTGGAATTCTCTGTGTAAACCTCTGTAACTTTTCTAGCTAGATGAATCGCTGTGTACTTTCTCTTGTTTCTATCTGTTACCAATCTTGAGAAACTCATACATTTTCTGTTCACTGTTTCCCAGTCTTAGAGAAGTAGATTTCTTTCTGCGAAAGTGCTGTTTTCACAGTGCTAAGTACTCCCAACTCTATCCACAATGTAGGTTTTATCAGTTTTCTAAGTCTCTCTTACTTTCTTGTACTTATACATGTACTTCCCTGTGTAAACTTCTGTAACTTCTCTAGGTATATGAATCACTGTGTACTTTCTCTTGTCTCTATCTGTTACCAATCTTGAGAAACTCATACATTCTCTGTTCACTGTTTCCCAGTCTTAGAGAAGTAGATTTCTTTCTGCGAAAGTGCTGTTTTCACAATGCTAAGTACTCCCAACTCTATCATCAATGTAGGTTTTGCCAGTTTTCTAAGTCTCTCTTATTTTCTTGTACATATACTTGGAATTCTCTGTGTAAACCTCTGTAACTTTTCTAGGTAGATGAATCACTGTGTACTTTCTCTTGTTTCTATCTGTTACCAATCTTGAGAAACTCATACATTCTCTGTTCACTGTTTCACGGACTTACAGAACTAAATTTCCTTCGGCGAAAGTGCTGTCTTCTCAGTGCTAAGTACTTCCAGCTCTATCAACAATATAGGTTGTACCAGTTTTCTAAGTCTCTCTTATTTTCTTGTACTTATACTTGGAATTTTCTGTGTCAACCTCTGTAACTTCTCTAGGTAGATGAATCACTGTGTACTTTCTCTTGTTTCTATCTGTTACCAATCTTGAGAACCTCATATATTCTCTGTTCACTGTTTCACGGACTTAGAGAACTAAATTTCTTTCGGCGAAAGTGCTGTTTTCACAGTGCTAAGTACTCCCAACTCTATCAACAATGTAGGTTTTACCAGTTTTCTAAGTCCCTCTTATTTTCTTGTCCTTATACTGGGAATTCTCTGTGTAAACTTCTGTAACGTTTCCAGTTAGATGAATCACTGCGTACTTTCTCTTGTTTCTATCTGTTACCAATCTTGAGAAACTCATACATTCTCTGTTCACTGTTTCCCAGTCTTAGAGAAGTAGATTTGTTTCGGCGAAAGTGCTGTTTTCACAGTGCTAAGGACTCCCAACTCTATCCACAATGTAGGTTTTACCAGTTTTCTAAGTCTCTCTTATTTTTTTGTACTTATACATGTACTTCTCTGTGTAAACTTCTGTAACTTCTCTAGGTAGATGAATCACTGTGTACTTTCTCTAGTTTCTATCTGTTACCAATCTTGAGAAACTCATACATTCTCTCTTCACTGTTTCCCAGTGTTAGACAAGTATATTTCTTTCTGGGAAAGTGCTGTTTTCACAGTGCTAAGTACTCCCAACTCTATCAACAATGTAGGTTTTACCAGTTTTCTAAGTCTCCCTAATTTTCTTGTACTTATGTTTGGAATTCTCTGTGTAAACCTCTGTAACTTTTCTAGATAGATGAATCACAGTGTAATTTCTCTTGTTTCTATCTGTTACCAATCTTGAGAAACTCATACATTCTCTGTTCACTGTTTCACGGACTTAGAGAACTAAATTTCTTTCGGCGAAAGTGCTGTTTTCACAGTGTTAAGTACTCCCATCTCTATCAACAATGTAGGTTTTACCAGTTGTCTAAGTCTCTCTTATTTTCTTGTACTTATACTGGGAATTCTCTGTGTAAACCTCTGTAACTTTTCTAGGTAGATGAATCACTGTGTACTTTCTCTTGTTTCTATCTGTTACCAATCTTGAAAAACTCATACATTCTCTGTTCACTGTTTCCCAGTCTTAGAGAAGTAGATTTCTTCCAGCGAAAGTGCTGTTTTCACAGTGCTAAGTACTCCCAACTCTATCCACAATGTAGGTTTTACCAGTTTTCTAAGTCTCTCTTATTTTCTTGTACTTATACATGGAATTCTCTGTGTAAACTTCGGTAACTTCTCTAGGTAGCTGAATCACTGTGTACTTTCTCTAGTTTCTATCTGTTACCAATCTTGAGAAACTCATACATTCTCGCTTCACTGTTCCCAGTGTTAGAGAAGTAGATTTCTTTCTGCGAAAGTGCTGTTTTCACAGTGCTAAGAACTCCCAACTCTATCCACAATGTAGGTTTTACCAGTTTTCTAAGTCTCTCTTATTTTCTTGTACTTATACATGGAATTCTCTGTGTAAACTTCTGTAACACATCTAGGTAGATAAATCACTGTGTACTTTCTCTTGTTTCTATCTGTTACCAATGTTGAGAAACTCATACATTGTCTGTTAACTGTTTCACGGACTTAGAGAACTAAATTTCTTTCGGCGAAAGTGCTGTTTTCACAGCGATAAGTACTCCCAACTCTATCAACAATGTAGGTTTTACCAGTTTTCTAAGTCTCTCTTATGTTCTTGTACTTATACTTGGAATTCTCTGTGTAAACCTCTGTAACTTTTCTAGGTAGATGAATCACTGTGTACTTTCTCTTGCTTCTATCTGTTAACAATCTTGAGAAACTCATATATTCTCTGTTCACTGTTTCACGGACTTACAGAACTGAACTTCTTTCGGCGAAAGTGCTGTTTTCACAGTGCTAAGTACTCCCAACTCTATCAACAATGTAGGTTTTACCAGTTTTCTAAGTCTCTTATTTTCTTGTACTTATACTTGGAATTCTCTGTGTAAACCTCTGTAACTTTTCTAGGTAGATGAATCACTGTGTACGTTCTCTTGTTTCTATCTGTTACCAATCTTGAGAAACTCATACATTCTCTGTTCACTGTTTCACAGACTTACAGAACTAAATTTCCTTCGGCGAATGTGCTGTTTTCACAGTGCTAAGTACTCCGAAATCTATCAACAATGTAGGTTTTACCAGTTTTCTAAGTCTCTTTTATTTTCTTGTACTTATACTTGGAATTCTCTGTGTAAACCTCTGTAACTTCTCTAGGTAGATGAATCACTGTGTACTTTCTCTTGTTTCTATCTCTTACCAATCGTGAGAAACTCATACATTCTCTGTTCACTGTTTCACGGACTTAGAGAACTAAATTTCTTTCGACGAAAGTGCTGTTTTCACAGTGCTAAGTACTCCCAACTCTATCAACAATGTAGGTTTTACCAGTTTTCTAAGTCTCTCTTATTTTCTTGTACTTATACTTGGAATTCTCTGTGTAAACCTCTGTAACTTTTCTAGGTAGTTGAATCACTGCGTACTTTGTCTTGTTTCTATCTGTTACCAATCTTGAGAAACTCATACATTCTCTGTTCACTGTTTCCCAGTTAGAGAAGTAGATTTCTTTCGGCGAAAGTGCTGTTTTCACAGTGCTAAGTACTCCCAACTGTATCCACAATGTAGGTTTTACCAGTTTTCTAAGTCTCTCTTATTTTCTTCTACTTATACATGTACTTCTCTGTGTAAACTTCTGTAACTTCTCTAGGTAGATGAATCACTGTGTACTTTCTCTAGTTTCTATCTGTTACCAATCTTGAGAAACACATACATTCTCTCTTCACTGTTTTCCAGTGTTAGAGAAGTAGATTTCTTTCTACAAAAGTGCTGCTTTCACAGTGCTAAGTACTCCCAACCCTATCCACAATGTAGGTTTTAACAGTTTTCTAAGTCTCTCTTATTTTCTTGTACTTGTACATGGAATTCTCTGTGTACACCTCTGTAACTTCTCTAGGTAGATGAATCACTGTGTACTTTCTCTTGTTTCTATCTTTTACCAATCTTGAGAAACTCATACATTCTGTTTTCACTGTTTCCCAGTCTTAGAGAAGTAGATTTCTTTCTGCGAAACTGCTGTTTTCACAGTGCTAAGTACTCCCAACTCTATCAACAATGTAGGTTTTACCAGTTTTCTAAGTCTCTCTTATTTTCTTCTACTTACACTTGGTATTCTCTATGTAAACCTCTGTAACTTTTCTAGGTAGATGAATCATTGTGTACTTTCTCTTGTTTCTGTCTGTTACCAATCTTGAGAAACTCATACATTCTCTGTTCACTGTTTAACGGACTTAGAGAACTAAATTTCCTTTGGCGAAAGTCCTGTTTTCACAGTGCTAAGCACTCCCAACTCTATCAACAATGTAGGTTTTACCGGTTTTCTAAGTCTCTCTTATTTTCTTGCACTTATACTCGGTTTTCTCTGTGTAAACCTCTGTAACTTTTCTAGGTAGATAAATCACTGTGTACTTTCTCTTGTTTCTATCGGTTACAAATCTTGAGAAACTCATACATTCTCTGTTCACTGTTTCATGGACTGAGAGAACTAGATTTCTTTCGGCGAAAGTGCTGTTTTCACAGTGCTAAGTACTCCCAACTCTATCAACAATATAGGTTTTACCAGTTTTCTAAGTCTCTCTAATTTTCTTGTACTTATGTTTGGAATTCTCTGTGTAAACCTCTGTAACTTTTCTAGATAGATGAATCACTGTGTACTTTCTCTTGTTTCTATCTGTTACCAATCTTGAGAAACTCATACATTCTCTGTTCACTGTTTCACGAACTTAGAGAACTAAATTTCTTTCGGCGAAAGTGCTGTTTTCACAGTGCTAAGTACTCCCATCTCTATCAACAATGTAGGTTTCACCAGTTTTCTAAGTGTCTCTTATTTTCCTGTACTTATACTTGGAATTCTCTGTGTAAACCTCTGTAACTTTTCTATTTAGATGAATCACTGCGTACTTTCTCTTGTTTCTATCTGTTACCAATCTTGAGAAACTCATACATTTTCTGTTCACTGTTTCCCAGTCTTAGAGAAGTAGATTTCTTTCTGCGAAAGTGCTGTTTTCACAGTGCTAAGTACTCCCAACTCTATCATCAATGTAGGTTTTGTCAGTATTCTAAGTCTCCCTTATTTTCTTGTACATATACTTGGAATTCTCTGTGTAAACCTCTGTAACTTTTCTAGGTAGATGAATCACTGTGTACTTTCTCTTGTTTCTATCTGTTACCAATCTTGAGAAACTCATACATTCTCTGTTCACTGTTTCACGGACTTACAGAACTAAATTTCCTTCGGCGAAAGTGCTGTCTTCTCAGTGCTAAGTACTTCCAGCTCTATCAACAATATAGGTTGTACCAGTTTCCTAAGTCTCTCTTATTTTCTTGTACTTATACTTGGAATTTTCTGTGTCAACCTCTGTAACTTCTCTAGGTAGATGAATCACTGTGTACTTTCTCTTGTTTCTATCTGTTACCAATCTTGAGAAACTCATATATTCTCTGTTCACTGTTTCCCGGACTTAGAGAACTAAATTTCTTTCGGCGAAAGTGCTGTTTTCACAGTGCTAAGTACTCCCAACTCTATCAACAATGTAGGTTTTACCAGTTTTCTAGGTCCCTCTTATTTTCTTGTCCTTATACTGGGAATTCTCTGTGTAAACTTCTGTAACGTTTCCAGTTAGATGAATCACTGCGTACTTTCTCTTGTTTCTATCTGTTACCAATCTTGAGAAACTCATACATTCTCTGTTCACTGTTTCCCAGTATTAGAGAAGTAGATTTGTTTCGGCGAAAGTGCTGTTTTCACAGTGCTAAGGACTCCCAACTCTATCCACAATGTAGGTTTTACCAGTTTTCTAAGTCTCTCTTATTTTTTTGTACTTATACATGTACTTCTCTGTGTAAACTTCTGTAACTTCTCTAGGTAGATGAATCACTGTGTACTTTCTCTAGTTTCTATGTGTTACCAATCTTGAGAAACTCATACATTCTCTCTTCACTGTTTCCCAGTGTTAGAGAAGTATATTTCTTTCTGGGAAAGTGCTGTTTTCACAGTGCTAAGTACTCCCAACTCTATCAACAATGTAGGTTTTACCAGTTTTCTAAGTCTCCCTAATTTTCTTGTACTTATGTTTGGAATTCTCTGTGTAAACCTCTGTAACTTTTCTAGATAGATGAATCACTGTGTACTTTCTCTTGTTTCTATCTGTTACCAATCTTGAGAAACTCATACATTCTCTGTTCACTGTTTCACGGACTTAGAGAACTAAATTTCTTTCGGCGAAAGTGCTGTTTTCACAGTGTTAAGTACTCCCATCTCTATCAACAATGTAGGTTTTACCAGTTGTCTAAGTCTCTCTTATTTTCTTGTACTTATACTTGGAATTCTCTGTGTAAACCTCTGTAACTTTTCTAGGTAGATGAATCACTGTGTACTTTCTCTTGTTTCTATCTGTTACCAATCTTGAAAAACTCATACATTCTCTGTTCACTGTTTCCCAGTCTTAGAGAAGTAGATTTCTTCCGGCGAAAGTGCTGTTTTCACAGTGCTAAGTACTCCCAACTCTATCCACAATGTAGGTTTTACCAGTTTTCTAAGTCTCTCTTATTTTCTTGTACTTATACATGGAATTCTCTGTGTAAACTTCGGTAACTTCTCTAGGTAGCTGAATCACTGTGTACTTTCTCTAGTTTCTATCTGTTACCAATCTTGAGAAACTCATACATTCTCGCTTCACTGTTCCCAGTGTTAGAGAAGTAGATTTCTTTCTGCGAAAGTGCTGTTTTCACAGTGCTAAGAACTCCCAACTCTATCCACAATGTAGGTTTTACCAGTTTTCTAAGTCTCTCTTATTTTCTTGTACTTATACATGGAATTCTCTGTGTAAACTTCTGTAACACCTCTAGGTAGATAAATCACTGTGTACTTTCTCTTGTTTCTATCTGTTACCAATCTTGAGAAACTCATACATTGTCTGTTAACTGTTTCACGGACTTAGAGAACTAAATTTCTTTCGGCGAAAGTGCTGTTTTCACAGCGATAAGTACTCCCAACTCTATCAACAATGTAGGTTTTACCAGTTTTCTAAGTCTCTCTTATGTTCTTGTACTTATACTTGGAATTCTCTGTGTAAACCTCTGTAACTTTTCTAGGTAGATGAATCACTGTGTACTTTCTCTTGTTTCTATCTGTTACCAATCTTGAGAAACTCATATATTCTCTGTTCACTGTTTCACGGACTTACAGAACTGAACTTCTTTCGGCGAAAGTGCTGTTTTCACAGTGCTAAGTACTCCCAACTCTATCAACAATGTAGGTTTTACCAGTTTTCTAAGTCTCTTATTTTCTTGTACTTATACTTGGAATTTTCTGTGTAAACCTCTGTAACTTTTCTAGGTAGATGAATCACTGTGTACGTTCTCTTGTTTCTATCTGTTACCAATCTTGAGAAACTGATACATTCTCTGTTCACTGTTTCACAGACTTACAGAACTAAATTTCCTTCGGCGAATGTGCTGTTTTCACAGTGCTAAGTACTCCCAAATCTATCAACAATGTAGGTTTTACCAGTTTTCTAAGTCTCTTTTATTTTCTTGTACTTATACTTGGAATTCTCTTTGTAAACCTCTGTAACTTCTCTAGGTAGATGAATCACTGTGTACTTTCTCTTGTTTCTATCTCTTACCAATCGTGAGAAACTCATACATTCTCTGTTCCCTGTTTCATGGACTTAGAGAACTAAATTTCTTTCGGAGAAAGTGCTGTGTTCACAGTGCTAAGTACTCCCAACTCTATCAACAATTTAGGTTTTACCAGTTTTCTAAGTCTCTCTTACTTTCTTGTACTTATACTTGGAATTCTCTGTGTAAACCTCTGTAACTTTTCTAGATAAATGAATCACTGTGTGCTTTCTCTTGTTTCTATCTGTTACCAATTTTGAGAAACTCATATATTCTCTGTTCACTGTTTCACGGACTTACAGAACTAAATTTCCTTCGGCGAAATTGCTGATTTCACAGTGCTAAGTACTCCCAACTCTATCAACAATGTAGGTTTTACCAGTTTTCTAACTCTCTCTTATTTTCTTGCACTTATACTTGGTTTTCTCTGTGTAAACCTCTGTCACTTTTCTAGGTAGATGAATCACTGTGTACTGTCTCTTGTTTCTATCTGTTACCAATCTTGAGAAACTCATACAATCTCTGTTCACTGTTTCACGGACTTAGAGAACTAAATTTCTTTCGACGAAAGTGCTGTTTTCACAGTGCTAAGTACTCCCAACTCTATCAACAATGTAGGTTTTACCAGTTTTCTAAGTCTCTCTTATTTTCTTGTACTTATACTTGGAATTCTCTGTGTAAACCTCTGTAACTTTTCTAGGTAGTTGAATCACTGCGTACTTTGTCTTGTTTCTATCTGTTACCAATCTTGAGAAACTCATACATTCTCTGTTCACTGTTTCCCAGTTAGAGAAGTAGATTTCTTTCGGCGAAAGTGCTGTTTTCACAGTGCTAAGTACTCCCAACTGTATCCACAATGTAGGTTTTACCAGTTTTCTAAGTCTCTCTTATTTTCTTCTACTTATACATGTACTTCTCTGTGTAAACTTCTGTAACTTCTCTAGGTAGATGAATCACTGTGTACTTTCTCTAGTTTCTATCTGTTACCAATCTTGAGAAACTCATACATTCTCTGTTCACTGTTTCCCAGTTAGAGAAGTAGATTTCTTTCTACAAAAGTGCTGTTTTCACAGTGCTAAGTACTCCCAACCCTATCCACAATGTAGGTTTTAACAGTTTTCTAAGTCTCTCTTATTTTCTTGTACTTGTACATGGAATTCTCTGTGTACACCTCTGTAACTTCTCTAGGTAGATGAATCACTGTGTACTTTCTCTTCTATCTATCTTTTACCAATCTTGAGAAACTCATACATTCTGTTTTCACTGTTTCCCAGTCTTAGAGAAGTAGATTTCTTTCTGCGAAACTGCTGTTTTCACAGTGCTAAGTACTCCCAACTCTATCAACAATGTAGGTTTTACCAGTTTTCTAAGTCTCTCTTATTTTCTTGTACTTACACTTGGTATTCTCTATGTAAACCTCTGTAACTTTTCTAGGTAGATGAATCATTGTGTACTTTCTCTTGTTTCTGTCTGTTACCAATCTTGAGAAACTCATACATTCTCTGTTCACTGTTTAACGGACTTAGAGAACTA
Source organism: Heterohyrax brucei (assembly GCA_028571685.1). Taxonomy (NCBI): domain Eukaryota; kingdom Metazoa; phylum Chordata; class Mammalia; order Hyracoidea; family Procaviidae; genus Heterohyrax; species Heterohyrax brucei. The sequence continues at coordinate 74,629,096 of CM053158.1, forward strand.
AATTTCCTTTGGCGAAAGTCCTGTTTTCACAGTGCTAAGTACTCCCAACTCTATCAACAATGTAGGTTTTACCGGTTTTCTAAGTCTCTCTTATTTTCTTGCAGTTATACTCGGTTTTCTCTGTGTAAACCTCTGTAACTTTTCTAGGTAGATAAATCACTGTGTACTTTCTCTTGTTTCTATCGGTTACAAATCTTGAGAAACTCATACATTCTCTGTTCACTGTTTCATGGACTGAGAGAACTAGATTTCTTTCGGCGAAAGTGCTGTTTTCACAGTGCTAAGTACTCCCAACTCTATCAACAATATAGGTTTTACCAGTTTTCTAAGTCTCCCTAATTTTCTTGTACTTATGTTTGGAATTCTCTGTGTAAACCTCTGTAACTTTTCTAGATAGATGAATCACTGTGTACTTTCTCTTGTTTCTATCTGTTACCAATCTTGAGAAACTCATACATTCTCTGTTCACTGTTTCACGGACTTAGAGAACTAAATTTCTTTCGGCGAAAGTGCTGTTTTCACAGTGCTAAGTACTCCCATCTCTATCAACAATGTAGGTTTTACCAGTTGTCTAAGTCTCTCTTATTTTCTTCTACTTATACTTGGAATTCTCTGTGTAAACCTCTGTAACTTTTCTAGGTAGATGAATCACTGTGTACTTTCTCTTGTTTCTATCTGTTACCAATCTTGAGAAACTCATACATTCTCTGTTCACTGTTTCCCAGTCTTAGAGAAGTAGATTTCTTCCGGCGAAAGTGCTGTTTTCACAGGGCTAAGTACTCCCAACTCTATCCACAATGTAGGTTTTATCAGTTTTCTAAGTCTCTCTTATTTTCTTGTACTTATACATGGAATTCTCTGTGTAAACTTTGTAACTTCTCTAGGTAGATGAATCACTGTGTACTTTCTCTTGTTTCTATCTGTTACCAATCTTGAGAAACTCATACATTCTCTCTTCATTGTTTCCCAGTGTTAGAGAAGTAGATTTCTTTCTGCGAAAGTGCTGTTTTCACAGTGCTAGGTACTCCCAACTCTATCCACAATGTAGGTTTTACCAGTTTTCTAAGTCTGTCTTATTTTCTTGTATTTATACTTGGAATTCTCTGTGTAAGACGCTGTAACTTTTCTAGGTAGATGAATCGCTGTACTTTCTATTGTTTCTATCTGTTACCAATATTGAGAAACTCACACATTCTCTGTTCACTGTTTCACGGACTTACAGAACTAAATTTCCTTCGGTGAAAGTGCTGTTTTCACAGTGCTAAGTACTCCCAGCTCTATCAACAATGTAGGTTTTACCAGTTTTCTAAGTCTCTTTTATTTTCTTGTACTTATACTTGGAATTCTCTGTGTAAACCTCTGTAGCTTCTCTAGGTAGATGAATCACTGTATACTTTCTCTTGTTTCTATCTGTTACCAATCTTGAGTAACTCATACATTCTCTGTTCACTGTTTCCCAGTCTTAGAGAAGTAGATTTCTTTCTGCGAAAGTGCTGTTTTCACAGTGCTAAGTACTCCCAACTCTATCCACAGTGTAGGTTTTGCCAGTTTTCTAAGTCTCTCTTATTTTCTTGTACTTATACATGTACTTCTCTGTGTAAACTTCTGTAACTTCTCTAGGTAGCTGAATCACGGTGTACTTTCTCTAGTTTCTATCTGTTTCCAATCTTGAGAAACTCATACATTCTCGCTTCACTGTTCCCAGTGTTAGAGAAGTAGATTTCTTTCTGCGAAAGTGCTGTTTTCACAGTGCTAAGTACTCCCAACTCTATCCACAATGTAGGTTTTACCAGTTTTCTAAGTCTCTCTTATTTTCTTGTACTTATACTTGGAATAATTTGTGTAAACCTCTGTAACTTCTCTAGGTAGATGAATCAATGTGTACTTTCTCTTGTTTCTATCTGTTATCGATCTTCAGAAACTCATAAATTCTCTGTTCACTGTTTCACGGACTTACAGAACTAAATTTCCTTCGGCGAAAGTGCTGTTTTCTCAGTGCTAAGTACTCCCAACTCTATCAACAATGTAGGTTTTACCAGTTTTCTAAGTCTCTCTTATTTTCTTGTACTTATACTCGGAATTCTCTGTGTAAACCTCTGTAACTTCTCTAGGTAGATGAATCACTGGGTACTTTCTCTTGTTTCTATCTGTTACCAACTTGATGATTTCGTACATTCTCTGTGCACTGTTTCACGGACTTACAGAACTGAATTTCTTTCGGCGAAAGTGCTGTTTTCACAGTGCTAAGTACTCCCAACTCTATCAATAATGTAGGTTTTACCAGTTTTCTAAGTCTCTTATTTTCTTGTACTTATACTTGGAATTCTCTGTGTAAACCTCTGTAACTTTTCTAGGTAGATGAATCACTGTGTACTTTCTCTTGTTTCTATCTGTTACCAATCTTGAGAAACTCATACATTCTCTGTTCACTGTTTCACAGACTTACAGAACTAAATTTCCTTCAGCGAATGTGCTGTTTTCACAGTGCTAAGTACTCCCAAATCTATCAACAATGTAGGTTTTACCAGTTTTCTAAGTCTCTTTTATTTTCTTGTACTTATACTTGGAATTCTCTGTGTAAACCTCTGTAACTTCTCTAGGTAGATGAATCACTGTGTACTTTCTCTTGTTTCTATCTCTTACCAATCGTGAGAAACTCATACATTCTCTGTTCGCTGTTTCATGGACTTAGAGAACTAAATTTCTTTCGGCGAAAGTGCTGTTTTCACAGTGCTAGGTAATCCCAACTCTATCAACAATGTAGGTTTTACCAGTTTTCTAAGTCTCTCTTATTTTCTTGTACTTATACTGGGAATTCTCTGTGTAAACCTCTGTAATTTTGCTAGGTATGTGAATCACTGTGTAGTTTCTCTTGTTTCTATCTGTTACCAATCTTGAGAAACTGATACATTCTCTTTTCACTGTTTCACGGACTTAGAAAACTAACTTTCTTTCGGCGAAAGTGCTGTTTTCACAGTGCTAAGTACTCCCAACTCTATCCACAGTGTAGGTTTTACCAGTTTTCTAAGTCTCTCTTATTTTCTTCTACTTATACATGTACTTCTCTGTGTAAAGTTCTGTAACTTCTCTAGGTAGATGAATCACTGTGTACTTTCTCTAGTTTCTATCAGTTACCAATCTTGAGAAACACATACATTCTCTCTTCACTGTTTTCCAGTGTTAGAGAAGTAGATTTCTTTCTGCAAAAGTGCTGTTTTCACAGTGCTAAGTACTCCCAACTCTATCCACAATGTAGGTTTTACCAGTTTTCTAAGTCTCTCTTATTTTCTTGTACTTGTACATGGAATTCTCTATGTACACCTCTGTAACTTCTCTAGGTAGATGAATCACTGTGTACTTTCTCTTGTTTCTATTTGTTACCAATCTTGAGAAACTCATACATTCTGTTTTCACGGTTTCCCAGTCTTAGAGAAGTAGATTTCGTTCTGCGAAACTGCTGTTTTCACAGTGCTATGTACACCCAACTCTATGAACAATGTAGGTTTTACCAGTTTTCTAAGTCTCTCTTATTTTCTTGTACTTACACTTGGTATTCTCTATGTAAACCTCTGTAACTTTTCTAGCTAGATGAATCACTGTGTACTTTCTCTTGTTTCTATCTGTTACCAATCTTGAGAAACTCATACATTCTCTGTTCACTGTTTAACGGACTTAGAGAACTAAATTTCCTTTGGCGAAAGTGCTGTTTTCACAGTGCTAAGTACTCCCAACACTATCAACAATGTAGGTTTTACCGGTTTTCTAAGTCTCTCTTATTTTCTTGCACTTATACTGGATTTTCTCTGTGTAAACCTCTGTAACTTTTCTAGGTAGATAAATCACTGTGTACTTTCTCTTGTTTCTATCGGTTACAAATCTTGAGAAACTCATACGTTCTCTCTTCACTGTTTCACGGACTGAGAGAACTAGATTTCTTTCGGCGAAAGTGCTGTTTTCACAGTGCTAAGTACTCCCAACTCTATCAACAATGTAGGTTTTATCAGTTTTCTAAGTCTCCCAAATTTTCTTGTACTTATGTTTGGAATTCTCTGTGTAAACCTCTGTAACTTTTCTAGATAGATGAATCACTGTGTACTTTCTCTTGTTTCTATCTGTTACCAATCTTGAGAAACTCATACATTCTCTGTTCAGTGTTTCACGGACTTAGAGAACTAAATTTCTTTCGGCGAAAGTGCTGTTTTCACAGTGCTAAGCACTCCCATCTCTATCAACCATGTAGGTTTTACCAGTTGTCTAAGTCTCTCTTATTTTCTTCTACTTATACTTGGAATTCTCTGTGTAAACCTCTGTAACTTTTCTAGGTAGATGAATCACTGTGTACTTTCTCTTGTTTCTATCTGTTACCAATCTTGAGAAACTCATACATTCTCTGTTCACTGTTTCCCAGTCTTAGAGAAGTAGATTTCTTCTGGCGAAAGTGCTGTTTTCACAGTGCTAAGTACTCCCAACTCTATCCACAATGTAGGTTTTACCAGTTTTCTAAGTCTCTCTTATTTTCTTGTACTTATACATGGAATTCTCTGTGTAAACTTCTGTAACTTCTCTAGGTAGATGAATCACTGTGTACTTTCTCTTGTTTCTATCTGTTACCAATCGTGAGAAACTCATACATTCTCTCTTCCCTGTTTCATGGACTTAGAGAACTAAATTTCTTTCGGCGAAAGTGCTGTTTTCACAGTGCTAGGTAATCCCAACTCTATCAACAATGTAGGTTTTACCAGTTTTCTAAGTCTCTCTTATTTTCTTGTACTTATACTGGGAATTCTCTGTGTAAACCTCTGTAATTTTGCTAGGTATGTGAATCACTGTGTAGTTTCTCTTGTTTCTATCTGTTACCAATCTTGAGAAACTGATACATTCTCTTTTCACTGTTTCACGGACTTAGAAAACTAACTTTCTTTCGGCGAAAGTGCTGTTTTCACAGTGCTAAGTACTCCCAACTCTATCCACAGTGTAGGTTTTACCAGTTTTCTAAGTCTCTCTTATTTTCTTGTACTTATACATGTACTTCTCTCTGTAAACTTCTGTAACTTCTCTAGGTAGATGAATCACTGTGTACTTTCTCTAGTTTCTATCTGTTACCAATCTTGAGAAACTCATACATTCTCTCTTCATTGTTTCCCAGTGTTAGAGAAGTAGATTTCTTTCTGCGAAAGTGCTGTTTTCACAGTGCTGGGTACTCCCAACTCTATCCACAATGTAGGTTTTACCAGTTTTCTAAGTCTCTCTTATTTTCTTGAACTTATACTTGGAATTCTCTGTGTAAACCTCTGTAACTTCTCTAGGTAGATGAATCACTGTGTACTTTCTCTTGTTACTATATGTTACCAATCGTGAGAAACTCATACATTCTCTGCTCCCTGTTTCATGGACTTAGAGAACTAAATTTCTTTCGGCGAAAGTGCTGTTTTCACAGTGCTAAGTACTCTCAACTCTATCAACAATGTAGGTTTTACCAGTTTTCTAAATCTCTCTTATTTTCTTGTACTTATCCTTGGAATTCTCTGTGTAAACCTCTGTAACTTTTCTAGGTAGATGGATCACTGTGTACTTTCTCTTGTTTCTATCTGTTACCAATCTTGAGAAACTCATACATTCTCTGTTCACTCTTTCCCTGTCTTAGAGAAGTAGATTTCTGTCTGCGAAAGTGCTGTTTTCACAGTGCTAAGTACTCCCAACTCTATCAACAATGTAGGTTTTACCAGTTTTCTAAGTCTCTCTTATTTTCTTGTACTTATCCTTGGAATTCTCTGTGTAAATCTCTGTAACTTTTCTAGGTAGATGAATCACTGTGTACTTTCTCTTGTTTCTATCTGTTACTAATCTTGAGAAACTCATACATTCTCTGTTCACTGTTTCACGGACTTAGAGAACTAAATTTCTTTCGGTGAAAGTGCTGTTTTCACAGTGCTAAGTACTCCCAACTGTATCAACAATGTAGGTTTTGCCAGTTTTCTACGTCTCTCTTATTTTCTTGTACTTATACGTGGAATTCTCTCTGTAAACCTCTGTAACTTTTCTAGGTAGATGAATCACTGTGTACTTTCTATTGTTTCTATCTGTTACCAATCTTGAGAAACTCACACATTCTCTGTTCACTGTTTCAGGGACTTAGAGAACTAAATTTCCTTAGGCGAAAGTGCTGTTCACAGTGCTAAGTACTCCCAACTCTATCAACAATGTAGGTTTTACCAGTTTTCTAAGTCTCTCTTATTTTCTTGTACTTATACATGGAATTCTCTGTGTAAACTTCTGTAACTTCTCTAGGTAGATGAATCACTGTGTATTTTCTCTTGTTTCTATCTGTTACCAATCTTGAGAAACTCATACATTCTCCGTTCACTGTTTCACGGACTTACAGAACTAAATTTCTTTCAGCGAAAGTGCTGTTTTCACAGTGCTAAGTACTCCCAACTCTATTAACAATGTAGGTTTTACCAGTTTTCTAAGTCTATCTTATTTTCTTGTACCTACAGTTGGAATTCTCTATGTAAACCTCTGTAACTTTTCTAGGTAGATGAATCACTGTGTACTTTCTCTTGTTTCTATCTGTTACCAATCTTGAGAAACTCATACATTCTCTGTTCCCTGTTTCACGGACTTAGAGAACTAAATTTCCTTCCGCGAAAGTGCTCTTTTCACAGTGCTAAGTACTCCCAACTCTATCAACAATGTAGGTTTTACCAGTTTTCTAAGTCTCTCTTATTTTCTTGTACTTATACATGAAATTCTCTGTGTAAACCTCTGTAACTTTTCTAGGTAGATGAATCACTGTGTACTTTCTCTTGTTTCTATCTGTTACCAATCTTGAGAAACTCATACATTCTCTGTTCACTGTTTCACGGACTTAGAGAACTAAATTTCTTTCGAAGAACGTGCTGTTTTCACAGTGCTAAGTACTCCCAACTCTATCAACAATGTAGGTTTTACCAGTTTTCTAAGTCTCTGTTATTTTCTTGTACTTATACTTGGAATTCTCTGTGTAAACCTCTGTAACTTTTCTAGGTAGATGAATCACTGCGCACTTTCTCTTGTTTCTATCTATTACCAATCTTGAGAAACTCATACATTCTCTGTTCACTGTTTCCCAGTCTTAGAGAAGTAGATTTCTTTCGGCGAAAGTGCTGTTTTCACAGTGCTAAGTACTCCCAATTCTATCCACAATGTAGGTTTTACCAGTTTTCTAAGTCTCTCTTATTTTCTTGTACTTATACATGTACTTCTCTGTGTAAACTTCTGTAACTTCTCTAGGTAGATGAATCACCGTGTGCTTTCTCTAGTTTCTATCTGTTACCAATCTTGAGAAACACATACATTCTCTCTTCACTGTTTCCCAGTGTTAGAGAAGTAGATTTCTTTCTGCAAAAGTGCTGTTTTCACAGTGCTAAGTACTCCCAACTCTATCCACAATGTAGGTTTTACCAGTTTTCTATGTCTCTCTTATTTTCTTGTACTTGTACATGGAATTCTCTGTGTACACCTCTGTAACTTCTCTAGGTAGATGAATCACTGTGTACTTTCTCTTGTTTCTATCTTTTACCAATCTTGAGAAACTCATACATTCGGTTTTCACTGTTTCCCAGTGTTAGAGAAGTAGATTTCTTTCTGCGCAACTGCTGTTTTCACAGTGGTAAGTACTCCCAACACTATCAACAATGTAGGTTTTACCAGTTTTGTAAGTCTCTCTTATTTTCTTCTACTTATACTTGGAATTCTCTCTGTAAACCCCTGTCACTTTTCTAGGTAGATGAATCACTGTGTACTTTCTCTTGTTTCTATCTGTTACCAATCTTGAGAAACTCATGCATTCTCTGTTCACTGTTTCACGGACTTACAGAACTAAATTTCATTCGGCGAAAGTGCTGTTTTCACAGTGCTAAGTACTCCCAACTCTATCAACAATGTAGGTTTTACCAGTTTTCTAAGTCTCTCTTATTTTCTTGCACTTATACTAGGTTTTCTCTGTGTAAACCTCTGTAACTTCTCTAGGTAGATGAATCACTGTGTACTTTCTCTTATTTCTATCGTTTTCAAATCTTTGGAACTCATACATTCTCTGTTCACTGTTTCACGGACTGAGAGAACTAGATTTCTTTCGGCGAAAGTGCTGTTTTCACAGTGCTAAGTACTCCCAACTCTATCAACAATGTAGGTTTTACCAGTTGTCTAAGTCTCTCTTATTTTCTTGTACTTATACTTGGAATTCTCTGTGTAAACCTCTGTAACTTTTCTAGGTAGATGAATCACTGTGTACCTTCTCTTGTTTCTATCTGGTACCAATCTTGAGAAACTCATACATTCTCTGTTCACTGTTTCACGGACTTAGAGAACTAAATTTCTTTGACGAAAGTGCTGTTTTCACATTTCTAAGTACTCCCAACTCTATCAACAATTTAGGTTTTACCAGTTTTCTAAGTCTCTCTTATTTTCTTGTACTTATACATGGAATTCTCTGTGTAAACTTCCGTAACTTCTCTAGGTAGATGAATCACTGTGTACTTTTTCTTGTTTCTATCTGTTACCAATCTTGAGAAACTCACACATTCTCTGTTCACTGTTTCACGGAATTACAGAACTAAATTTCTTTCGGCGAAAGTGCTGTTTTCACAGTGCTAAGTACTCCCAACTCTATTAACAATGTAGGTTTTACCAGTTTTCTAAGTCTCTCTTATTTTCTTGTACTTACACTTGGAATTCTCTATGTAAACCTCTGTAACTTTTCTAGGTAGATGAATCACTGTGTACTTTCTCTTTTTTCTATCTGTTATCAATCTTGAGAAACTCATACATTCTCTGTTCCCTGTTTCACGGACTTACAGAACTAAATTTCCTTCGGCGAAAGTGCTCTTTTCACAGTGCTAAGTACTCCGAACTCTATCAACAATGTAGGTTTTACCAGTTTTCTAAGTCTCTCTTATTTTCTTGTACTTATACATGAAATTCTCTGTGTAAACCTCTGTAACATTTCTAGATAGATGAATCACTGTGTATTTTCTCTTGTTTCTATCTGTTACCAATCTTGAGAAACTCATACATTCTCTGTTCACTGTTTCACGGACTTAGAGAACTAAATTTCTTTCGGCGAAAGTGCTGTTTTCACAGTGCTAAGTACTGCCAACTCTATCCACAATGTAGGTTTTACCGGTTTAATAAGTCTCTCTTATTTTCTTGTACTTATACATGTACTTCTCTGTGTAAACTTCTGTAACTTCTCTAGGTAGATGAATCACTGTGTACTTTCTGTAGTTTCTATCTCTTACCAATCTTGAGAAATACATACATTCTCTCCTCACAGTATCCCAGTGTTAGAGAAGTACATTTCTTTCGGCGAAAGTGCTGTTTTCACAGTGCTAAGTACTCTCAACTCTATCCACAATGTAGGTTTTAGCAGTTTTCTAAGTCTCTCTTATTTTCTTGTACTTGTACATGGAATTCTCTGTGTAAACCTCTGTAACTTCTCTAGATAGATGAATCACTGTGCACTTTCTCTTGTTTCTATCTGTTACCAATCTTGAGAAACTCATACACTCTGTTTTCACCGTTTCCCAGTCTTAGAGAAGTAGATTTCTTTCTGCAAAACTGCTGTTTTCACAGTGCTAAGTACTCCCAACTCTATCCACAATGTAGGTTTTACCAGTTTTCTAAGTCTCTCTTATTTTCTTGTACTTATACTAGGAATTCTCTGTGTAATCCTCTGAAACTTCTCTAGGTAGATGAATCACTGTGTACTTTCTCTTGTTTGTATCTGTTACCAATCTTGAGAAACTCATACATTCTCTGTTCACTGGGTCCCAGTCTTAGAGAAGTAGATTTCTTTCTGCGAAAGTGCTGTTTTCACAGTGCTAAGTACTCCCACCTCTATCCACAATGTAGGTTTTACCAGTTTTCTAAGTCTCTCTTATTTTCTTGTACTTATACTTGGAATTCTCTGTGTAAACCTCTGTAACTTTTCTAGGTAGATGAATCACTGTGTACTTTCTCTTGTTTCTATCTGTTACCAATCTTGAGAAACTCATACATTCTCTGTTCACTGTTTCACGGACTTAGAGAACTAAATTTCTTTCGAAGAACGTGCTGTTTTCACAGTGCTAAGTACTCCCAACTCTATCAACAATGTAGGTTTTACCAGTTTTCTAAGTCTCTGTTATTTTCTTGTACTTATACTTGGAATTCTCTGTGTAAACCTCTGTAACTTTTCTAGGTAGATGAATCACTGCGCACTTTCTCTTGTTTCTATCTATTACCAATCTTGAGAAACTCATACATTCTCTGTTCACTGTTTCCCAGTCTTAGAGAAGTAGATTTCTTTCGGCGAAAGTGCTGTTTTCACAGTGCTAAGTACTCCCAACTCTATCCACAATGTAGGTTTTACCAGTTTTCTATGTCTCTCTTATTTTCTTGTACTTGTACATGGTATTCTCTGTGTACACCTCTGTAACTTCTCTAGGTAGATGAATCACTGTGTACTTTCTCTTGTTTCTATCTTTTACCAATCTTGAGAAACTCATACATTCGGTTTTCACTGTTTCCCAGTGTTAGAGAAGTAGATTTCTTTCTGCGCAACTGCTGTTTTCACAGTGCTAAGTACTCCCAACACTATCAACAATGTAGGTTTTACCAGTTTTGTAAGTCTCTCTTATTTTCTTCTACTTATACTTGGAATTCTCTCTGTAAACCCCTGTCACTTTTCTAGGTAGATGAATCACTGTGTACTTTCTCTTGTTTCTATCTGTTACCAATCTTGAGAAACTCATGCATTCTCTGTTCACTGTTTCACGGACTTACAGAACTAAATTTCATTCGGCGAAAGTGCTGTTTTCACAGTGCTAAGTACTCCCAACTCTATCAACAATGTAGGTTTTACCAGTTTTCTAAGTCTCTCTTATTTTCTTGCACTTATACTAGGTTTTCTCTGTGTAAACCTCTGTAACTTCTCTAGGTAGATGAATCACTGTGTACTTTCTCTTATTTCTATCGTTTTCAAATCTTTGGAACTCATACATTCTCTGTTCACTGTTTCACGGACTGAGAGAACTAGATTTCTTTCAGCGAAAGTGCTGTTTTCACAGTGCTAAGTACTCCCAACTCTATCAACAATGTAGGTTTTACCAGTTGTCTAAGTCTCTCTTATTTTCTTGTACTTATACTTGGAATTCTCTGTGTAAACCTCTGTAACTTTTCTAGGTAGATGAATCACTGTGTACCTTCTCTTGTTTCTATCTGGTACCAATCTTGAGAAACTCATACATTCTCTGTTCACTGTTTCACGGACTTAGAGAACTAAATTTCTTTGACGAAAGTGCTGTTTTCACATTTCTAAGTACTCCCAACTCTATCAACAATTTAGGTTTTACCAGTTTTCTAAGTCTCTCTTATTTTCTTGTACTTATACATGGAATTCTCTGTGTAAACTTCCGTAACTTCTCTAGGTAGATGAATCACTGTGTACTTTTTCTTGTTTCTATCTGTTACCAATCTTGAGAAACTCACACATTCTCTGTTCACTGTTTCACGGAATTACAGAACTAAATTTCTTTCGGCGAAAGTGCTGTTTTCACAGTGCTAAGTACTCCCAACTCTATTAACAATGTAGGTTTTACCAGTTTTCTAAGTCTCTCTTATTTTCTTGTACTTACACTTGGAATTCTCTATGTAAACCTCTGTAACTTTTCTAGGAGATGAATCACTGTGTACTTTCTCTTTTTTCTATCTGTTATCAATCTTGAGAAACTCATACATTCTCTGTTCCCTGTTTCACGGACTTAGAGAACTAAATTTCCTTCGGCGAAAGTGCTCTTTTCACAGTGCTAAGTACTCCCAACTCTATCAACAATGTAGGTTTTACCAGTTTTCTAAGTCTCTCTTATTTTCTTGTACTTATACATGAAATTCTCTGTGTAAACCTCTGTAACATTTCTAGATAGATGAATCACTGTGTATTTTCTCTTGTTTCTATCTGTTACCAATCTTGAGAAACTCATACATTCTCTGTTCACTGTTTCACGGACTTAGAGAACTAAATTTCTTTTGGCGAAAGTGCTGTTTTCACAGTGCTAAGTACTGCCAACTCTATCCACAATGTAGGTTTTACCGGTTTAATAAGTCTCTCTTATTTTCTTGTACTTATACATGTACTTCTCTGTGTAAACTTCTGTAACTTCTCTAGGTAGATGAATCACTGTGTACTTTCTGTAGTTTCTATCTCTTACCAATCTTGAGAAATACATACATTCTCTCCTCACAGTATCCCAGTGTTAGAGAAGTACATTTCTTTCGGCGAAAGTGCTGTTTTCACAGTGCTAAGTACTCTCAACTCTGTCCACAATGTAGGTTTTAGCAGTTTTCTAAGTCTCTCTTATTTTCTTGTACTTGTACATGGAATTCTCTGTGTAAACCTCTGTAACTTCTCTAGATAGATGAATCACTGTGCACTTTCTCTTGTTTCTATCTGTTACCAATCTTGAGAAACTCATACACTCTGTTTTCACCGTTTCCCAGTCTTAGAGAAGTAGATTTCTTTCTGCAAAACTGCTGTTTTCACAGTGCTAAGTACTCCCAACTCTATCCACAATGTAGGTTTTACCAGTTTTCTAAGTCTCTCTTATTTTCTTGTACTTATACTAGGAATTCTCTGTGTAATCCTCTGAAACTTCTCTAGGTAGATGAATCACTGTGTACTTTCTCTTGTTTGTATCTGTTACCAATCTTGAGAAACTCATACATTCTCTGTTCACTGGGTCCCAGTCTTAGAGAAGTAGATTTCTTTCTGCGAAAGTGCTGTTTTCACAGTGCTAAGTACTCCCACCTCTATCCACAATGTAGGTTTTACCAGTTTTCTAAGTCTCTCTTATTTTCTTGTACTTATACTTGGAATTCTCTGTGTAAACCTCTGTAACTTTTCTAGGTAGATGAATCACTGTGTACTTTCTCTTGTTTCTATCTGTTACCAATCTTGAGAAACTCATACATTCTCTGTTCACTGTTTCACGGACTTAGAGAACTAAATTTCTTTCGAAGAACGTGCTGTTTTCACAGTGCTAAGTACTCCCAACTCTATCAACAATGTAGGTTTTACCAGTTTTCTAAGTCTCTGTTATTTTCTTGTACTTATACTTGGAATTCTCTGTGTAAACCTCTGTAACTTTTCTAGGTAGATGAATCACTGCGCACTTTCTCTTGTTTCTATCTATTACCAATCTTGAGAAACTCATACATTCTCTGTTCACTGTTTCCCAGTCTTAGAGAAGTAGATTTCTAACGGCGAAAGTGCTGTTTTCACAGTGCTAAGTACTCCCAACTCTATCCACAATGTAGGTTTTACCAGTTTTCTATGTCTCTCTTATTTTCTTGTACTTGTACATGGTATTCTCTGTGTACACCTCTGTAACTTCTCTAGGTAGATGAATCACTGTGTACTTTCTCTTGTTTCTATCTTTTACCAATCTTGAGAAACTCATACATTCGGTTTTCACTGTTTCCCAGTGTTAGAGAAGTAGATTTCTTTCTGCGCAACTGCTGTTTTCACAGTGCTAAGTACTCCCAACACTATCAACAATGTAGGTTTTACCAGTTTTGTAAGTCTCTCTTATTTTCTTCTACTTATACTTGGAATTCTCTCTGTAAACCCCTGTCACTTTTCTAGGTAGATGAATCACTGTGTACTTTCTCTTGTTTCTATCTGTTACCAATCTTGAGAAACTCATGCATTCTCTGTTCACTGTTTCACGGACTTACAGAACTAAATTTCATTCGGCGCAAGTGCTGTTTTCACAGTGCTAAGTACTCCCAACTCTATCAACAATGTAGGTTTTACCAGTTTTCTAAGTCTCTCTTATTTTCTTGCACTTATACTAGGTTTTCTCTGTGTAAACCTCTGTAACTTCTCTAGGTAGATGAATCACTGTGTACTTTCTCTTATTTCTATCGTTTTCAAATCTTTGGAACTCATACATTCTCTGTTCACTGTTTCACGGACTTAGAGAACTAAATTTCTTTGACGAAAGTGCTGTTTTCACAGTTCTAAGTACTCCCAACTCTATCAACAATGTAGGTTTTACCAGTTTTCTAAGTCTCTCTTATTTTCTTGTACTTATACATGGAATTCTCTGTGTAAACTTCCGTAACTTCTCTAGGTAGATGAATCACTGTGTACTTTTTCTTGTTTCTAACTGTTACCAATCTTGAGAAACTCACACATTCTCTGTTCACTGTTTCACGGAATTACAGAACTAAATTTCTTTCGGCGAAAGTGCTGTTTTCACAGTGCTAAGTACTCCCAACTCTATTAACAATGTAGGTTTTACCAGTTTTCTAAGTCTCTCTTATTTTCTTGTACTTACACTTGGAATTCTCTATGTAAACCTCTGTAACTTTTCTAGGTAGATGAATCACTGTGTACTTTCTCTTTTTTCTATCTGTTATCAATCTTGAGAAACTCATACATTCTCTGTTCCCTGTTTCACGGACTTAGAGAACTAAATTTCCTTCGGCGAAAGTGCTCATTTCACAGTGCTAAGTACTCCCAACTCTATCAACAATGTAGGTTTTACCAGTTTTCTAAGTCTCTCTTATTTTCTTGTACTTATACATGAAATTCTCTGTGTAAACCTCTGTAACATTTCTAGATAGATGAATCACTGTGTATTTTCTCTTGTTTCTATCTGTTACCAATCTTGAGAAACTCATACATTCTCTGTTCACTGTTTCACGGACTTAGAGAACTAAATTTCTTTCGGCGAAAGTGCTGTTTTCACAGTGCTAAGTACTGCCAACTCTATCCACAATGTAGGTTTTACCGGTTTAATAAGTCTCTCTTATTTTCTTGTACTTATACATGTACTTCTCTGTGTAAACTTCTGTAACTTCTCTAGGTAGATGAATCACTGTGTACTTTCTGTAGTTTCTATCTCTTACCAATCTTGAGAAATACATACATTCTCTCCTCACAGTATCCCAGTGTTAGAGAAGTACATTTCTTTCGGCGAAAGTGCTGTTTTCACAGTGCTAAGTACTCTCAACTCTATCCACAATGTAGGATTTACCAGTTTTCTAAGTCTCTCTTATTTTCTTGTACTTGTACATGGAATTCTCTGTGTAAACCTCTGTAACTTCTCTAGGTAGATGAATCACTGTGCACTTTCTCTTGTTTCTATCTGTTACCAATCTTGAGAAACTCATACACTCTGTTTTCACCGTTTCCCAGTCTTAGAGAAGTAGATTTCTTTCTGCAAAACTGCTGTTTTCACAGTGCTAAGTACTCCCAACTCTATCAACAATGTAGGTTTTACCAGTTTTTTAAGTCTCTCTTATTTTCTTGTACTTATACTAGGAATTCTCTGTGTAATCCTCTGAAACTTCTCTAGGTAGATGAATCACTGTGTACTTTCTCTTGTTTGTATCTGTTACCAATCTTGAGAAACTCATACATTCTCTGTTCACTGGGTCCCAGTCTTAGAGAAGTAGATTTCTTTCTGCGAAAGTGCTGTTTTCACAGTGCTAAGTACTCCCACCTCTATCCACAATGTAGGTTTTACCAGTTTTCTAAGTCTCTCTTATTTTCTTGTACTTATACTTGGAATTCTCTGTGTAAACCTCTGTAACTTTTCTAGGTAGATGAATCACTGTGTACTTTCTCTTGTTTCTATCTGTTACCAATCTTGAGAAACTCATACATTCTCTGTTCACTGTTTCACGGACTTAGAGAACTAAATTTCTTTCGAAGAACGTGCTGTTTTCACAGTGCTAAGTACTCCCAACTCTATCAACAATGTAGGTTTTACCAGTTTTCTAAGTCTCTGTTATTTTCTTGTACTTATACTTGGAATTCTCTGTGTAAACCTCTGTAACTTTTCTAGGTAGATGAATCACTGCGCACTTTCTCTTGTTTCTATCTATTACCAATCTTGAGAAACTCATACATTCTCTGTTCACTGTTTCCCAGTCTTAGAGAAGTAGATTTCTTTCGGCGAAAGTGCTGTTTTCACAGTGCTAAGTACTCCCAATTCTATCCACAATGTAGGTTTTACCAGTTTTCTAAGTCTCTCTTATTTTCTTGTACTTATACATGTACTTCTCTGTGTAAACTTCTGTAACTTCTCTAGGTAGATGAATCACCGTGTGCTTTCTCTAGTTTCTATCTGTTACCAATCTTGAGAAACACATACATTCTCTCTTCACTGTTTCCCAGTGTTAGAGAAGTAGATTTCTTTCTGCAAAAGTGCTGTTTTCACAGTGCTAAGTACTCCCAACTCTATCCACAATGTAGGTTTTACCAGTTTTCTATGTCTCTCTTATTTTCTTGTACTTGTACATGGAATTCTCTGTGTACACCTCTGTAACTTCTCTAGGTAGATGAATCACTGTGTACTTTCTCTTGTTTCTATCTTTTACCAATCTTGAGAAACTCATACATTCGGTTTTCACTGTTTCCCAGTGTTAGAGAAGTAGATTTCTTTCTGCGCAACTGCTGTTTTCACAGTGCTAAGTACTCCCAACACTATCAACAATGTAGGTTTTACCAGTTTTGTAAGTCTCTCTTATTTTCTTCTACTTATACTTGGAATTCTCTCTGTAAACCCCTGTCACTTTTCTAGGTAGATGAATCACTGTGTACTTTCTCTTGTTTCTATCTGTTACCAATCTTGAGAAACTCATGCATTCTCTGTTCACTGTTTCACGGACTTACAGAACTAAATTTCATTCGGCGAAAGTGCTGTTTTCACAGTGCTAAGTACTCCCAACTCTATCAACAATGTAGGTTTTACCAGTTTTCTAAGTCTCTCTTATTTTCTTGCACTTATACTAGGTTTTCTCTGTGTAAACCTCTGTAACTTCTCTAGGTAGATGAATCACTGTGTACTTTCTCTTATTTCTATCGTTTTCAAATCTTTGGAACTCATACATTCTCTGTTCACTGTTTCACGGACTGAGAGAACTAGATTTCTTTCGGCGAAAGTGCTGTTTTCACAGTGCTAAGTACTCCCAACTCTATCAACAATGTAGGTTTTACCAGTTGTCTAAGTCTCTCTTATTTTCTTGTACTTATACTTGGAATTCTCTGTGTAAACCTCTGTAACTTTTCTAGGTAGATGAATCACTGTGTACCTTCTCTTGTTTCTATCTGGTACCAATCTTGAGAAACTCATACATTCTCTGTTCACTGTTTCACGGACTTAGAGAACTAAATTTCTTTGACGAAAGTGCTGTTTTCACAGTTCTAAGTACTCCCAACTCTATCAACAATGTAGGTTTTACCAGTTTTCTAAGTCTCTCTTATTTTCTTGTACTTATACATGGAATTCTCTCTGTAAACTTCCGTAACTTCTCTAGGTAGATGAATCACTGTGTACTTTTTCTTGTTTCTATCTGTTACCAATCTTGAGAAACTCACACATTCTCTGTTCACTGTTTCACGGAATTACAGAACTAAATTTCTTTCGGCGAAAGTGCTGTTTTCACAGTGCTAAGTACTCCCAACTCTATTAACAATGTAGGTTTTACCAGTTTTCTAAGTCTCTCTTATTTTCTTGTACTTACACTTGGAATTCTCTATGTAAACCTCTGTAACTTTTCTAGGAGATGAATCACTGTGTACTTTCTATTTTTTCTATCTGTTATCAATCTTGAGAAACTCATACATTCTCTGTTCCCTGTTTCACGGACTTAGAGAACTAAATTTCCTTCGGCGAAAGTGCTCTTTTCACAGTGCTAAGTACTCCCAACTCTATCAACAATGTAGGTTTTACCAGTTTTCTAAGTCTCTCTTATTTTCTTGTACTTATACATGAAATTCTCTGTGTAAACCTCTGTAACATTTCTAGATAGATGAATCACTGTGTATTTTCTCTTGTTTCTATCTGTTACCAATCTTGAGAAACTCATACATTCTCTGTTCACTGTTTCACGGACTTAGAGAACTAAATTTCTTTCGGCGAAAGTGCTGTTTTCACAGTGCTAAGTACTGCCAACTCTATCCACAATGTAGGTTTTACCGGTTTAATAAGTCTCTCTTATTTTCTTGTACTTATACATGTACTTCTCTGTGTAAACTTCTGTAACTTCTCTAGGTAGATGAATCACTGTGTACTTTCTGTAGTTTCTATCTCTTACCAATCTTGAGAAATACATACATTCTCTCCTCACAGTATCCCAGTGTTAGAGAAGTACATTTCTTTCGGCGAAAGTGCTGTTTTCACAGTGCTAAGTACTCTCAACTCTGTCCACAATGTAGGTTTTAGCAGTTTTCTAAGTCTCTCTTATTTTCTTGTACTTGTACATGGAATTCTCTGTGTAAACCTCTGTAACTTCTCTAGATAGATGAATCACTGTGCACTTTCTCTTGTTTCTATCTGTTACCAATCTTGAGAAACTCATACACTCTGTTTTCACCGTTTCCCAGTCTTAGAGAAGTAGATTTCTTTCTGCAAAACTGCTGTTTTCACAGTGCTAAGTACTCCCAACTCTATCCACAATGTAGGTTTTACCAGTTTTCTAAGTCTCTCTTATTTTCTTGTACTTATACTAGGAATTCTCTGTGTAATCCTCTGAAACTTCTCTAGGTAGATGAATCACTGTGTACTTTCTCTTGTTTGTATCTGTTACCAATCTTGAGAAACTCATACATTCTCTGTTCACTGGGTCCCAGTCTTAGAGAAGTAGATTTCTTTCTGCGAAAGTGCTGTTTTCACAGTGCTAAGTACTCCCACCTCTATCCACAATGTAGGTTTTACCAGTTTTCTAAGTCTCTCTTATTTTCTTGTACTTATACTTGGAATTCTCTGTGTAAACCTCTGTAACTTTTCTAGGTAGATGAATCACTGTGTACTTTCTCTTGTTTCTATCTGTTACCAATCTTGAGAAACTCATACATTCTCTGTTCACTGTTTCACGGACTTAGAGAACTAAATTTCTTTCGAAGAACGTGCTGTTTTCACAGTGCTAAGTACTCCCAACTCTATCAACAATGTAGGTTTTACCAGTTTTCTAAGTCTCTGTTATTTTCTTGTACTTATACTTGGAATTCTCTGTGTAAACCTCTGTAACTTTTCTAGGTAGATGAATCACTGCGCACTTTCTCTTGTTTCTATCTATTACCAATCTTGAGAAACTCATACATTCTCTGTTCACTGTTTCCCAGTCTTAGAGAAGTAGATTTCTAACGGCGAAAGTGCTGTTTTCACAGTGCTAAGTACTCCCAACTCTATCCACAATGTAGGTTTTACCAGTTTTCTATGTCTCTCTTATTTTCTTGTACTTGTACATGGTATTCTCTGTGTACACCTCTGTAACTTCTCTAGGTAGATGAATCACTGTGTACTTTCTCTTGTTTCTATCTTTTACCAATCTTGAGAAACTCATACATTCGGTTTTCACTGTTTCCCAGTGTTAGAGAAGTAGATTTCTTTCTGCGCAACTGCTGTTTTCACAGTGCTAAGTACTCCCAACACTATCAACAATGTAGGTTTTACCAGTTTTGTAAGTCTCTCTTATTTTCTTCTACTTATACTTGGAATTCTCTCTGTAAACCCCTGTCACTTTTCTAGGTAGATGAATCACTGTGTACTTTCTCTTGTTTCTATCTGTTACCAATCTTGAGAAACTCATGCATTCTCTGTTCACTGTTTCACGGACTTACAGAACTAAATTTCATTCGGCGAAAGTGCTGTTTTCACAGTGCTAAGTACTCCCAACTCTATCAACAATGTAGGTTTTACCAGTTTTCTAAGTCTCTCTTATTTTCTTGCACTTTTACTAGGTTTTCTCTGTGTAAACCTCTGTAACTTCTCTAGGTAGATGAATCACTGTGTACTTTCTCTTATTTCTATCGTTTTCAAATCTTTGGAACTCATACATTCTCTGTTCACTGTTTCACGGACTTAGAGAACTAAATTTCTTTGACGAAAGTGCTGTTTTCACAGTTCTAAGTACTCCCAACTCTATCAACAATGTAGGTTTTACCAGTTTTCTAAGTCTCTCTTATTTTCTTGTACTTATACATGGAATTCTCTGTGTAAACTTCCGTAACTTCTCTAGGTAGATGAATCACTGTGTACTTTTTCTTGTTTCTATCTGTTACCAATCTTGAGAAACTCACACATTCTCTGTTCACTGTTTCACGGAATTACAGAACTAAATTTCTTTCGGCGAAAGTGCTGTTTTCACAGTGCTAAGTACTCCCAACTCTATTAACAATGTAGGTTTTACCAGTTTTCTAAGTCTCTCTTATTTTCTTGTACTTACACTTGGAATTCTCTATGTAAACCTCTGTAACTTTTCTAGGTAGATGAATCACTGTGTACTTTCTCTTTTTTCTATCTGTTATCAATCTTGAGAAACTCATACATTCTCTGTTCCCTGTTTCACGGACTTAGAGAACTAAATTTCCTTCGGCGAAAGTGCTCATTTCACAGTGCTAAGTACTCCCAACTCTATCAACAATGTAGGTTTTACCAGTTTTCTAAGTCTCTCTTATTTTCTTGTACTTATACATGAAATTCTCTGTGTAAACCTCTGTAACATTTCTAGATAGATGAATCACTGTGTATTTTCTCTTGTTTCTATCTGTTACCAATCTTGAGAAACTCATACATTCTCTGTTCACTGTTTCACGGACTTAGAGAACTAAATTTCTTTCGGCGAAAGTGCTGTTTTCACAGTGCTAAGTACTGCCAACTCTATCCACAATGTAGGTTTTACCGGTTTAATAAGTCTCTCTTATTTTCTTGTACTTATACATGTACTTCTCTGTGTAAACTTCTGTAACTTCTCTAGGTAGATGAATCACTGTGTACTTTCTGTAGTTTCTATCTCTTACCAATCTTGAGAAATACATACATTCTCTCCTCACAGTATCCCAGTGTTAGAGAAGTACATTTCTTTCGGCGAAAGTGCTGTTTTCACAGTGCTAAGTACTCTCAACTCTATCCACAATGTAGGATTTACCAGTTTTCTAAGTCTCTCTTATTTTCTTGTACTTGTACATGGAATTCTCTGTGTAAACCTCTGTAACTTCTCTAGGTAGATGAATCACTGTGCACTTTCTCTTGTTTCTATCTGTTACCAATCTTGAGAAACTCATACACTCTGTTTTCACCGTTTCCCAGTCTTAGAGAAGTAGATTTCTTTCTGCAAAACTGCTGTTTTCACAGTGCTAAGTACTCCCAACTCTATCCACAATGTAGGTTTTACCAGTTTTCTAAGTCTCTCTTATTTTCTTGTACTTATACTAGGAATTCTCTGTGTAATCCTCTGAAACTTCTCTAGGTAGATGAATCACTGTGTACTTTCTCTTGTTTGTATCTGTTACCAATCTTGAGAAACTCATACATTCTCTGTTCACTGGGTCCCAGTCTTAGAGAAGTAGATTTCTTTCTGCGAAAGTGCTGTTTTCACAGTGCTAAGTACTCCCACCTCTATCCACAATGTAGGTTTTACCAGTTTTCTAAGTCTCTCTTATTTTCTTGTACTTATACTTGGAATTCTCTGTGTAAACCTCTGTAACTTTTCTAGGTAGATGAATCACTGTGTACTTTCTCTTGTTTCTATCTGTTACCAATCTTGAGAAACTCATACATTCTCTGTTCACTGTTTCACGGACTTAGAGAACTAAATTTCTTTCGAAGAACGTGCTGTTTTCACAGTGCTAAGTACTCCCAACTCTATCAACAATGTAGGTTTTACCAGTTTTCTAAGTCTCTGTTATTTTCTTGTACTTATACTTGGAATTCTCTGTGTAAACCTCTGTAACTTTTCTAGGTAGATGAATCACTGCGCACTTTCTCTTGTTTCTATCTATTACCAATCTTGAGAAACTCATACATTCTCTGTTCACTGTTTCCCAGTCTTAGAGAAGTAGATTTCTTTCGGCGAAAGTGCTGTTTTCACAGTGCTAAGTACTCCCAATTCTATCCACAATGTAGGTTTTACCAGTTTTCTAAGTCTCTCTTATTTTCTTGTACTTATACATGTACTTCTCTGTGTAAACTTCTGTAACTTCTCTAGGTAGATGAATCACCGTGTGCTTTCTCTAGTTTCTATCTGTTACCAATCTTGAGAAACACATACATTCTCTCTTCACTGTTTCCCAGTGTTAGAGAAGTAGATTTCTTTCTGCAAAAGTGCTGTTTTCACAGTGCTAAGTACTCCCAACTCTATCCACAATGTAGGTTTTACCAGTTTTCTATGTCTCTCTTATTTTCTTGTACTTGTACATGGAATTCTCTGTGTACACCTCTGTAACTTCTCTAGGTAGATGAATCACTGTGTACTTTCTCTTGTTTCTATCTTTTACCAATCTTGAGAAACTCATACATTCGGTTTTCACTGTTTCCCAGTGTTAGAGAAGTAGATTTCTTTCTGCGCAACTGCTGTTTTCACAGTGCTAAGTACTCCCAACACTATCAACAATGTAGGTTTTACCAGTTTTGTAAGTCTCTCTTATTTTCTTCTACTTATACTTGGAATTCTCTCTGTAAACCCCTGTCACTTTTCTAGGTAGATGAATCACTGTGTACTTTCTCTTGTTTCTATCTGTTACCAATCTTGAGAAACTCATGCATTCTCTGTTCACTGTTTCACGGACTTACAGAACTAAATTTCATTCGGCGAAAGTGCTGTTTTCACAGTGCTAAGTACTCCCAACTCTATCAACAATGTAGGTTTTACCAGTTTTCTAAGTCTCTCTTATTTTCTTGCACTTATACTAGGTTTTCTCTGTGTAAACCTCTGTAACTTCTCTAGGTAGATGAATCACTGTGTACTTTCTCTTATTTCTATCGTTTTCAAATCTTTGGAACTCATACATTCTCTGTTCACTGTTTCACGGACTGAGAGAACTAGATTTCTTTCGGCGAAAGTGCTGTTTTCACAGTGCTAAGTACTCCCAACTCTATCAACAATGTAGGTTTTACCAGTTGTCTAAGTCTCTCTTATTTTCTTGTACTTATACTTGGAATTCTCTGTGTAAACCTCTGTAACTTTTCTAGGTAGATGAATCACTGTGTACCTTCTCTTGTTTCTATCTGGTACCAATCTTGAGAAACTCATACATTCTCTGTTCACTGTTTCACGGACTTAGAGAACTAAATTTCTTTGACGAAAGTGCTGTTTTCACAGTTCTAAGTACTCCCAACTCTATCAACAATGTAGGTTTTACCAGTTTTCTAAGTCTCTCTTATTTTCTTGTACTTATACATGGAATTCTCTGTGTAAACTTCCGTAACTTCTCTAGGTAGATGAATCACTGTGTACTTTTTCTTGTTTCTATCTGTTACCAATCTTGAGAAACTCACACATTCTCTGTTCACTGTTTCACGGAATTACAGAACTAAATTTCTTTTGGCGAAAGTGCTGTTTTCACAGTGCTAAGTACTCCCAACTCTATTAACAATGTAGGTTTTACCAGTTTTCTAAGTCTCTCTTATTTTCTTGTACTTACACTTGGAATTCTCTATGTAAACCTCTGTAACTTTTCTAGGTAGATGAATCACTGTGTACTTTCTCTTTTTTCTATCTGTTATCAATCTTGAGAAACTCATACATTCTCTGTTCCCTGTTTCACGGACTTAGAGAACTAAATTTCCTTCGGCGAAAGTGCTCTTTTCACAGTGCTAAGTACTCCCAACTCTATCAACAATGTAGGTTTTACCAGTTTTCTAAGTCTCTCTTATTTTCTTGTACTTATACATGAAATTCTCTGTGTAAACCTCTGTAACATTTCTAGATAGATGAATCACTGTGTATTTTCTCTTGTTTCTATCTGTTACCAATCTTGATAAACTCATACATTCTCTGTTCACTGTTTCACGGACTTAGAGAACTAAATTTCTTTCGGCGAAAGTGCTGTTTTCACAGTGCTAAGTACTGCCAACTCTATCCACAATGTAGGTTTTACCGGTTTAATAAGTCTCTCTTATTTTCTTGTACTTATACATGTACTTCTCTGTGTAAACTTCTGTAACTTCTCTAGGTAGATGAATCACTGTGTACTTTCTGTAGTTTCTATCTCTTACCAATCTTGAGAAATACATACATTCTCTCCTCACAGTATCCCAGTGTTAGAGAAGTACATTTCTTTCGGCGAAAGTGCTGTTTTCACAGTGCTAAGTACTCTCAACTCTATCCACAATGTAGGTTTTACCAGTTTTCTAAGTCTCTCTTATTTTCTTGTACTTGTACATGGAATTCTCTGTGTAAACCTCTGTAACTTCTCTAGGTAGATGAATCACTGTGCACTTTCTCTTGTTTCTATCTGTTACCAATCTTGAGAAACTCATACACTCTGTTTTCACCGTTTCCCAGTCTTAGAGAAGTAGATTTCTTTCTGCAAACATGCTGTTTTCACAGTGCTAAGTACTCCCAACTCTATCCACAATGTAGGTTTTACCAGTTTTCTAAGTCTATCTTATTTTCTTGTACTTATACTAGGAATTCTCTGTGTAATCCTCTGAAACTTCTCTAGGTAGATGAATCACTGTGCACTTTCTCTTGTTTGTATCTGTTACCAATCTTGAGAAACTCATACATTCTCTGTTCACTGGGTCCCAGTCTTAGAGAAGTAGATTTCTTTCTGCGAAAGTGCTGTTTTCACAGTGCTAAGTTCTCCCACCTCTATCCACAATGTAGGTTTTACCAGTTTTCTAAGTCTCTCTTATTTTCTTGTACTTATACTTGGAATTCTCTGTGTAAACCTCTGTAACTTCTCTAGGTAGATGAATCACTGTGTACTTTCTCTTATTTCTATCGTTTTCAAATCTTTGGAACTCATACATTCTTTGTTCACTGTTTCACGGACTGAGAGAACTAGATTACTTTCGGCGAAAGTGCTGTTTTCGCAGTGCTAAGTACTCCCAACTCTATCAACAATGTAGGTTTTACCAGTTTTCTAAGTCTCTCTTATTTTCTTGTACTTATACATGGAATTCTCTATGTAAACCTCTGTAACTTTTCTAGGTAGATGAATCACTGTGTACTTTCTCTTGTTTCTATCTGTTACCAATCTTGAGAAACTCATACATTCTCTGTTCCCTGTTTCACGGACTTAGAGAACTAAATTTCCTTACGCGAAAGTGCTCTTTTCACAGTGCTAAGTACTGCCAACTCTATCAACACTGTAGGTTTCACCAGTTTTCTAAGTCTCTCATATTTTCTTGTACTTATACATGAAATTCTCTGTGTAAACCTCTGTAACATTTCTAGATAGATGAATCACTGTGTACATTCTCTTGTTTCTATCTGTTACCAATCTTGAGAAACTCATACATTCTCTGTTCACTGTTTCACGGACTTAGAGAACTAAATTTCTTTCGGCGAAAGTGCTGTTTTCACAGTCCTAAGTACTCCCAACTCTATCAACAATGTAGGTTTTACCAGGTTTCTAAGTCTCTCTTATTTTCTTGTACTTATACATGTACTTGTCTGTGTAAACTTCTGTAACATCTCTAGGTAGATCAATCACTGTGTACTTTCTCTAGTTTCTATCTGTTAGCAATCTTGAGAAACATATACATTCTCTCCTCACTGTTTCGAAGTGTTAGAGAAGTACATTTCTTTCTGCGAAAGTGCTGTTTTCACAGTGCTAAGTACTCCAAACTCTATCGACAATGTAGGTTTTACCAGTTTTCTAATTCTCTCTTATTTTCTTGTACTTGTACATGGAATTCTCTGTGTAAACCTCTGTAACTTCTCTAGGCAGATGAATCACTGTGTACTTTCTCTTGTTTCTATCTGTTACCAATCTTGAGAAACTCATACATTCTGTTTTCACCGTTTCCCAGTCTTAGAGAAGTAGATTTCTTTCTGTGAAACTGCTGTTTTCACCGTGCTAAGTACTCCCAAGTCTACCAACAATGTACGTTTTACCAGTTTTGTAAGTCTCTCTTATTTTCTTGTACTTATACTTGGAATTCTCTGTGTAAACCTCTGTAACTTTTCTAGGTAGATGAATCACTGTGTACTTTCTCTTGTTTCTATCTGTTACCAATCTTGAGAAACTCATACATTCTCTGTTCACTGTTTCCCAGTCTTAGAGAAGTAGATTTCTTTCGGCGAAAGTGCTGTTTTCACAGTGCTAAGTACTCCCAACTCTATCCGCAATGTAGGTTTTACCAGTTCTCTAAGTCTCTCTTATTTTCTTGTACTTATACTTGGAATTCTCTGTGTAAACCTCTGTAACTTTTCTAGGTAGATGAATCACTGTTACTTTCTCTTCTTTCTATCTGTTACCAATCTTGAGAAACTGATACATTCTCTTTTCACTATTACACGGACTTAGAAAACTAAATTTCTTTCGGCGAAAGTGCTGTTTTCACAGTGCTAAGTACTCCCAACTCTGTCAACAATTTAGGTTTTACCAGTTTTCTAAGTCTCTCTTATTTTCTTGTACTTATACTTGGAATTCTCTGTGTAAACCTCTGTAACTTTTTTAGGTAGATGAATCACTGTGTACTTTCTCTTGTTTCTATCTGTTACCAATCTTGAGAAACTCATACATTCTCTGTTCACTGTTTCCCAGTGTTAGAGAAGTAGATTTCTTTCTGTGAAAGTGCTGTTTTCACAGTGCTAAGTACTCCGAACTCTATCAACAATGTATGTTTTACCAGTTTTCTAAGTCTCTCTTATTTTCTTGTACTTATCCTTGGAATTCTCTGTGTAAATCTCTGTAACTTTTCTAGGTACATGAATCACTGTGTACTTTCTCTTGTTTCTATCTGTTACTAATCTTGAGAAACTCATACATTCTCTGTTCACTGTTTCACGGACTTAGAGAACTAAATTTCTTTCGGTGAAAATGCTGTTTTCACAGTGCTAAGTACTCCCAACTGTATCAACAATGTAGGTTTTGCCAGTTTTCTACGTCTCTCTTATTTTCTTGTACTTATACGTGGAATTCTGTCTGTAAACCTCTGTAACTTTTCTAGCTAGATGAATCACTGTGTACTTTGTATTGTTTCTATCTGTTACCAATCTTGAGAAACTCATACATTCTCTGTTCACTGTTTCACGGACTTAGAGAACTAAATTTCCTTAAGCGAAAGTGCTGTTCACAGTGCTAATTACTCCCAACTCTATCAACAATGTAGGTTTTACCAGTTTTCTAAGTCTCTCTTATTTTCTTGTACTTATACATGGAATTCTCTGTGTAAACTTCTGTAACTTCTCTAGGTAGATGAATCACTGTGTAGTTTCTCTTGTTTCTATCTGTTACCAATCTTGAGAAACTCATACATTCTCTGTTCACTGTTTCACGGACTTACAGAACTAAATTTCTTTCAGCGAAAGTGCTGTTTTCACAGTGCTAAGTACTCCCAACTCTATTAACAATGTAGGTTTTACCAGTTTTCTAAGTCTATCTTATTTTCTTGTACTTACAGTTGGAATTCTCTATGTAAACCTCTGTAACTTTTCTAGGTAGATGGATCACTGTGTACTTTCTCTTGTTTCTATCTGTTACCAATCTTGAGAAACTCATACATTCTCTGTGCACTGTTTCACGGACTTAGAGAACTAAATTTCTTTCAGCGAAAGTGCTGTTTTCACAGTGCTAAGTACTCCCAACTCTATCAACAATGTAGGTTTTACCAGTTTTCTAAGTCTCTCTTATTTTCTTGTACTTATACTTGGTTTTCTCTGTATGAACCTCTGTACCTTTTCTAGGTAGATGAATCACAGTGTACTTTCTCTTGTTTCTATCTGTTACCAATCTTGAGAAACTCATACAATCTCTGTTGACTGTTTCCCAGTCTTAGAGAAGTAGATTTCTTTCGGTGAAAGTGTTGTTTTCACAGTGCTTAGTACTCCCAACTCTATCCACAATGTAGGTTTTACCAGTTTTCTAAGTCTCTCTTATTTTCTTGTACTTATACTTGGAATTCTTTGTGTAAACCTCTGTAACTTTTCTAGGTAGATCAATCACTGTGTACTCTCTCTTGTTTCTATCTGTTACCAATCTTGAGAAACTCATACATTCTGTGTTCACTGTTTCCCAGTCTTAGAGAAGAAGATTTCTTTCTGGGAAAGTGCTGTTTTCACAGTGCTAAGTACTCCCAACTCTATCAACAATGTAGGTTTTACCAGTTTTCTAAGTCTCTCTGATTTTCTTGTACTTATACTTGGAATTCTCTGTGTAAACCTCTGTAACTTTTTTCGGTAGATGAATCACTGTGTACTTTCTCTTGTTTCTATCTGTTACCAATCTTGAGAAACTCATACATTCTCTGTTCACTGTTTCCCAGTGTTAGAGAAGTAGATTTCTTTCTGTGAAAGTGCTGTTTTCACAGTGCTAAGTACTCCCAACTCTATCAACAATGTAGGTTTTACCAGTTTTATAAGTCTCTCTTATTTTCTTGTACTTGCACTTGGTATTCTCTATGTAGACCTCTGTAACTTTTCTAGGTAGATGAATCACTGTGTACTTTCTCTTGTTTCTATCTGTTACCAATCTTGAGAAACTCATACATTCTCTATTCACTGTTTAACGGACTTAGAGAACTAAATTTCCTTTGGCGAAAGTGCTGTTTTCACAGTGCTAAGTACTCCCAACTCTATCAACAATGTAGGTTTTACCAGTTTTCTAAGTCTCTCTTATTTTCTTGCACTTATACTGGGTTTTCTCTGTGTAAACCTCTGTAACTTTTCTAGGTAGATAAATCACTGTGTACTTTCTCTTGTTTCTATCGGTTACAAATCTTGAGAAACTCATACATTCTCTGTTCACTGTTTCACGGACTGAGAGAACTAGATTTCTTTCGGCGAAAGTGCTGTTTTCACAGTGTTAAGTACTCCCAACTCTATCAACAATGTAGGTTTTACCAGTATTCTAAGTCTCCCTAATTTTTTTGTACTTATATTTGGAATTCTCTGTGTAATCCTCTGTAACATTTCTAGATACATGAATCACTGTGTACTTTCTCTTGTTTCTATCTGTTACCAATCTTGAGAAACTCATACATTCTCTGTTCACTGTTTCACGGACTTAGAGAACTAAATTTCTTTCGGCGAAAGTGCTGTTTTCACAGTGCTAAGTACTCCCAACTCTATCAACAATGTAGGTTTTACCAGTTTTCTAAGTCTCTCTTATTTTCTTGTACTTATACATGAAATTCTCTGTGTAAATCTCTGTAACATTTCTAGATAGATGAATCACTGTGTACTTTCTCTTGTTTCTATCTGTTACCAATCTTGAGAAACTCATACATTCTCTGTGCACTGTTTCACGGACTTAGAGAACTAAATTTCTTTCAGCGAAAGTGCTGTTTTCACAGTGCTAAGTACTCCCAACTCTATCAACAATGTAGGTTTTACCCGTTTTCTAAGTCTCTCTTATTTTCTTGTACTTATACTTGGTTTTCTCTGTATAAACCTCTGTAACTTTTCTAGGTAGATGAATCACAGTGTACTTTCTCTTGTTTCTATCTGTTACCAATCTTGAGAAACTCATACAATCTCTGTTGACTGTTTCCCAGTCTTAGAGAAGTAGATTTCTTTCGGTGAAAGTGTTGTTTTCACAGTGCTAAGTACTCCCAACTCTATCCACAATGTAGGTTTTACCAGTTTTCTAGGTCTCTCTTATTTTCTTGTACTTATACTTGGAATTCTCTCTGTAAACCTCTGTAACTTTTCTAGGTAGATGAATCACTGTGTACTTTCTCTTGTTTCTATCTGTTACCAATCTTGGGAAACTCATACATTCTCTGTTCAGGGTTTCAGGGATTTAGAGAACTAAATTTCCTTCGGCGAAAGTGCTGTTCACAGTGCTAAGTACTCCCAACTCTATCAACAATATAGGTTTTACCAGTTTTCTAAGTCTCTCTTATTTTCTTGTACTTATACATGGAATTCTCTGTGTAAACTTCTGTAAATTCTCTAGGTAGATGAATCACTGTGTACTTTCTCTTGTTTCTATGTGTTACCAATCTTGAGAAATTCGTACATTCTCTGTTCACTGTTTCACGGACTTACAGAACTAAATTTCTTTCGGCGAAAGTGCTGTTTTCACAATGCTAAGTACTGCCAACTCTATCAACAATGTAGGTTTTATCAGTTTTCTAAGTCTCTCTTATTTTCCTGTACTTATACTTGGAATTCTCTGTGTAAACCTCTGTAACTTTTCTATGTAGATGAATCACTGCGTACTTTCTCTTGTTTCTATCTGTTACCAATCTTGAGAAACTCATACATTCTGTTTTCACTGTTTCCCAGTCTTAGAGAAGTAGATTTCTTTCTGCGAAACTGCTGTTTTCCCAGTGCTAAGTACTCCCAACTCTATCAACAATGTAGGTTTTAAAAGTTTTCTAAGTCTCTCTTATTTTCTTGTACTTATACTTGGAATTCTCTGTGTAAATCTCTGTAACTTTTCTAGGTAGATGAATCACTGTGTACTTTCTCTTGTTTCTATCTGTTACCAATCTGGAGAAACTCATACCTTCTCTGTTCACTATTTCACGGACTTAGAGAACTAAATTTCCTTCGGCGAAAGTGCTGTTTTCACAGTGCTAAGTACTCCCAACTCTATCAACAATGTAGGTTTTAAAAGTTTTCTAAGTCT
Source organism: Heterohyrax brucei (assembly GCA_028571685.1). Classification (NCBI taxonomy): domain Eukaryota; kingdom Metazoa; phylum Chordata; class Mammalia; order Hyracoidea; family Procaviidae; genus Heterohyrax; species Heterohyrax brucei. Next base: position 74,659,658 of record CM053158.1, read on the forward strand.
CTCTTATTTTCTTGTACTTATACTTGGAATTCTCTGTGTAAACCTCTGTAACTTTTCTAGGTAGATGAATCACTGTGTACTTTCTCTTGTTTCTATCTCTTACCAATCTTGAGAAACTCATACATTCTCTGTTCACTGTTTCCCGGACTTACAGAACTAAATTTCCTTCGGCGAAAGTGCTATTTTTTCAGTGCTAAGTACTCCCAGCTCTATCAACAATATAGGTTTTACCAGTTTTCTAAGTCTCTCTTATTTTCTTGTACTTATACTTGGAATTCTCTGTGTAAACGTCTGTAACTTCTCTAGGTAGATGAATCACTGTGTACTTTCTCTTGTTTCTATCTGTTACCAATCTTGAGAAACTCATACATTCTCTGTTCACTGTTTCACGGACTTAGAGAACTAAATTTCTTTCGGCGAAAGTGCTGTTTTCACAGTGTTACGTACTCCCAACTCTATCCGCAATGTAGGTTTTACCAGTTTTCTAAGTCTCTCTTCTTTTCTTGTACTTATACATGTACTTCTCTGTGTAAACTTCTGTAACATTTCTAGGTATATGAATCACTGTGTACTTTCTCTTGTTTCCATCTGTTACCAGTCTTGAGAAACTCATACATTCTCTGTTCACTGTTTCCCAGTTTTAGAGAAGTAGATTTCTTTCTGCGAAAGTGCTGTTTTCACAGTGCTAAGTACTCCGAACTCTATCCACAATATAGGTTTTACCAGTTTTCTAAGTCTCTCTTCTTTTCTTGTACTTATACTTTGTTTTCTCTGTGTAAACCTCTATAACTTTTCTAGGTAGATGATTCACTGTGTTGTTTCTCTTGTTTCTATCTGTTACCAATCTTGAGAAACTGATACATTCTCTTTTCACTGTTTCACGGACATAGAAAACTAAATTTCTTTCGGCGAAAGTGCTGTTTTCACAGTGCTAGGTACTCCCAACTGTATCAACAATGTCCATTTTATAAGTTTTCTAAGTCTCTCTTATTTTCTTGTACTTATACTTGGTTTTCTCTGTGTAAACCTCTGTAACTTTTCTAGGTAGATGAATCACTGTGTACTTTCTCTTGTTTTTATCTGTTACCAATCTGGAGAAACTCATACATTCTCTGTTCACTGTTTCCCAGTCTTAGAAAAGTAGATTTCTTTCTGCGAAAGTGCTGTTTTCACAGTGCTAAGTACTCCCAACTCTATCCACAATGTAGGTTTTACCAGTTTTCTAAGTCTCTCTTATTTTCTTGTACTTATACTTGGAATTCTTTGTGTAAACTTCTGTAACTTCTCTAGGTAGATGAATCACTGTGTACTTTTTCTTGTTTCTATCTGTTACCAATCTTCAGAAACTCATACATTCTCTGTTCACTGTTTCACGGACTTACAGAGCTAAATTTCCTTTGGCGAATGTGCTGTTTTCTCAGTGCTAAGTACTCCGAACTCTATCAACAATGTAAGTTTGACCAGTTTTCTAAGTCTCTCTTATTTTCTTGTACTTATACTTGGAATTCTCTGTGTAAACCTCTGTAAATTCTCTAGGTAGATGAATCACTGTGTACTTTCTCTTGTTTCTATCTGTTACCAATCTTGAGAAATTCGTACATTCTCTGTTCACTGTTTCACGGACTTACAGAACTAAATTTCCTTTGGCGAAAGTGCTGTTTTCACAATGCTAAGTACTGCCAACTCTATCAACAATGTAGGTTTTACCAGTTTTCTAAGTCTCTCTTATTTTCTTGTACTTACACTTGGTATTCTCTATGTAAACCTCTGTAACTTTTCTAGGTAGATGAATCACTGTGTACTTTCTCTTGTTTCTATGTGTTACCAATCTTGAGAAACTCATACATTCTCTGTTCACTGTTTAACGGACTTAGAGAACTAAATTTCCTTTGGCGAAAGTGCTGTTTTCACAGTGCTAAGTACTCCCAACTCTATCAACAATGTAGGTTTTACCAGTTTTCTAAGTCTCTCTTATTTTCTTGCACTTATACTGGGTTTTCTCTGTGTAAACCTCTGTAACTTTTCTAGGTAGATAAATCACTGTGTACTTTCTCTTGTTTCTATCTGTTACCAACCTGGAGAAACTCATACATTCTCTGTTCACTGTTTCCAGTCTTGGAGAAGTAGATTTCTTTGTGGGAAAGTGCTGTTTTCACAGTGCTAAGTACTCCCAACTCCATCAACAATGTAGTTTTTACCAGTTTTCTAAGTCTCTCTTATTTTCTTGTACTTATACATGGAATTCTCTGAGTAAACTTCTGTAACTTCTCTAGGTAGATGAATCACTGTGTACTTTCTCTTGTTTCTATCTGTTACCAATCTTGAGAATCTCATACATTCTCTGTTCACTGTTTCAGGGACTTAGAGAACTAAATTTCCTTCGACGAAAGTGCTTTTTTCACAGTGCTAAGTACTCCCAACTCTATCAACAATGTAGGTTTTAACAGTTTTCTATGTCTCTCTTATTTTGTTGTACTTATACTTGGAATTCTCTGTGTAAACCTCTGTAAATTCTCTAGGTAGATGAATCACTGTGTACTTTCTCTTGTTTCCATCTGTTACCAATCTGGAGAAACTCATACATTCTCTGTTCACTGTTTCCCAGTGTTAGAGAAGTAGATTTATTTCTGGGAAAGTGCTGTTTTCACAGTGCTAAGTACTCCCAACTCTATGAACAATGTAGGTTTTACCAGTTTTCTAAGTCTCTCTTATTTTCTTGTACTTATCCTTGGAATTCTCTGTGTAATCCTCTGTAACTTTTCTAGGTAGATGAATCACTGTGTACTTTCTCTTGTTTCTATCTGTTACCAGTCTTGAGAAACTCATACATTCTCTGTTCACTGTTTCACGGACTTACAGAACTAAATTTCCTTCGACGAAAGTGCTGTTTTCACAGTGCTAAGTACTCCCAACTCTATCAACAATGTAGGTTTTACCAGTTTTCTAAGTCTCTCTTATTTTCTTGTACTTATACTTGGAATTCTCTGTGTAAAAGTCTGTAACTTCTCTAGTTAGATGAATCACTGGGTACTTTCTCTTGTTTCTATCTGTTACGAATCTTGAGGAACTCGTACATTTTCTGTTCACTGTTTCATGGACTTACAGAACTAAATTTCCTTCGGCGAAAGGGCTGTTTTCACAGTGCTAAGTACTCCCAACTCTATCCAGAATGTAGGTTTTACCAGTTTTCTAAGTCTCTCTTATTTTCTTGTACTTATACTTGGAATTCTCTGTGCAAACCTCTGTGACTTCTGAAGGTAGATGAATCACTGTGTACTTTCTCATGTTTCTATCTGTTACCAATCTTGAGAAACTCATACATTCTCTCTTCACTGTTTCCTAGTCTTGCAGAAGTAGATTTCTTTCTGCGAAAGTGCTGTTTTCACAGTGCTAAGTACTCCCAACTCTATTAACAATGTAGGTTTTACCAGTTTTCTAAGTCTCTCTTATTTTCTTGTATTATACTTGGAATTCTCTGTGTAAATCTCTGTAATTTCTCTAGGTAGATGAATCACTGTATACTTTCTCTTGTTTCTGTTACTAATCTTGAGGAACTCATACATTCTCTGTTCACTGTTTCCCAGTCTTAGAGAACTAAATTTCTTTCTACGAAAGTGCTGTTTTCACAGTGCTAAGTACTCCCAACTCTATCAACAATGTAGGTTTTACCAGTTTTCTAAGTCTCTCTTATTTTCTTGTACTTATACTTGCTTTTCTCTGTGTAAACCTCTGTAACTTTTCTAGGTAGATGAATCACTGTGTACTTTCTCTTGTTTCTATGTGTTACCAATCTTGAGAAACTCATACATTCTCTGTTCACTGTTTTACGGACTTACAGAACTAAATTTCTTTCGGCGAAAGTGCTGTTTTCACAGTGCTAAGTACTCCCAACTCTATCAACAATGTAGATTTTACCAGTTTTCTAAGTCTCTCTTATTTTCTTGTACTTATACTTGGAATTCTCTGTGTAAACCTCTGTAACTTTTCTAGGTAGATGAATCACTGTGTACTTTCTCTTGTTTCTATCTGTTACCAATCTTGAGAAACTCATACATTCTCTGTTCACTGTTTCCCAGTGTTAGAGAAGTAGATTTCCTTCTGGGAAAGTGCTGTTTTCACAGTGCTAGGTACTCCCAACTCTATCAACAATGTAGGTTTTACCAGTTTTGTAAGTCTCTCTTATTTTCTTGTACTTATACTTGAAATTCTCTCTGTAAACCTCTGTAACTTTTCTAGGTAGATGAGTCACTGCGTACTTTCTCTTGTTTCTATCTGTTACCAATCTCGAGAAACTCATACATTCTCTGTTCACTGTTTCCCAGTCTTAGAGAAGTAGATTTCTTTCGGCGAAAGTGCTGTTTTCAGAGTGCTAAGTACTCCAACTCTATCCACAATAGAGTTTTACCAGTTTTCTAAGTCTCTCTTATTTTCTTGTACTTATACTTGGAATTCTCTGTGTAAACCTCTGTAACTTTTTTAGGTAGAGGAATCACCGTGTAATTTCCCTTGTTCCTATCTGTTACCAATCTTGAGAAACTCAAACATTGTCTGTTCACTGTTTCCTGGACTTAGAAAACTAAATTTTTTTCTTCGAAAGTGCTGCTTTCACAGTGCTAAGTACTCCCAACTCTATCAACAATGTAGGTTTTACCAGTTTTTCTAAGTCTCTCTTATTTTCTTGTACTTATACTTGGAATTCTCTGTGTAAACCTCTGTAACTTGTCTAGGTAGATGAATCACCGTGTAATTTCTCTTGTTCCTATCTGTTACCAATCTTGAGAAACTCGTACATTCTCTGTTCACTGTTTCACGGACTTACAGAATTAAATTTCCTTCGGCGACAGTGCTGTTTTCACAGTGTTGAGTACTCCCAACTCTATCCACAATGTAGGTTTTACCAGTTTTTTAAGTCTCTCTTATTTTCTTGTACTTATACTTGGAATTCTCTTTGTAAACTTCTGTAACTTCTCTAGGTAGATGAATCACGGGGTACTTTCTCTTGTTTCTATCTGTTACCAGTCTTGAAAACTCATACATTCTCTGTTCACTGTTTCACGGACTTACAGAACTAAATTTCCTTCGGCGAAAGTGCTGTTTTCACAGTGTTGAGTACTACCAACTCTATCCACAATGTAGGTTTTACCAGTTTTCTAAGTCTCTCTTATTTTCTTGTACTTATACTTGGAATTCTCTTTGTAAACTTCTGTAACTTCTCTAGGTAGATGAATCACGGGGTACTTTCTCTTGTTTCTATCTGTTACCAGTCTTGAAAACTCATACATTCTCTGTTCACTGTTTCACTGACTTAGAGAACTAAATTTGCTATGGCGAAAGTGCAGTTTTCACAGTGCTAAGTACTCCCAACTCTATCCACAATGTAGGTTTTACCAGTTTTCTAAGTCTCTCTTATTTTCTTGTACTTATACTTGGAATTCTCTGTGTAAACCTCTGTAACTTTTCTGGGTAGATGAATCACTGCGTACTTTCTCTTGATTCTATCTGTTACCAATCTTGAGAAACTCATACATTCTCTGTTCACTGTTTCCCAGTCTTAGAGAAGTAGATTTCTTTCGGCGAAAGTGCTGTTTTCACAGTGCTAAATACTCCCAACTCTATCCACAATGTAGGTTTTACCAGTTTTCTAAGTCTCTCTTACTTTCTTGTACTTATAAATGTACTTCTCTTTGTAAACTTCTGTAACTTCTCTAGGTAGATGAATCACTGTGTACTTTCTCTAGTTTCTATCTGTTACCAATCTTCAGAAACTCATACATTCTCTGTTCATGTTTCCCAGTGTTAGAAAAGTAGATTTCTTTCTGGGAAGGTGCTGTTTTCACAGTGCTAAGTACTCCCAACTCTATCAACAATGTAGGTTTCACCAGTTTTCTAAGTCTCTCTTATTTTCTTGTACTTATACTTGGAATTCTCGGTGTAAACCTCTGTAACTTCTCAAAGTTGGATGAATCCCTGTGTACTTTCTCTTGTTTCTATCTGTTACCAATCTTGAGAAACTCATACATTCTCTGTTCACTGTTTCACGGACTTAAAGAACTAAATTTCTTTCGGCGAAAGTGCTGTTTTCACAGTGATAAGTACTCCCAACTCTATCAACAATGTAGGTTTTAACAGTTTTCTAAGTCTCTCTTATTTTCTTGTACTTAAACTTGGAATTCTCTGTGTAAACCTCTGTAACTTCTCTAGGTAGACGAATCACTGTGTACTTTCTCTTGTATCTATCTGTTACCAATCTTGAGAAACTCATACATTCTCTGTTCACTGTTTCCCAGTCTTAGAGAAGTAGATTTCTTTCGGCGAAAGTGCTGTTTTCACAGTGCTAAGTACTCCAACTCTATCCACAATGTAAGTTTTACCAGTTTTGTAAGTCTCTCTTATTTTCTTGTACTTATACATGTACTTCTCTGTGTAAACTTCTGTAACATCTCTAGGTAGATGAATCACTGTGCACTTTCTCTTGTTTCTATCTTTTACCAATCTAGAGAAACTCATACATTCTCTGTTCCCTGTTTCCCAGTGTTAGAGAAGTAGATTTCTTTCTGCGAAAGTGCTGTTTTCACAGTGCTAAGTACTCCCAAATCTATCCACAATGTAGATTTTACCAGTTTTCTAAGTCTCTCTTATTTTCTTTTACTTATACATGGAATTCTCTGTGTAAACCTCTTGTAACTTCTCCAGGTAGATGAATCACTGTGTAGTTTCTCCTGTTTCTATCTGTTACCAATCTTGAGAAACTCATACATTCTCTGTTCACTGTTTCAGGGACTTAGAGAACTAAATTTCTTTCGGCGAAAGTGCTGTTTTCACATTGCTAAATACTCCCAATTCTATCCACAATGTAGGTTTTACCCGTTTTCTAAGTCTTTCTTATTTTCTTGTGCTTATAATGGAATTCTCTGTGTAAACCTCTGTAACTTCTCTAGGTAGATGAATCACTGTGTACTTTCTCTTGTTTCTGTTACCAATCTTGAGGAACTCATACATTCTCTGTTCACTGTTTCCTAGTCTTAGAGAAGTAGTTTTGTTTCTGCGAAAGTGCTGTTTTCACAGTACTAAGTACTCCCAACTCTATCAACAATGTAGGGTTTGCCAGTTTTCTAAGTCTCTCTTATTTTCTTGTACTTATACTTGGAATTCTCTGTGTAAACCTCTGTAACTTCTCTAGGTAGATGAATCACTGTGTACTTTCTCTTGTTTCTATCTGTTACCAATTTTGAGAAACTCGTACATTCTCTGTTCACTGTTTCCCCGTCTTACAAAAGTAGATTTCTTTCTGCGAAAGTGCTGTTTTCACAATGCTAAATACTCCCAACTCTATGAACAATGTAGGTTTTACCAGTTTTCTAAGTCTCTCTTATTTTCTTGTACTTATACTTGGTTTTCCCCGTGTAAACCTCTGTAACTTTTCTAGGTAGATGAATCACTGTGTACTTTCTCTTGTTTCTATCTGTTACCAATCTGGAGAAACTCATTCATTCACTGTTCACTGCTTCCCAGTGTTAGAGAAGTAGATTTCTTTCGGTGAAAGTGCTGTTTTCACAGTGCTAAGTACTCCCAACTCTATCAACAATGTAGGTTTTGACAGTTTTCTAAGTCTCTCTTATTTTCTTGCACTTATACTTGGAATTCTCTCTGTAAAGCTCTGTAACTTTTCTAGGTAGATGAATCACTGTGTACTTTCTCTTGTTTCTATCTGTTACCAATCTTAGAAACTCATACATTCTCTCTTCACTCTTTCAGGTACTTAGAGAACTAAATTTCATTCGGCGAAAGTGCTGTTTTCACAGTGCTAAGTACTCCCAACTCTATCAACAATGTAGGTTTTACCAGTTTTCGAAGTCTCTGTTATTTTCTTGTACTTATACTTGGAATTCTCTGTGTAAACCTCTGTAACTTCTCTAGGTAGATGAATCACTGTGTACTTTCTCTTGTTTCTGTTACCAATCTTGAGGAACTCATACATCCTCTGTTCACTGTTTCCCAGTCTTAGAGAAGTAGATTTGTTTCTGCGAAAGTGCTGTTTTCACAGTGCTAAGTAATCCCAACTCTATCAACAATGTAGATTTTGCCAGTTTTCTAAGTCTCTCTTATTTTCTTGTACTTATACGTGGAATTCTCTCTGTAACCCTCTGTAACTTTTCTAGGTAGATGAATCACTGTGTACTTTCTCTTGTTTCTATCTGTTACCAATCTTGAGAAACTCATACATTCTCTGTTCACTGTTTCACGGACTTATAGAACTAAATTTCTTTCGGTGAAAGTGCTGTTTTCACAGTGCTAAGTACTCCCAACTCTATGAACAGTGTAGGTTTTGCTAGTTTTCTAAGTCTCTCTTATTTTCTTGTACTTATACTTGGAATTCTCTCTTTAAACCTCTGTAACTTTTGTAGGTAGATGAATCACTGTGTATTTTCTCTTGTTTCTATCTGTTACCAATCTTGAGAAACTCATACATTCTCTGTTCACTGTTTCCCAGTGTTAGAGAAGTAGATTTCTTTCGGCGAAAGTGCTGTTTTCACAGTGATAAGTAATCCCAACTCTATTAACAATGTAGGTTTTGCCAGTTTTCTAAGTCTCTCTTATTTTCTTGTACTTATCCTTGGAATTCTCTATGTAAACCTGTGTAACTTCTCTAGGTAGATGAATCACTGTGTACTTTCTCTTGTTTCTATCTGTTACCAATCTTGAGAAACTCATACATTCTCTGTTCACTGTTTCCCAGTCTTAGAGATGTAGATTTCTTTCTGCGAAAGTGCTGTTTTCACAGTGCTAAGTACTCCCAACTCTATCAACAGTGTAGGTTTTACCAGTTTTCTAAGTCTCTCTTATTTTCTTGTACTTATACTTGGAATTCTCTGTGTAAACCTCTGTAACTTTTCTAGGTAGATGAATCACTGTATAGTTTCTCTTGTTTATATCTGTTACCAATCTTGAGAAACTGATACATTCTCTTTCAACTATTTCACGGACTTAGAAAACTAAATTTCTTTCGGCGAAAGTACTGTTTTCACAGTGCTAAGTACTCCCAACTCTATCAACAATGTAGGTTTTACCGGTTTTCTAAGTCTCTCTTATTTTCTTGTACTTATACTTGGTATTCTCTGTGTAAACCTCTGTAACTTTTCTAGGTAGATGAATCACTGTGTATTTTCTCTTGTTTCTATCTGTTACCAATCTTGAGAAACTCATACATTCTCTGTTCACTGTTTCCCAGTGTTAGAGAAGTAGATTTCTTTCGGCGAAAGTGCTGTTTTCACAGTGGTAAGTAATCCCAACTCTATTAACAATGTAGGTTTTGCCAGTTTTCTAAGTCTCTCTTATTTTCTTGTACTTATCCTTGGAATTCTCTATGTAAACCTGTGTAACTTCTGTAGGTAGGTGAATCACTGTGTACTTTCTCTTGTTTCTATCTGTTACCAATCTTGAGAAACTGATACATTCTCTGTTCACTGTTTCTCAGTCTTAGAGAAGTAGATTTCTTTCTGCGAAAGTGCTGTTTTCACAGTGCTAAGTACTCCCAACTCTATCCACAATGTAGGTTTTACCAGTTTTCTAAGTCTCTCTTATTTTCTTGTACTTATACATGTGCTTCTCTTTGTAAACTTCTGTAACTGCTCTAGGTAGATGAATCACTGTGTACTTTCTCTAGTTTCTATCTGTTGCCAATCTTGAGAAACTCATACATTCTCTGTTCACTGTTTCACGGACTTACAGAACTAAATTTCCTTCGGCGAAAGTGCTGTTTTCACAGTGCTATGTACTCCCAACTCTATCCACAATGTAGGTTTTAACAGTTTTCTAAGTCTCTCTTATTTACTTGTACTTATACTTGGAATTCACTGTGTAAACCTCTGTAACTTCTCTAGGTAGATGAATCACTGTGTACTTTCTCTTGTTTCTGTTACCAATCTTGAGGAACTCATACATTCTCTGTTCACTGTTTCCCAGTCTTAGAGAACTAGATTTCTTTCTACGAAAGGGCTGTTTTCACAGTGCTAAGTACTCCCAACTCTATCCACAATGTAGGTTTTACCAGTTTTCTAAGTCTCTCTTATTTTCTTGTACTTATACTGGGAATTGTCTGTGTAAACCTCTGTAACTTCTCTAGGTAGATGAACCACTGTGTACTTTCTCTTGTTTCTATCTGTTACCAATCTTGAGAAACTCATACATTCTCTGTTCACTGTTTCCGAGTCTTAGAGAAGTAGATTTCTTTCGGCGAAAGTGCTGTTTTCACAGTGCTAAGTAATCCAACTCTATCCACAATGTAAGTTTTACCAGTTTTCTAAGTCTCTCTTATTTTCTTGTACTTATACGTGTACTTCTCTGTGTGAACTTCTGTAACATCTCTAGGTAGATGAATCACTGTGTACTTTCTCTTGTTTCTATCTGTTACCAATCTTGAGAAACTCATACATTCTCTGTTCACTGTTTCCCAGTGTTAGAGAAGTAGATTTCTTTCTGTGTAAGTGTTGTTTTCACAGTGCTAAGTACTCCAAAATCTATCAACAATGTAGGTTTTACCAGTTTTCTAAGTCTCTCTTATTTTCTTGTACTTATCCTTGGAATTCTCTGTGTAAACCTCTGTAACTTTTCTAGGTAGATGAATCACTGTGTACTTTCTCTTGTTTCTATCTGTTACCAATCTTGAGAAACTCATACATTCTCTGTTCACTGTTTCCCAGTCTTAGAGAAGTAGATTTCTTTCTGCGAAAGTGCTGTTTTCACAATGCTAAGTACTCCCAACTCTATCAACAATGTAGGTTTTACCAGTTTTCTAAGTCTCTCTTATTTTTTTGTACTTATACTTGGTTTTCCCTGTGTAAACCTCTGTAAATTTTCTAGGTAGATGAATCACTGTGTACTTTCTCTTGTTTCTATCTGTTACCAATCTTGAGAAACTCATACATTCTCTGTTCACTGTTTCACGGACTTATAGAACTAAATTTCTTTCGGCGAAAGTGCTGTTTTCACAGTGCGAAGTACTCCCAACTCTATCAACAATTTAGGTTTTACCAGTTTTGTATGTCTCTCTTATTTTCTTGTACTTATACTTGAAATTCCCTGTGTAAACCTCTGTAAGTTTTCTAGGTAGATGAATCACTGCGTACTTTCTCTTGTTTCTATCTGCTACCAATCTTGAGAAACTCATACATTCTCTGTTCACTGTTTCCAAGTCTTAGAGAAGTAGATTTCTTTCGGCGAAAGTGCTGTTTTCACAGTGCTAAGTACTCCAACTTTATCCACAATGTAAGTTTTACCAGTTTTCTAAGTCTCTCTTATTTTCTTGTACTTATACATGTACTTCTCTGTGTAAACTTCTGTAACATCTCTAGGTAGATGAATCACTGTGTACTTTCTCTTGTTTCTATCTGTTACCAATCTTGAGAAACTCATACATTCTCTGTTCACTGTTTCCCAGTGTTAGAGAAGTAGATTTCTTTCTGCGAAACTGCTGTTTTCACAGTACTAAGTACTCCCAACTCTATCAACAATGTAGGTTTTAGCAGTTTTCTAAGTCTCTCTTATTTTCTTGTAGTTATACTTGGAATTCTCTGTGGAAAACTCTGTAACTTTTCTAGGTAGATGAATCACTGTCTAGTTTCTCTTGTTTCTCTCTGTTACCAATCTTGAGAAACTCATACATTCTCTTTTCACTGTTTCACGGACTTAGAAAACTAAATTTCTTTTGGCGAAATTGCTGTTTTCACAGTGCTAAGTACTGCCAACTCTATCAACAATGTAGGTTTTACCAGTTTTCTAAGTCTCTCTTATTTTCTTGTACTTATACTTGGAATTCTCTGTGTAAACCTCTGTAACTTTTCTAGGTAGATGAATCACTGTGTACTTTCTCTTGTTTCTATCTGTTACCAATCTTGAGAAACTCATACATTCTCTGTTCACTGTTTCCCAGTGTTAGAGAAGTAGATTTCTCTCTGTGTAAGTGCTGTTTTCACAGTGCTAAGTACTCCCAACTCTATCAACAATGTAGGTTTTACCAGTTTTCTAAGTCTCTTTTATTTTCTTGTACTTATACTTGGTTTTCTCTGTGTAAACCTCTGTAAATTTTCTAGGTAGATGAATCACTGTGTACATTCTCTTGTTTCTATCTGTTACCAATCTTGAGAAACTCATACATTCTCTGTTCACTGTTTCCCAGTCTTAGCGAAGTAGATTTCTTTCTGCGAAAGTGCTGTTTTCACAGTGCTAAGTACTCCCAACTCTATCAACAATGTAGGTTTTACCAGTTTTCTAAGTCTCTCTTATTTTCTTGTACTTATACTTTGAATTCTCTGTGTAAACCTCTGTAACTTTTCTAGGTAGATGAATCACTGCGTATTTTCTCTTGTTTCTATCTGTTACCAATCTTGAGAAACTCATACATTCTCTGTTCATTGTTTCCCAGTCTTAGAGAAGTAGATTTCTTTCGGCGAAAGTGCTGTTTTCACAGTGCTAAGTACTCCCAACTCTATCCGCAATGTAGGTTTTACGAGTTTTCTAAGTCTCTCTTATTTTCTTGTACTTATACATGTACTTCTCTTTGTAAATTTCTGTAAATTCTCAAGGTAGATGAATCACTGTGTACTTTCTCTAGTTTCTATCTGTTACCAATCTTGAGAAACTCATACATTCTCTGTTCACTTTTTCACCTACTTAGAGAACTAAATTTCCTTCGGCGAAAGTGCTGTTTTCACAGTGCTAAGTACTCCCAACTCTATCCACAATGTAGGTTTTACGAGTTTTCTAAGTCTCTCTTATTTTCTTGAACTTATACTTGGAATTCTCTGTGTAAACCTCTGTAACTTTTCTATTTAGATGAATCACTGTGTACTTTCTCTTGTTTCTATCTGTTACCAATCTTGAGAAACTCATACATTCTCTGTTCACTGTTTCTCAGTCTTAGAGAAGTAGATTTCTTTCTGCGAAAGTGCTGTTTTCACAGTGCTACGTACTCCCAACTCTGTCCACAATGTAGGTTTTACGAGTTTTCTAAGTCTCTCTTATTTTCTTGTACTTATACTTGGAATTCTGAGTGTAAACCTCTGTATCTTCTCTAGGTAGATGAATCACTGTGTACTTTCTCTTGTTTCAATCTGTTACCAATCTGGAGAAACTCATACATTCTCTGTTCACTGTTTCACGAACATAGAGAACTAAATTTCTTTCGGTGAAAGTGCTGTTTTCACAGTGCTAAGTACTCCCAACTCTATCAACAATGTAGGTTTTGCCAGTTTTCTAAGTCTCTCTTATTTTCCTGTACTTATACTTGGAATTCTCTGTGTCAACCTCTGTAACTTTTCTAGGTAGATGAATCACTGTGTACTTTCTCTTGTTTCTATCTGTTACCAATCTTGGGAAACTCATACATTCTCTGTTCACTGTTTCAGGGACTTAGAGAGCTAAATTTCTTTCGGCGAAAGTGCTGTTTTCACAGTGCTAAGAACTAACAACTCTATCCACAATGTAGGTTTTACCAGATTTCTAAGTCTCTCCTATTTTCTTGTACTTATACTTGGAATTCTTTGTGTAAACTTCTGTAACTTCTCTAGGTAGATGAATCACTGTGTACTTTCTCTTGTTTCTATCTGTTACCAATCTGGAGAAACTCATACATTCTCTGTTCACTGTTTCCAAGTCTTAGAGAAGTAGATTTCCTTCTGGGAAAGTGCTGTTTTTACAGTGCTAAGTACTCCCAACTCTATCAACAATGTAGGTTTTACCAGTTTTCTAAGTCTCTCTTCTTTTCTTGTACTTATACTTGGAATTCTCTGAGTAAACTTCTGTAACTTCTCTAGGTAGATGAATCACTGTGTACTTTCTCTTGTTTCTGTCTGTTACCAATCTTGAGAAACTCATACATTCTCTGTTCACTGTTTCCCAGTGTTAGAGAAGTTGATTTCTTTCTGGGAAAGTGCTGTTTTCACAGTGCTAAGTACTCCCAACTCTATCAACAATGTAGGTTTTACCAGTTATCTAAGTCTCTCTTATTTTCTTGTACTTATCCTTGGAATTCTCTGTGTAAACCTGTGTAACTTTTCTAGGTAGAAGAATCACTGTGTACTTTCTCTTGTTTCTATCTGTTACCAATCTTGAGAAACTCATACATTCTCTGTTCACTGTTTCACGGACTTAGAGAACTAAATTTCCTTCGGCGAAAGTGGTGTTTTCACACTGCTAAGTACTGCCAACTCTATCAACAATGTAGGTTTTACCAGTTTTCTAAGTCTCTCTTATTTTCTTGTACTTATACTTAGAATTCTCTGTGTAAACCTCTGTAACTTCTCTAGGTAGATGAATCACTGTGTAGTTTCTCTTGTTTCTGTTACCAATCTTGAGGAACTCATACATTCTCTGTTCACTGTTTCCCAGTCTTAGAGAACTAGATTTCTTTCTGCGAAAGTGCTGTTTTCACAATGCTAAGTACTCCCAACTCTATCAACAATGTAGGTTTTACCAGTTTTCTAAGTCTCTCTTATTTTCTTGTACTTATACTTGGTTTTCTCAGTGGAAACCTCTGTAACTTTTCTAGGTAGATGAATCACTGTGTACTTTCTCTTGTTTCTATCTGCTACCAATCTTGAGAAACTCATACATTCTCTGTTCACTGTTTCCCAGTTTTAGAGAAGTAGATTTCTTTCTGCGAAAGTGCTGTTTTCACAGTGCTAAGTACTCCCAACTCTATCAACAATGTAGGTATTACCAGGTTTCTAAGTCTCTCTTATTGTCTTGTACTTATCCTGGAATTCTCTGTGTAAACCTCTGTAACTTTTCTAGGTAGATGAATCACTGTGTACTTTCACTTGTTTCTATCTGTTACCAAACTTGAGAAACTCATACATTCTCTCTTCACTGTTTCACGCACTTAGAGAACTAAATTTCTTTCGGCGAAATTGCTGTTTTCACAGTGCTTAGTACTCCCAACTCTATCAACAATGTAGCTTTTGCGAGTTTTCTAAGTCTCTCTTATTTTCCTGTACTTATATTTGGAGTTCTCTGTGTAAACCTCTGTAACTTCTCTAGGTAGATGAATCACTGTGTAGTTTCTCTTGTTTCTATCTGTTACCAATCTTGAGAAACTCATACATTCTCTGTTCATGTTTCCCAGTCTTAGAGAAGTAGATTTCTTTCTGTGAAAGTGCTGTTTTCACAGTGCTAAGTACTCTCAACTCTATCAACAATGTAGGTTTTACCAGTTTTCTAAGTCTCTCTTATTTTCTTGTACTTATACTTGGAATTCTCTGTGTAAACCTCTGTAACTTCTCTAGGTAGATGAATCACTGTGTACTTTCTCTTGTTTCTGTTACCAATCTTGAGGAACTCATACATTCTCTGTTCACTGTTTCCCAGTCTTAGAGAACTAGATTTCTTTCAGGGAAAGTGCTGTTTTCACAGTGCTAAGTCCTCCCAACTCTATCAACAATGTAGGTTTTACCAGTTTTCTAAGTCTCTCTTATTTTCTTGTACTTATACATGGAATTCTCTGTGTAAACTTCTGTAACTTCTCTAGGTAGATGAATCACTGTGTACTTTCTCTTGTTTCTATCTGTTACCAATCGTGAGAAACTCATACATTCTCTGTTCACTGTTTCACGGACTTAGAGAACTAAATTTCTTTCGGCGAAAGTGCTGTTTTCAGAGTGCTAAGTACTCCCCACGCTATCAACAATGTAGGTTTTAACAGTTTTCTAAGTCTCTCTTATTTTCTTGTAATTATACTTGGAATTCTCTGTGTAAACCTCTGTAACTTTTCTAGGTAGATGAATCACTGTGTACTTTCTCTTGTTTCTATCTGTTATCAATCTTGAGAAACTCATACATTCTCTGTTCACTGTTTCAGGGACTTGGAGAGCTAAATTTCAATCGGCGAAAGTGTTGTTTTCACAGTGCTAAGAACTAACAACTCTATCCACAATGTAGGTTTTACCAGTTTTCTAAGTCTCTCCTATTTTCTTGTACTTATACTTGGAATTCTTTGTGTAAACTTCTGTAACTTCTCTAGGTAGTTGAATCACTGTGTACTTTCTCTTGTTTCTATCTGTTAACAATCTGGAGAAACTCATACATTCTCTGTTCACTGTTTCCAAGTCTTAGAGAAGTAGATTTCTTTCTGGGAAAGTGCTGTTTTTACAGAGCTAAGTACTCCCAACTCTATCCACAATGTAGGTTTTACCAGTTTTCTAAGTCTCTCTTCTTTTCTTGTACTTATACTTGGAATTCTCTGAGTAAACTTCTGTAACTTCTCTAGGTAGATGAATCACTGTGTACTTTCTCTTGTTTCTGTCTGTTACCAATCTTGAGGAACTCATACATTCTCTGTTCACTGTTTCCCAGTGTTAGAGAAGTAGATTTCTTTCAGGGAAAGTGCTGTTTTCACAGTGCTAAGTACTCCCAACTCTATCAACAATGTAGGTTTTACCAGTTTTCTAAGTCTCTCTTATTTTCTTGTACTTATCCTTGGAATTCTCTGTGTAAACCTCTGTAACTTTTCTAGGTAGATGAATCACTGTGTACTTTCTCTTGTTTCTATCTGTTACCAATCTTGAGAAACTCATACATTCTCTGTTCACTGTTTCACGGTCTTAGAGAACTAAATTTCCTTCTGCGAAAGTGGTGTTTTCGCAGTGCTAAGTACTCCCAACTCTATCAACAATGTAGGTTTTACCAGTTTTCTAAGTCTCTCTTATTTTCTTGTACTTATACTGGGTTTTCTCTGTGTAAACCTCTGTAACTTTTCTAGGTAGATGAATCACTGTGTACTTTCTCTTCTTTCTATCTGCTACCAATCTTGAGAAAGTCATACATTCTCTGTTCACTGTTTCCCAGTGTTAGAGAAGTAGATTTCTTTCTGCGAAAGTGCTGTTTTCACAGTGCTAAGTACTCCCAACTCTATCAACAATGTAGGTTTTACCAGTTTTCTAAGTCTCTCTTATTGTCTTGTACTTATCCTGGAGTTCTCTGTGTAAACCTCTGTAACTTTTCTAGGTAGATGAATCACTGTGTACTTTCGCTTGTTTCTATCTGTTACCAAACTTGAGAAACTCATACATTCTCTGTTCACTGTTTCACGAACTTAGAGAACTAAATTTCCTTCGGCGAAATTGCTGTTTTCACAGTGCTTAGTACTCCCAACTCTATCAACAATGTAGGTTTTACCAGTTTTCTAAGTCTCTCTTATTTTCTTGTACTTATACTTGGAATTCTCTGTGTAAACCTCTGTAACTTCTCTAGGTAGATGAATCACTGTGTACTTTCTCTTGTTTCTATCTGTTACCAATCTTGAGAAACTTATACATTCTCTGTTCACTGTTTCACGGACTTACAGAACTAAATTTCCTTCGGCGAAAGTGCTGTTTTCTCAGTGCTAAGTACTCCCAACTCTATCCACAATGTAGGTTTTACCAGTTTTCTAAGTCTCTCTTATTTTCCTGTAGTTGTACTTGGAATTCTCTGTGTAAACCTCTGTAACTTTTCTAGGTAGACGAATCACTGTGTACTTTCTCTTTTTTCTATCTGTTACCAATCTTGAGAAACTCATACATTCTCTGTTCACTGTTTCATGGACTTAGAGAACTAAATTTCTTTCGGTGAAAGTGCGGTTTTCACACTGCTAAGTACTGCCAACTCTATCAACAATGTAGGTTTTGCCAGTTTTCTAAGTCTCTCTTATTTTCTTGTAGTTATACTTGGAATTCTCTCTGTAAACCTCTGTAACTTTTCTAGGTAGATGAATCACTGTGTACTTTCTCTTGTTTCTATCTGTTACCAATCTTGAGAAACTCATACATTCTCTGTTCACTGTTTCCCAGTGTTAGAGAAGTAGACTTCTTTCTGTGAAAGTGCTGTTTTCACAGTGCTAAGTACTCCCAACTCTATCAACAATGTAGGTTTTACCAGTTTTCTAAGTCTCTCTTATTTTCTTGTACTTATACTTGGAATTCTCTGTGTAAACCTCTGTAACTTCTCTAGGTAGATGAATCACTGTGTACTTTCTCTTGTTTCTGTTACCAATCTTGAGGAACTCATACATTCTCTGTTCACTGTTTCCCAGTCTTAGAGAACTAGATTTCTTCCTGCGAAAGTGCTGTTTTCACAATGCTAAGTACGCCCAACTCTATCAACAATGTAGGTTTTACCAGTTTTCTAAGTCTCTCTTATTTTCTTGTACTTATACTTGGTTTTCTCAGTGTCAACCTCTGTAACTTTTCTAGGTAGATGAATCACTGTGTACTTTCTCTTGTTTCTATCTGCTACCAATCTTGAGAAACTCATACATTCAATGTCCACTGTTTCACGGACTTAGAGAACTAAATTTCTTTCGGCGAAAGTGCTGTTTTCACAGTGCTAAGTACTCCCAACTCTATCAACAATGTAGGTTTTACCAGTTTTCTAAGTCTCTCTTATTTTCTTGTACTTATACTTGGAATTCTCTGTGTAAACCTCTGTAACTTTTCTAGGTAGATGAATCACTGTGTACTTTCTCTTCTTTCTATCTGCTACCAATCTTGAGGAACTCATACATTCTCTGTTCACTGTTTCCCAGTGTTAGAGAAGTAGATTTCTTTCTGCGAAAGTGCTGTTTTCACAGTGCTAAGTACTCCCAACTCTATCAACAATGTAGGTTTTACCAGTTTTCTAAGTCTCTCTTATTGTCTTTTACTTATCCTGGAGTTCTCTGTGTAAACCTCTGTAACTTTTCTAGGTAGATGAATCACTGTGTACTTTCGCTTGTTTCTATCTGTTACCAAACTTGAGAAACTCATACATTCTCTGTTCACTGTTTCACGAACTTAGAGAACTAAAATTCCTTCGGCGAAATTGCTGTTTTCACAGTGCTTAGTACTCCCAACTCTATCAACAATGTAGGTTTTACCAGTTTTCTAAGTCTCTCTTATTTTCTTGTACTTATACTTGGAATTCTCTGTGTAAACCTCTTTAACTTCTCTAGGTAGGTGAATCACTGTGTACTTTCTCTTGTTTCTATCTGTTACCAATCGTGAGAAACTCATACATTCTCTGTTCATGTTTCCCAGTCTTAGAGAAGTAGATTTCTTTCTGCGAAAGTGCTGTGTTCACAGTGCTAAGTAATCCCAACTCTATCAACAATGTAGGTTTTACCAGTTTTCTAAGTCTGTCTTATTTTCTTGTACTTATACTTGGTTTTCTCTGTGTAAACCTCTGTAACTTTTCTAGGTAGATGAATCACTGTGTACTTTCTCTTGTTTCTATCTGCTACCAATCTTGAGAAACTCATACATTCTCTGTTCACTGTTTCACGGACTTAGAGAACTAAATTTCTTTCGGCGAAAGTGCTGTTTTCACAGTGCTAAGTACTCTGAACTCTATCAACAATGTAGGTTTCACCAGTTCTCTAAGTCTTATTTTCTTGTACTTATACTTGGAATTCTCTGTGTAAACCTCTTTAACTTCTCTAGGTAGATGAATCACTGTGTAAATTCTCTTGTTTCTATCTGTTACCAATCTGGAGAAACTCATACATTCTCTGTTCATTGTTTCCCAGTCTTAGAGAAGTAGATTTCTTTCTGGGAAAATGCTGTTTTCACAGTGCTAAGTACTCCCAACTCTATCCACAATGTAGGTTTTACCAGTTTTCCAAGTCTCTCTTATTTTCTTGTACTTATACATGGAATTCTCTGAGTAAACTTCTGTAACTTCTATAGGTAGATGAATCACTGTGTACTTTCTCTTGTTTCTATCTGTTACCAATCTTGAGAAACTCATACATTCTCTGTTCACTGTTTCACGGACTTAGAGAACTAAATTTCCTTCGGCGAAAGTGGTGTTTTCACACTGCTAAGTACTGCCAACTCTATCAACAATGTAGGTTTTACCAGTTTTCTAAGTCTCTCTTATTTTCTTGTACTTATACTTGGAATTCTCTGTGTAAACCTCTGTAACTTCTCTAGGTAGATGAATCACTGTGTACTTTCTCTTGTTTCTGTTACCAATCTTGAGGAACTCACACATTCTCTGTTCACTGTTTCCCAGTCTTAGAGAACTAGATTTCTTTCAGGGAAAGTGCTGTTTTCACAGTGCTAAGTCCTCCCAACTCTATCAACAATGTAGGTTTTACCAGTTTTCTAAGTCTCTCTTATTTTCTTGTACTTATACATGGAATTCTCTGTGTAAACTTCTGTAACTTCTCTAGGTAGATGAATCACTGTGTACTTTCTCTTGTTTCTATCTGTTACCAATCGTGAGAAACTCATACATTCTCTGTTCACTGTTTCACGGACTTAGAGAACTAAATTTCTTTCGGCGAAAGTGCTGTTTTCAGAGTGCTAAGTACTCCCCACGCTATCAACAATGTAGGTTTTAACAGTTTTCTAAGTCTCTCTTATTTTCTTGTAATTATACTTGGAATTCTCTGTGTAAACCTCTGTAACTTTTCTAGGTAGATGAATCACTGTGTACTTTCTCTTGTTTCTATCTGTTACCAATCTTGAGAAACTCATACATTCTCTGTTCACTGTTTCCCAGTGTTAGAAAAGTAGACTTCTTTCTGTGAAAGTGCTGTTTTCACAGTGCTAAGTACTCTCAACTCTATCCACAATGTAGGTTTTACCAGTTTTCTAAGTCTCTCTTATTTTCTTGTAGTTGTACTTGGAATTCTCTGTGTAAACCTCTGTAACTTTTCTAGGTAGATGAATCACTGTGTACTTTCTCTTCTTTCTGTCTGTTACCAATCTTGAGAAACTCATACATTCTCTGTTCACTGTTTCATGGACTTAGAGAACTAAATTTCTTTCGGTGAAAGTGCGGTTTTCACACTGCTAAGTACTGCCAACTCTATCAACAATGTAGGTTTTGCCAGTTTTCTAAGTCTCTCTTATTTTCTTGTAGTTATACTTGGAATTCTCTCTGTAAACCTCTGTAACTTTTCTAGGTAGATGAATCACTGTGTACTTTCTCTTGTTTCTATCTGTTACCAATCTTGAGAAACTCATACATTCTCTGTTCACAGTTTCCCAGTGTTAGAGAAGTAGACTTCTTTCTGTGAATGTGCTGTTTTCACAGTGCTAAGTACTCCCAACTCTATCAACAATGTAGGTTTTACCAGTTTTCTAAGTCTCTCTTATTTTCTTGTACTTATACTTGGAATTCTCTGTGTAAACCTCTGTAACTTCTCTAGGTAGATGAATCACTGTGTACTTTCTCTTGTTTCTGTTACCAATCTTGAGGAACTCATACATTCTCTGTTCACTGTTTCCCAGTCTTAGAGAACTAGATTTCTTCCTGCGAAAGTGCTGTTTTCACAATGCTAAGTACGCCCAACTCTAACAACAATGTAGGTTTTACCAGTTTTCTAAGTCTCTCTTATTTTCTTGTACTTATACTTGGTTTTCTCAGTGTCAACCTCTGTAACTTTTCTAGGTAGATGAATCACTGTGTACTTTCTCTTGTTTCTATCTGCTACCAATCTTGAGAAACTCATACATTCAATGTCCACGGTTTCACAGACTTAGAGAACTAAATTTCTTTCGGCGAAAGTGCTGTTTTCACAGTGCTAAGTACTCCCAACTCTATCAACAATGTAGGTTTTACCAGTTTTCTAAGTCTCTCTTATTTTCTTGTACTTATACTTGGAATTCTCTGTGTAAACCTCTGTAACTTTTCTAGGTAGATGAATCACTGTGTACTTTCTCTTCTTTCTATCTGCTACCAATCTTGAGAAACTCATACATTCTCTGTTCACTGTTTCCCAGTGTTAGAGAAGTAGATTTCTTTCTGCGAAAGTGCTGTTTTCACAGTGCTAAGTACTCCCAACTCTATCAACAATGTAGGTTTTACCAGTTTTCTAAGTCTCTCTTATTGTCTTGTACTTATCCTGGAGTTCTCTGTGTAAACCTCTGTAACTTTTCTAGGTAGATGAATCACTGTGTACTTTCGCTTGTTTCTATCTGTTACCAAACTTGAGAAACTCATACATTCTCTGTTCACTGTTTCACGAACTTAGAGAATAAAATTCCTTCGGCGAAATTGCTGTTTTCACAGTGCTTAGTACTCCCAACTCTATCAACAATGTAGGTTTTACCAGTTTTCTAAGTCTCTCTTATTTTCTTGTACTTATACTTGGAATTCTCTGTGTAAACCTCTTTAACTTCTCTAGGTAGATTAATCACTGTGTACTTTCTCTTGTTTCTATCTGTTACCAATCGTGAGAAACTCATACATTCTCTGTTCATGTTTCCCAGTCTTAGAGAAGTAGATTTCTTTCTGCGAAAGTGCTGTGTTCACAGTGCTAAGTAATCCCAACTCTATCAACAATGTAGGTTTTACCAGTTTTCTAAGTCTGTCTTATTTTCTTGTACTTATACTTGGTTTTCTCTGTGTAAACCTCTGTAACTTTTCTAGGTAGATGAATCACTGTGTACTTTCTCTTGTTTCTATCTGCTACCAATCTTGAGAAACTCATACATTCTCTGTTCACTGTTTCACGGACTTAGAGAACTAAATTTCTTTCGGCGAAAGTGCTGTTTTCACAGTGCTAAGTACTCTGAACTCTATCAACAATGTAGGTTTCACCAGTTCTCTAAGTCTTATTTTCTTGTACTTATACTTGGAATTCTCTGTGTAAACCTCTTTAACTTCTCTAGGTAGATGAATCACTGTGTAAATTCTCTTGTTTCTATCTGTTACCAATCTGGAGAAACTCATACATTCTCTGTTCATTGTTTCCCAGTCTTAGAGAAGTAGATTTCTTTCTGGGAAAATGCTGTTTTCACAGTGCTAAGTACTCCCAACTCTATCCACAATGTAGGTTTTACCAGTTTTCCAAGTCTCTCTTATTTTCTTGTACTTATACATGGAATTCTCTGAGTAAACTTCTGTAACTTCTATAGGTATATGAATCACTGTGTACTTTCTCTTGTTTCTATCTGTTACCAATCTTGAGAAACTCATACATTCTCTGTTCACTGTTTCACGGACTTAGAGAACTAAATTTCCTTCGGCGAAAGTGGTGTTTTCACACTGCTAAGTACTGCCAACTCTATCAACAATGTAGGTTTTACCAGTTTTCTAAGTCTCTCTTATTTTCTTGTACTTATACTTGGAATTCTCTGTGTAAACCTCTGTAACTTTACTAGGTAGATGAATCACTGTGTACTTTCTCTTGTTTCTATCTGTTACCAATCTTGAGAAACTCATACATTCTCTGTTCCCTGTTTCAAGGACTTAGAGAACTAAATTTCCTTCGGCGAAAGTGCTCTTTTCACAGTGCTAAGTACTCCCAACTCTATCCACAATGTAGGTTTTACCAGTTTTCTAAGTCTCTCTTATTTTCTTGTACTTATACTTGGAATTCTCTGTGTAAACCTCTGTAACTTCTCTAGGTAGATGAATCACTGTGTACTTTCTCTTGTTTCTATCTGTTACCAATCTTGAGAAACTCATGCATTCTCTCTTCCATCTTTCCCGGTGTTAGAGAAGTAGATTTCTTTCTACGAATGTGCTGTTTTCACAGTGCTAAGTACTCCCAACTCTATCAACAATGTAGGTTTTACCAGTTTTCTAAGTCTCTTTTATTTTCTGTACTTATACTTGGTATTCTCTGTCTAAACCTCTGTAACTTCTCTAGGTAGATGAATCACTGTGTACTTTCTCTTGTTTCTATCTGTTACCAATCTTGAGAAACTGATACATTCTCTGTTCCCTGTTTCCCTGTCTTAGAGAAGTAGATTTCTTTCTGCATAAGTGCTGTTTTCACAGTGCTAACTACTCCCAACTCTATCAACAATGTAGGTTTTACCAGTTTTCTAAGTCTCTCTTATTCTCTTGTACTTATACTTGGAATTCTCTGTGTAAACCTCTGTAAGTTCTCTAGGTAGATTAATCCCTGTGTAGTTTCTCTTGTTTCTATCTGTTACCAATCTTGAGAAACTCATACATTCTCTGTTCCCTGTTTCCCGGTCTTAGAGAAGTAGATTTCTTTCTGCGAAAGTGCTGTTTTCACAGTGCGAAGTACTCCCAACTCTACCAGCAATGTAGGTTTTACCAGTTTTCTAAGTCTATCTTATTTTCCTGTACTTCTACTTGGAATTCTCTGTGTAAACCTCTGTAACTTCTCTAGGTAGATGAATCACTGTGTACTTTCTCTCGTTTCTATCTGTTACCATTCTTGAGAAACTCATACATTCTCTTTTCACTGTTTCCCGGTCTTAGAGAAGTGGATTTCTTTCGGCGAAAGTGCTGTTTTCTCAGTGCTAAGTACTCCCAACTCTATCAACAATGTAGGTTTCACCAGTTTTCTAAGTCTCTCTTATCTTCTTTTACTTATACTTGGAATTCTCTGTGTAAACCTCTGTAACTTCTCTAGATAGATGAATCACTGTATACTTTCTCTTGTTTCTATCTGTTACCAATCTTGAGAAACTGATACATTATCTGTTCACTGTTTCCCCGTCTTAGAGAAGTAGAATTCTTTCCGCGAAAGTGCCGTTTTCACAGTGCTAAGTAGTCCCAACTATATCAACAGTGTAGGTTTTACCAGTTCTATAAGTCTTATTTTCTTCTTCTTATACTTGGAATACTCTGTGTAAACCTCTGTAACTTCTCTAGGTAAATGAATCACTGTGTACTTTCTCTTGTTTCTATCTGTTACCAACCTTGAGAAACTCATACATTCTCTTTTCACTGTTTCGCGGTCTTAGAGAAGTAGATTTCTTTCGACGAAAGTGCTGTTTTCACAGTGCTAAGTACTCCCAACTCAATCAACAAAGTAAGTTTTACCAGTTTTCTAAGTCTCTCTTATCTTCTTTTACTTATACATGGAATTTTCTCAGTAAACCACTGTAACTTCTCGAGGTAGATGAATTACTGTGGACTTCTTTTGTTTCTATCTGTTAGTAATCTTGAGAAACTGAAACATTCTCTGTTACCTGTTTCCCGTTGTTAGAGAAGTAGATTTCTTTCGGCGAAAGTGCTGTTTTCACAGTGCTAAGTACTCTAAACTCTATCAACAATGTAGGTTTTACCAATTTTCTAAGTCTCTCTTATTTTCTTGTAGTTATACTTGGAATTCTCTGTGTAAACCTCTGTAAGTTCTCTAGGTAGATGAGTCACTGTGTACTTTCTCTTGTTTCTATCTGTTACCAATCTTGAGAAACTCATACATTCTCTGTTCCCTGTTTCCCGGTGTTAGAGAAGTAGATTTCTTTCGGCGAAAGTACGGTTTTCACAGTGCTAAGTACTCCCAACTCTATCAATAATGTAGGTTTTACCAGTTTTCTAAGTCTCTCTTATTTTCTTGTACTTATACTTGGAATTCTTTGTGTAAACCTCTGTAACATCTCTAGGTAGATGAATCACTGTGTACTTTCTGTTGTTTCTATCTGTTACCAATCTTGAGAAACTCATACATTCTCTTTTCACTGTTTCTCGTTCTTAGAGAAGTAGATTTCTTTCGGCGAAATTGCTGTTTTCACAGTGCTAAGTACTCCCAACTCAATCAACAATGTAAGTTTTACCAGTTTTCTAAGTCTCTCTTATCTTCTTTTACTTATAATTGGAATTTTCTGTGTAAACCTCTGTAACTTCTCTAGGTAGATGAATCACTGTGTACTTTCTCTTGTTTCTATCTGTTACCAATCTTGAGAAACTCATACATTCTCTTTTCACTATTTCCCGGTCTTAGAGTAGTAGATTTCTTTCGGCGAAAGTGCTGTTTTCACAGTGCTAAGTACTCCCAACTCTATCAACAATGTAGGTTTTACCAGTTTTCTAAGTCTCTCTTATTTTCATGTACTTATACTTGGAATTGTCTGTGTAAACCTCTGTAACTTCTCTAGATAGATGAATCACTGTGTACTTTCTCTTGTTTCTATCTTTTACCAATTTTGAGAAACTCATACATTTTTTTTTCACTGTTTTCCGGTCTTAGAGAAGTAGATTTCTTTCTGGGAAACTGCTGTTTTCACAGTGCTAATTACTCCCAACTCTATCAACAATGTAGGTTTCACCAGTTATCTAAGTCTCTCTTATTTTTTTGTACTTATACTTGGAATTCTCTGTTGAAACCTCTGTAAGTTCTCTAGGTAGATGAATCTCCGTGTACTTTCTCTTCTTTCTATCTGTTACCAATCTTGAGAAACTCATACATTCTCTGTTCACTGTTACCCGGTCTTAGAGAAGTAGATTTCTTTCTGCGAAAGTGCTGTTTTCACAGTGCTAAGTACTCCCAACTCTATCAACAGTGTAGGTTTTACCAGTTCTATAAGTCTTATTTTCTTCTTCTTATACTTGGAATACTCTGTGTAAACCTCTGTAACTTCTCTAGGTAAATGAATCACTGTGTACTTTCTCTTGTTTCTATCTGTTACCAACCTTGAGAAACTCATACATTCTCTTTTCACTGTTTCCCGGTCTTAGAGAAGTAGATTTCTTTCGACGAAAGTGCTGTTTTCACAGTGCTAAGTACTCCCAACTCAATCAACAAAGTAAGTTTTACCAGTTTTCTAAGTCTCTCTTATCTTCTTTTACTTATACTTGGAATTTTCTCTGTAAACCACTGTAACTTCTCGAGGTAGATGAATTACTGTGTACTTCTTTTGTTTCTATCTGTTAGTAATCTTGAGAAACTCAAACATTCTCTGTTACCTGTTTCCCGTTGTTAGAGAAGTAGATTTCTTTCGGCGAAAGTGCTGTTTTCACAGTGCTAAGTACTCTAAACTCTATCAACAATGTAGGTTTTACCAATTTTCTAAGTCTCTCTTATTTTCTTGTAGTTATACTTGGAATTCTCTGTGTAAACCTCTGTAAGTTCTCTAGGTAGATGAATCACTGTGTACTTTCTCTTGTGTCTATCTGTTACCAATCTTGAGAAACTCATACATTCTCTGTTCCCTGTTTCCCGGTGTTAGAGAAGAAGATTTCTTTCGGCGAAAGTACGGTTTTCACAGTGCTAAGTACTCCCAACTCTATCAATAATGTAGGTTTTACCAGTTTTCTAAGTCTCTCTTATTTTCTTGTACTTATACTTGGAATTCTTTGTGTAAACCTCTGTAACATCTCTAGGTAGATGAATCACTGTGTACTTTCTGTTGTTTCTATCTGTTACCAATCTTGAGAAACTCATACATTCTCTTTTCACTGTTTCTCGTTCTTAGAGAAGTAGATTTCTTTCGGCGAAATTGCTGTTTTCATGGTGCTAAGTACTCCCAACTCAATCAACAATGTAAGTTTTACCAGTTTTCTAAGTCTCTCTTATCTTCTTTTACTTATAATTGGAATTTTCTGTGTAAAACTCTGTAACTTCTCTAGGTAGATGAATCACTGTGTACTTCTTTTGTTTCTATCTGTTACTAATCTTGAGAAACTCATACATTCTCCGTTCACTGTTTCGCGGTCTTAGAGAAGTAGATTTCTTTCTGCGAAAGTGCTGTTTTCACAGTGCTAAGTACTCCCAACTCTATCAACAATGTAGGTTTTACCAGTTTTCTAAGTCTCTCTTATTTTCTTGTACTTATACTTGCAATTCTCTGTGTAAACCTAAGTAACTTCTCTAGGTAGATGAATCACTGTATACTTTCTCTTGTTTCTATCTGTAACCAATCTTGAGAAACTCATGCATTCTCTGTTCCATCTTTACCGGTGTTAGAGAAGTAGATTTCTTTCTGCGAATGTGCTGTTTTCACAGTGCTAAGTACTCCCAACTCTATCAACAATGTAGGTTTTACCAGTTTTCTAACTCTCTTTTATTCTCTGTACTTATACTTGGAATTCTCTGTGTAAACCTCTGTAACTTCTCTAGGTAGATGAATCACTGTGTACTTTCTCTTGTTTCTATCTGTTACTAATCTTGAGAAACTCATACATTCTCTGTTCCCTGTTTCCTGGTCTTAGAGAAATAGATTTCTTTCTGCGAAAGTGCTGTTTTCACAGTGCTAAGTACTCCGAACTCTATCAACAATGTAGGTTTTACCAGTTTTCTAAGTCTCTCTTATTTTCTTGTACTTATACTATTAATTCTCTGTGTAAACCTCTGTAAGTTCTCTAGGTAGATGATTCACTGTGTACTTTCTCTTGTTTCTATCTATTACCAATCTTGAGAAACTCATACATTCTCTGTTCCCTGTTTCCCGGTGTTAGAGAATTAGATTTCTTTCTGCGAAAGTGCTGTTTTCACAGTGCTAAGTACTCCCAACTCTATCAACAATGTAGGTTTTAACAGTATTCTAAGTCTCCCTTATCTTCTTTCTCTTATACTTGGAATTATCTGTGTAAACCTCTGTAACTTCTCTAGGTAAATGAATCACTGTGTACTTTCTCTTTTTTCTATCTGTTACCAATCTTGAGAAACTCATACATTCTCTTTTCCCTGTTTCCCGGTGTTAGAGAAGTAGATTTCTTTCTGCGAAAATGCTGTTTTCACAGTGCGAAGTACTCCCAACTCTACCAGCAATGTAGGTTTTACCAGTTTTCTAAATCTCTCTTATTTTCTTGTACTTATGCTTAGAATTCTCTGTGTAAACCTCTGTAACTTCTCTAGGTAGATGAATCACTGTGTACTTTCTCTTGTTTCTATCTGTTACCAATCTTGAGAAACTCATACATTCTCTTTTCACTGTTTCCCGGTCTTAGTGAAGTAGATTTCTTTCGGCGAATGTGCTGTTTTCACAGTGCTAAGTACTCCCAACTCAATCAACAATGTAAGGTTTACCAGTTTTCTAAGTCTCTCTTATCTTCTTTTACTGATACTTGGAATTTTCTGTGTAAACCTCTGTAACATCTCTACGTAGATGAATCACTGTGTACTTTCTCTTGTTTCTATCTGTTACCAATCTTGAGAAACTGATATATTCTCTGTTCACTGTTTCCCGGTCTTAGAGAAGTAGATTTCTTTCGGCTAAAGTGCTGTTTTCACAGTGCTAAGTACTCCCAACTCTACCAACAATGTAGGTTTTACCAGTTTTCTAAGTCTCCCTTCTGTTCTTGTACTTATACTTGGAATTCGCTGTGTAAACCTCTGTAACTTCTCTAGGTCGATGAATCACTGTGTACTTTCTCTTGTTTCTATCTGTTACCAATCTTGAGAAACTCATACATTCTCTGTTCACTGTTTCCCACTCTTAGAGAAGAAAATTTCTTTCAGCGAAAGTGCTGTTTTCACAGTGCTAAGTACTCCCAAATCTATCAACAATGTATGTTTTACCAGTTTTCTAAGTCTCTCTTATTTTCTTGTACTTATACTTGGAATTCTCTGTAAACCTCCGTAACTTCTCTAGGTCGATGAGTCACTGTGTACTTCTTTTGTTTCTATCTGTTACTAATCTTGAGAAACTAATACATTCTCTGTTCACTGTTTCGCCCTCTTAGAGAAGTAGATTTCTTACGGCGAAAGTGCTGCTTTCACAGTGCTAAGTACTCCCAACTCTATCAACAATGTAGGTTTTACCAGATTTCTAAGTCTCTCTTATTTTCTTGTACTTATACTTGGAATTCTCTGTGTAAACCTCTGTAAGTTCTCTAGGTAGATGATTCACTGTGTACTTTCTCTTGTTTCTATCTGTTACTAATCTTGAGAAACTCATACATTCTCTGTTCCCTGTTACCTGGTCTTAGAGAAATAGATTTCTTTCTGCGAAAGTGCTGTTTTCATAGTGCTAGGTACTCCCAACACTATCAACAATGTAGGTTTTACCAGTTTTCTAAGTCTCTCTTATTTTCTTGTACTTATACTTGGAATTCTCTGTGTGAACCTCTGTAAGTTCTCTAAGTAGATGATTCACTGTGTACTTTCTCTTGTTTCTATCTGTTACCAATCTTGAGAAACTCATACATTCTCTGTTCCCTGTTTCCTGGTGTTAGAGAAGTAGATTTCTTTCTGCGAAAGTGCTGTTTTCACAGTGCGAAGTACTCCCAACTCTATCAACAATGTAGGTTTTACCAGTATTCTAAGTCTCCCTTATCTTCTTTTTCTTATACTTGGAATTATCTGAGTAAACCTCTGTAACTTCTCTAGGTAGATGAATCACTGTGTACTTTCTCTTGTTTCTATCTGTTACCAATCTTGAGAAACTCATACATTTTCTGTTCCCTGTTTCCCGGTGTTAGAGAAGTAGATTTCTTTTTGCGAAAGTGCTGTTTTCACAGTACTAAGTACTCCCAGCTCTATCAACAATGTAGCTTTTACCAGTTTTCTAAGTCTCCCTTCTGTTCTTGTACTTATACTTGGAATTCGCTGTGTAAACCTCTGTAACTTCTCTAGGTAGATGAATCACTGTGTACTTTCTCTTGTTTCTATCTGTTACCAATCTTGAGAAACTCATACATTCTCTGTTCACTGTTTCCCACTCTTAGAGAAGAAGATTTCTTTCAGCGAAAGTGCTGTTTTCACAGTGCTAAGTACTCCCAACTCTATCAACAATGTATGTTTTACCAGTTTTCTAAGTCTCTCTTATTTTCTTGTACTTATACTTGGAATTCTCTGTAAACCTCCGTAACTTCTCTAGGTCGATGAGTCACTGTGTACTTCTTTTGTTTCTATCTGTTACTAATCTTGAGAAACTCATAGATTCTCTGTTCACTGTTTCGCCGTCTTAGAGAAGTAGATTTCTTACGGCGAAAGTGTTGCTTTCACAGGGCTAAGTACTCCCAACTCTATCAACAATGTAGGTTTTACCAGATTTCTAAGTCTCTCTTATTTTCTTGTACTTATACTTGGAATTCTCTGTGTAAACCTCTGTAAGTTCTCTAGGTAGATGAATCACTGTGTACTTTCTCTTGTTTCTATCTGTTACCAATCTTGAGAAACTCATACATTCTCTTTTCATCGTTTCTCGGTCTTAGAGAAGTAGATTTCTTTCGGCGAAAGTGCTGTTTTCGAGTGCTCAGTATTCCCAACTCAATCAACAATGTAAGGTTTACCAGTTTTCTAAGTCTCTCTTATCTTCTTTTACTTATACTTGGAATTTTCTGTGTAAACCTCTGTAACATCTCTAGGTAGATGAATCACTGTGTACTTTTTCTTGTTTCTATCTGTTACCAATTATGAGAAAGTAATACATTCTCTTTACACTGTGTCCCGGTCTTAGAGAAGTAGATTTCTTTCGGCGAACGTGCTCTTTTCACAGTGCTAAGTACTCCCAACTCTATCAACAATGTAGGTTTAACCAGTTTTCTAAGTCTCTCTTATTTTCTTGTACTGATACTTGGACTTCTCTCTGTAAACCTCTGTAACTTCTCTAGGTAGATGAATCACTGTGTACTTTCTCTTGTTTCTATCTGTTACCAATCTTGAGAAACTCATACATTCTCTGTTCACTGTTCCACGGACTTAGAGAACTAAATTTCCTTCGGCGAAAGTGCTGTTTTCACAGTGCTAAGTACTCCCAACTCTATCCACAAAGTAGGTTTTACCAGTTTTCTAAGTCTCTCTTATTTTCTTGTACTTATACTTGGAATTCTCTGTGTAAACCTCTGTAACTTTTCTAGGTAGATGAATCACTGTGTACTTTCTCTTGTTTCTATCTGTTACCAATCTTGAGAAACTCATACATTCTCTCTTCACTGTTTCCCAGTGTTAGAGAAGTAGACTTCTTTCTGTGAAAGTGCTGTTTTCACAGTGCTAAGTACTCCCAACTCTATCAACAATGTAGGTTTTACCAGTTTTCTAAGTCTCTCTTATTTTCTTGAACTTATCCTTGGAATTCTCTGTGTAAACCTCTGTAACTTTTCTAGGTAGATGAATCACTGTGTACTTTCTCTTGTTTTTATCTGTTACCAATCTTGAGAAACTCATACATTCTCTGTTCACTGTTTCACGGACTTAGAGAACTAAATTTCCTTCGGCGAAAGTGGTGTTTTCACACTGCTAAGTACTGCCAACTCTATCAACAATGTAGGTTTTACCAGTTTTCTAAGTCTCTCTTATTTTCTTGTACTTATACTTGGAATTCTCCGTGTAAACCTCTGTAACTTCTCTAGGTAGATGAATCACTGTGTACTTTCTCTTGTTTCTATCTGTTACCAATCTTGAGAAACTCATACATTCTCTGTTCACTGTTTCCCAGTCTTAGAGAACTAGATTTCTTTCTGTGAAAGTGCTGTTTTCACAATGCTAAGTACTCCCAACTCTATCAACAATGTAGGTTTTACCAGTTTTTTAAGTCTCTCTTATTTTCTTGTACTTATACTTGGTTTTCTCAGTGTAAACCTCTGTAACTTTTCTAGGTAGATGAATCACTGTGTACTTTCTCTTGTTTCTATCTGCTACCAATCTTGAGAAACTCATACATTCTCTGTCCACTGTTTCACGGACTTAGAGAACTAAATTTCTTTCGGCGAAAGTGCTGTTTTCACAGTGCTAAGTACTCCCAACTCTATCCACAATGTAGGTTTTACCAGTTTTCTAAGTCTCTCTTATTTCTTGTACTTATACTTGGAATTCTCTGTGTAAACCTCTGTAACTTTACTAGGTAGATGAATCACTGTGTACTTTCTCTTGTTTCTATCTGTTACCAATCTTGAGAAACTCATACATTCTCTGTTCCCTGTTTCAAGGACTTAGAGAACTAAATTTCCGTCGGCGAAAGTGCTCTTTTCACAGTGCTAAGTACTTCCAACTCTATCCACAATGTAGGTTTTACCAGTTTTCTAAGTCTCTCTTATTTTCTTGTACTTATACATGGAATTCTCTGTGTAAACTTCTGTAACTTCTCTAGGTAGATGAATCACTGTGTACTTTCTCTTGTTTCTATCTGTTACCAATCTTGAGAAACTCATACATTCTCTGGTCACTGATTCACGGATTTAGAGAACTAAATTTCTTTCGGCGAAAGTGCTGTTTTCACAGTGCTAAGCACTCCCAACTCGATCAACAATGTAGGTTTTACCAGATTCTAAGTCTCTCTTATTTTCTTGTACTTATACTTGGAATTCTCTGTGTAAACCTCTCTAACTTTCTAGGTAGATGAATCACTGTGTCCTTTCTCTTGTTTGTATCTGTTACCAATCTTGAGAAACTCATACATTCTCTGTTCACTGTTTCCCAGTCTTAGAGAAGTAGATTTCTTTCGGCGAAAGTGCTGTTTTCACAGTGCTAAGTACTCCCAACTCCATCCACAATGTAGGTTTTACCAGTTTTCTAAATCTCTCTTATTTTCTTGTTCTTATACATATATTTCTCTTTGTAAACTTCTGTAACTTCTCTAGGTAGATGAATCACTGTGTACTTTCTCTAGTTTCTATTCCTTACCAATCTTGAGAAACTCATACATTCTCTGTTCACTCTTTCCCAGTCTTAGAGAAGTAGATTTCTTTCTGCGAAAGTGCTGTTTTCACAGTGCTAAGTACTCCCAACTCTATCCACAACGTAGGTTTTACCACCTTTCCAAGTCTCTCTTATTTTCTTTTACTTATACATGTACTTCTCTGTGTAAACTTCTGTAACTTCTCTAGGTATATGAATCACTGTGTACTTTCTCTTGTTTCTATCTGTTACCAATCTTGAGAAACTCATACATTCTCTGTTCACTGTTTCCCAGTCTTAGAGAAGTAGATTTCTTTCTGCGAAAGTGCTGTTTTCACAGTGCTAAGTACTCCCAACTCTATCAACAATGTAGGTTTTACCAGTTTTCTAAGTCTCTCTTATTTTCTTGTACTTATACTTGCAATTCTCTGTGTAAACCTAAGTAACTTCTCTAGGTAGATGAATCACTGTGTACTTTCTCTTGTTTCTATCTGTAACCAAACTTGAGAAACTCATGCATTCTCTGTTCCATCTTTACCGGTGTTAGAGAAGTAGATTTCTTTCTGCGAATGTGCTGTTTTCACAGTGCTAAGTACTCCCAACTCTATCAACAATGTAGGTTTTACCAGTTTTCTAACTCTCTTTTATTTTCTGTACTTATACTTGGAATTCTCTGTGTAAACCTCTGTAACTTCTCTAGGTAGATGAATCACTGTGTACTTTCTCTTGTTTCTATCTGTTACTAATCTTGAGAAACTCATACATTCTCTGTTCCCTGTTTCCTGGTCTTAGAGAAATAGATTTCTTTCTGCGAAAGTGCTGTTTTCACAGTGCTAAGTACTCCGAACTCTATCAACAATGTAGGTTTTACCAGTTTTCTAAGTCTCTCTTATTTTCTTGTACTTATACTTTTAATTCTCTGTGTAAACCTCTGTAAGTTCTCTAGGTAGATGATTCACTGTGTACTTTCTCTTGTTTCTATCTGTTACCAATCTTGAGAAACTCATACATTCTCTGTTCCCTGTTTCCCGGTGTTAGAGAATTAGATTTCTTTCTGCGAAAGTGCTGTTTTCACAGTGCTAAGTACTCCCAACTCTATCAACAATGTAGGTTTTAACAGTATTCTAAGTCTCCCTTATCTTCTTTCTCTTATACTTGGAATTATCTGTGTAAACCTCTGTAACTTCTCTAGGTAAATGAATCACTGTGTACTTTCTCTTTTTTCTATCTGTTACCAATCTTGAGAAACTCATACATTCTCTTTTCCCTGTTTCCCGGTGTTAGAGAAGTAGATTTCTTTCTGCGAAAATGCTGTTTTCACAGTGCGAAGTACTCCCAACTCTACCAGCAATGTAGGTTTTACCAGTTTTCTAAATCTCTCTTATTTTCTTGTACTTATGCTTAGAATTCTCTGTGTAAACCTCTGTAACTTCTCTAGGTAGATGAATCACTGTGTACTTTCTCTTGTTTCTATCTGTTACCAATCTTGAGAAACTCATACATTCTCTTTTCACTGTTACCCGGTCTTAGGGAAGTAGATTTCTTTCGGCGAATGTGCTGTTTTCACAGTGCTAAGTACTCCCAACTCAATCAACAATGTAAGGTTTACCAGTTTTCTAAGTCTCTCTTATCTTCTTTTACTGATACTTGGAATTTTCTGTGTAAACCTCTGTAACATCTCTACGTAGATGAATCACTGTGTACTTTCTCTTGTTTCTATCTGTTACCAATCTTGAGAAACTGATATATTCTCTGTTCACTGTTTCCCGGTCTTAGAAAAGTAGATTTCTTTCGGCTAAAGTGCTGTTTTCACAGTGCTAAGTACTCCCAACTCTACCAACAATGTAGGTTTTACCAGTTTTCTAAGTCTCCCTTCTGTTCTTGTACTTATACTTGGAATTCGCTGTGTAAACCTCTGTAACTTCTCTAGGTAGATGAATCACTGTGTACTTTCTCTTGTTTCTATCTGTTACCAATCTTGAGAAACTCATACATTCTCTGTTCACTGTTTCCCACTCTTAGAGAAGAAAATTTCTTTCAGCGAAAGTGCTGTTTTCACAGTGCTAAGTACTCCCAAATCTATCAACAATGTATGTTTTACCAGTTTTCTAAGTCTCTCTTATTTTCTTGTACTTATACTTGGAATTCTCTGTAAACCTCCGTAACTTCTCTAGGTCGATGAGTCACTGTGTACTTCTTTTGTTTCTATCTGTTACTAATCTTGAGAAACTCATAGATTCTCTGTTCACTGTTTCGCCCTCTTAGAGAAGTAGATTTCTTACGGCGAAAGTGTTGCTTTCACAGTGCTAAGTACTCCCAACTCTATCAACAATGTAGGTTTTACCAGATTTCTAAGTCTCTCTTATTTTCTTGTACTTATACTTGGAATTCTCTGTGTAAACCTCTGTAAGTTCTCTAGGTAGATGATTCACTGTGTACTTTCTCTTGTTTCTATCTGTTACTAATCTTGAGAAACTCATACATTCTCTGTTCCCTGTTACCTGGTCTTAGAGAAATAGATTTCTTTCTGCGAAAGTGCTGTTTTCACAGTGCTAGGTACTCCCAACACTATCAACAATGTAGGTTTTACCAGTTTTCTAAGTCTCTCTTATTTTCTTGTACTTATACTTGGAATTCTCTGTGTGAACCTCTGTAAGTTCTCTAAGTAGATGATTCACTGTGTACTTTCTGTTGTTTCTATCTGTTACCAATCTTGAGAAACTCATACATTCTCTGTTCCCTGTTTCCTGGTGTTAGAGAAGTAGATTTCTTTCTGCGAAAGTGCTGTTTTCACAGTGCGAAGTACTCCCAACTCTATCAACAATGTAGGTTTTACCAGTATTCTAAGTCTCCCTTATCTTCTTTTTCTTATACTTGGAATTATCTGAGTAAACCTCTGTAACTTCTCTAGGTAGATGAATCACTGTGTACTTTC
Source organism: Heterohyrax brucei (assembly GCA_028571685.1). Classification (NCBI taxonomy): domain Eukaryota; kingdom Metazoa; phylum Chordata; class Mammalia; order Hyracoidea; family Procaviidae; genus Heterohyrax; species Heterohyrax brucei. Next base: position 74,695,816 of record CM053158.1, read on the forward strand.
TCTTGTTTCTATCTGTTACCAATCTTGAGAAACTCATACATTTTCTGTTCCCTGTTTCCCGGTGTTAGAGAAGTAGATTTCTTTTTGCGAAAGTGCTGTTTTCACAGTACTAAGTACTCCCAGCTCTATCAACAATGTAGCTTTTACCAGTTTTCTAAGTCTCCCTTCTGTTCTTGTACTTATACTTGGAATTCGCTGTGTAAACCTCTGTAACTTCTCTAGGTAGATGAATCACTGTGTACTTTCTCTTGTTTCTATCTGTTACCAATCTTGAGAAACTCATACATTCTCTGTTCACTGTTTCCCACTCTTAGAGAAGAAGATTTCTTTCAGCGAAAGTGCTGTTTTCACAGTGCTAAGTACTCCCAACTCTATCAACAATGTATGTTTTACCAGTTTTCTAAGTCTCTCTTATTTTCTTGTACTTATACTTGGAATTCTCTGTAAACCTCCGTAACTTCTCTAGGTCGATGAGTCACTGTGTACTTCTTTTGTTTCTATCTGTTACTAATCTTGAGAAACTCATAGATTCTCTGTTCACTGTTTCGCCGTCTTAGAGAAGTAGATTTCTTACGGCGAAAGTGTTGCTTTCACAGGGCTAAGTACTCCCAACTCTATCAACAATGTAGGTTTTACCAGATTTCTAAGTCTCTCTTATTTTCTTGTACTTATACTTGGAATTCTCTGTGTAAACCTCTGTAAGTTCTCTAGGTAGATGAATCACTGTGTACTTTCTCTTGTTTCTATCTGTTACCAATCTTGAGAAACTCATACATTCTCTTTTCATCGTTTCTCGGTCTTAGAGAAGTAGATTTCTTTCGGCGAAAGTGCTGTTTTCACAGTGCTCAGTATTCCCAACTCAATCAACAATGTAAGGTTTACCAGTTTTCTAAGTCTCTCTTATCTTCTTTTACTTATACTTGGAATTTTCTGTGTAAACCTCTGTAACATCTCTAGGTAGATGAATCACTGTGTACTTTTTCTTGTTTCTATCTGTTACCAATTTTGAGAAAGTAATACATTCTCTTTACACTGTGTCCCAGTCTTAGAGAAGTAGATTTCTTTCGGCGAACGTGCTCTTTTCACAGTGCTAAGTACTCCCAACTCTATCAACAATGTAGGTTTAACCAGTTTTCTAAGTCTCTCTTATTTTCTTGTACTGATACTTGGACTTCTCTCTGTAAACCTCTGTAACTTCTCTAGGTAGATGAATCACTGTGTACTTTCTCTTGTTTCTATCTGTTACCAATCTTGAGAAACTCATACATTCTCTGTTCACTGTTCCACGGACTTAGAGAACTAAATTTCCTTCGGCGAAAGTGCTGTTTTCACAGTGCTAAGTACTCCCAACTCTATCCACAATGTAGGTTTTACCAGTTTTCTAAGTCTCTCTTATTTTCTTGTACTTATACTTGGAATTCTCTGTGTAAACCTCTGTAACTTTTCTAGGTAGATGAATCACTGTGTACTTTCTCTTGTTTCTATCTGTTACCAATCTTGAGAAACTCATACATTCTCTCTTCACTGTTTTCCAGTGTTAGAGAAGTAGACTTCTTTCTGTGAAAGTGCTGTTTTCACAGTGCTAAGTACTCCCAACTCTATCAACAATGTAGGTTTTACCAGTTTTCTAAGTCTCTCTTATTTTCTTGAACTTATCCTTGGAATTCTCTGTGTAAACCTCTGTAACTTTTCTAGGTAGATGAATCACTGTGTACTTTCTCTTGTTTTTATCTGTTACCAATCTTGAGAAACTCATACATTCTCTGTTCACTGTTTCACGGACTTAGAGAACTAAATTTCCTTCGGCGAAAGTGGTGTTTTCACTGTGCTAAGTACTGCCAACTCTATCAACAATGTAGGTTTTACCAGTTTTCTAAGTCTCTCTTATTTTCTTGTACTTATACTTGGAATTCTCCGTGTAAACCTCTGTAACTTCTCTAGGTAGATGAATCACTGTGTACTTTCTCTTGTTTCTGTTACCAATCTTGAGGAACTCATACATTCTCTGTTCACTGTTTCCCAGTCTTAGAGAACTAGATTTCTTTCTGTGAAAGTGCTGTTTTCACAATGCTAAGTACTCCCAACTCTATCAACAATGTAGGTTTTACCAGTTTTTTAAGTCTCTCTTATTTTCTTGTACTTATACTTGGTTTTCTCAGTGTAAACCTCTGTAACTTTTCTAGGTAGATGAATCACTGTGTACTTTCTCTTGTTTCTATCTGCTACCAATCTTGAGAAACTCATACATTCTCTGTCCACTGTTTCACGGACTTAGAGAACTAAATTTCTTTCGGCGAAAGTGCTGTTTTCACAGTGCTAAGTACTCCCAACTCTATCCACAATGTAGGTTTTACCAGTTTTCTAAGTCTCTCTTATTTCTTGTACTTATACTTGGAATTCTCTGTGTAAACCTCTGTAACTTTACTAGGTAGATGAATCACTGTGTACTTTCTCTTGTTTCTATCTGTTACCAATCTTGAGAAACTCATACATTCTCTGTTCCCTGTTTCAAGGACTTAGAGAACTAAATTTCCGTCGGCGAAAGTGCTCTTTTCACAGTGCTAAGTACTTCCAACTCTATCCACAATGTAGGTTTTACCAGTTTTCTAAGTCTCTCTTATTTTCTTGTACTTATACATGGAATTCTCTGTGTAAACTTCTGTAACTTCTCTAGGTAGATGAATCACTGTGTACTTTCTCTTGTTTCTATTTGTTACCAATCGTGAGAAACTCATACATTCTCTGGTCACTGATTCACGGATTTAGAGAACTAAATTTCTTTCGGCGAAAGTGCTGTTTTCACAGTGCTAAGCACTCCCAACTCGATCAACAATGTAGGTTTTACCAGATTCTAAGTCTCTCTTATTTTCTTGTACTTATACTTGGAATTCTCTGTGTAAACCTCTGTAACTTCTCTAGGTAGATGAATCACTGTGTACTTTCTCTAGTTTCTATTCCTTACCAATCTTGAGAAACTCATACATTCTCTGTTCACTCTTTCCCAGTCTTAGAGAAGTAGATTTCTTTCTGCGAAAGTGCTGTTTTCACAGTGCTAAGTACTCCCAACTCTATCCACAACGTAGGTTTTACCACCTTTCCAAGTCTCTCTTATTTTCTTTTACTTATACATGTACTTCTCTGTGTAAACTTCTGTAACTTCTCTAGGTATATGAATCACTGTGTACTTTCTCTTGTTTCTATCTGTTACCAATCTTGAGAAACTCATACATTCTCTGTTCACTGCTTCCCAGTCTTAGAGAAGTAGATTTCTTTCTGCGAAAGTGCTGTTTTCACAGTGCTAAGTACTCCCAACTCTATCAACAATGTAGGTTTTACCAGTTTTCTAAGTCTCTCTTATTTTCTTGTACTTATACTTGGAATTCTCTGTGTAAACCTCTGTAACTTCTCTAGGTAGATGAATCACTGTGTACTTTCTCTTGTTTCTTTCTGTTACCAATCTTGAGAAACTCATACATTCTCTGTTCACTGTTTCCCAGTCTTAGAGAAGTAAATTTCTTTCTGCGAATGTGGTGTTTTCACAGTGCTAAATACTCCCAACTCTATCAACAATGTAGGTTTTACCAGTTTTCTAAGTCTCTCTTATTTTCTGTTACTTATACTTGGTTTTTCTGTGTAAACCTCTGTAACTTTTCTAGGTAGATGAATTACTGTGTACTTTCTCTTGTTTCTATCTGTTACCAATCTTGAGAAACTCATACATTCTCTGTTCACTGTTTCAGGGACTTAGAGAACTAAATTTCCTTCGGCGAAAGTGGTGTTTTCACACTGCTAAGTACTGCCAACTCTATCAACAATGTAGGTTTTACCAGTTTTCTAAGTCTCTCTTATTTTCTTGTACTTATACTTAGAATTCTCTGTGTAAACCTCTGTAACTTCTCTAGGTAGATGAATCACTGTGTAGTTTCTCTTGTTTCTGTTACCAATCTTGAGGAACTCATACATTCTCTGTTCACTGTTTCCCAGTCTTAGAGAACTAGATTTCTTTCTGCGAAAGTGCTGTTTTCACAATGCTAAGTACTCCCAACTCTATCAACAATGTAGGTTTTACCAGTTTTCTAAGTCTCTCTTATTTTCTTGTACTTATACTTGGTTTTCTCAGTGGAAACCTCTGTAACTTTTCTAGGTAGATGAATCACTGTGTACTTTCTCTTGTTTCTATCTGCTACCAATCTTGAGAAACTCATACATTCTCTGTTCACTGTTTCCCAGTTTTAGAGAAGTAGATTTCTTTCTGCGAAAGTGCTGTTTTCACAGTGCTAAGTACTCCCAACTCTATCAACAATGTAGGTATTACCAGGTTTCTAAGTCTCTCTTATTGTCTTGTACTTATCCTGGAATTCTCTGTGTAAACCTCTGTAACTTTTCTAGGTAGATGAATCACTGTGTACTTTCGCTTGTTTCTATCTGTTACCAAACTTGAGAAACTCATACATTCTCTCTTCACTGTTTCACGCACTTAGAGAACTAAATTTCTTTCGGCGAAATTGCTGTTTTCACAGTGCTTAGTACTCCCAACTCTATCAACAATGTAGCTTTTGCGAGTTTTCTAAGTCTCTCTTATTTTCCTGTACTTATATTTGGAGTTCTCTGTGTAAACCTCTGTAACTTCTCTAGGTAGATGAATCACTGTGTAGTTTCTCTTGTTTCTATCTGTTACCAATCTTGAGAAACTCATACATTCTCTGTTCATGTTTCCCAGTCTTAGAGAAGTAGATTTCTTTCTGTGAAAGTGCTGTTTTCACAGTGCTAAGTACTCTCAACTCTATCAACAATGTAGGTTTTACCAGTTTTCTAAGTCTCTCTTATTTTCTTGTACTTATACTTGGAATTCTCTGTGTAAACCTCTGTAACTTCTCTAGGTAGATGAATCACTGTGTACTTTCTCTTGTTTCTGTTACCAATCTTGAGGAACTCATACATTCTCTGTTCACTGTTTCCCAGTCTTAGAGAACTAGATTTCTTTCAGGGAAAGTGCTGTTTTCACAGTGCTAAGTCCTCCCAACTCTATCAACAATGTAGGTTTTACCAGTTTTCTAAGTCTCTCTTATTTTCTTGTACTTATACATGGAATTCTCTGTGTAAACTTCTGTAACTTCTCTAGGTAGATGAATCACTGTGTACTTTCTCTTGTTTCTATCTGTTACCAATCGTGAGAAACTCATACATTCTCTGTTCACTGTTTCACGGACTTAGAGAACTAAATTTCTTTCGGCGAAAGTGCTGTTTTCAGAGTGCTAAGTACTCCCCACGCTATCAACAATGTAGGTTTTAACAGTTTTCTAAGTCTCTCTTATTTTCTTGTAATTATACTTGGAATTCTCTGTGTAAACCTCTGTAACTTTTCTAGGTAGATGAATCACTGTGTACTTTCTCTTGTTTCTATCTGTTACCAATCTTGAGAAACTCATACATTCTCTGTTCACTGTTTCAGGGACTTGGAGAGCTAAATTTCAATCGGCGAAAGTGTTGTTTTCACAGTGCTAAGAACTAACAACTCTATCCACAATGTAGGTTTTACCAGTTTTCTAAGTCTCTCCTATTTTCTTGTACTTATACTTGGAATTCTTTGTGTAAACTTCTGTAACTTCTCTAGGTAGTTGAATCACTGTGTACTTTCTCTTGTTTCTATCTGTTAACAATCTGGAGAAACTCATACATTCTCTGTTCACTGTTTCCAAGTCTTAGAGAAGTAGATTTCTTTCTGGGAAAGTGCTGTTTTTACAGAGCTAAGTACTCCCAACTCTATCCACAATGTAGGTTTTACCAGTTTTCTAAGTCTCTCTTCTTTTCTTGTACTTATACTTGGAATTCTCTGAGTAAACTTCTGTAACTTCTCTAGGTAGATGAATCACTGTGTACTTTCTCTTGTTTCTGTCTGTTACCAATCTTGAGGAACTCATACATTCTCTGTTCACTGTTTCCCAGTGTTAGAGAAGTAGATTTCTTTCAGGGAAAGTGCTGTTTTCACAGTGCTAAGTACTCCCAACTCTATCAACAATGTAGGTTTTACCAGTTTTCTAAGTCTCTCTTATTTTCTTGTACTTATCCTTGGAATTCTCTGTGTAAACCTCTGTAACTTTTCTAGGTAGATGAATCACTGTGTACTTTCTCTTGTTTCTATCTGTTACCAATCTTGAGAAACTCATACATTCTCTGTTCACTGTTTCACGGTCTTAGAGAACTAAATTTCCTTCTGCGAAAGTGGTGTTTTCGCAGTGCTAAGTACTCCCAACTCTATCAACAATGTAGGTTTTACCAGTTTTCTAAGTCTCTCTTATTTTCTTGTACTTATACTGGGTTTTCTCTGTGTAAACCTCTGTAACTTTTCTAGGTAGACGAATCACTGTGTACTTTCTCTTGTTTCTATCTGTTACCAATCTTGAGAAACTCATACATTCTCTGTTCACTGTTTCATGGACTTAGAGAACTAAATTTCTTTCGGTGAAAGTGCGGTTTTCACACTGCTAAGTACTGCCAACTCTATCAACAATGTAGGTTTTGCCAGTTTTCTAAGTCTCTCTTATTTTCTTGTAGTTATACTTGGAATTCTCTCTGTAAACCTCTGTAACTTTTCTAGGTAGATGAATCACTGTGTACTTTCTCTTGTTTCTATCTGTTACCAATCTTGAGAAACTCATACATTCTCTGTTCACTGTTTCCCAGTGTTAGAGAAGTAGACTTCTTTCTGTGAAAGTGCTGTTTTCACAGTGCTAAGTACTCCCAACTCTATCAACAATGTAGGTTTTACCAGTTTTCTAAGTCTCTCTTATTTTCTTGTACTTATACTTGGTTTTCTCAGTGTCAACCTCTGTAACTTTTCTAGGTAGATGAATCACTGTGTACTTTCTCTTGTTTCTATCTGCTACCAATCTTGAGAAACTCATACATTCAATGTCCACTGTTTCACGGACTTAGAGAACTAAATTTCTTTCGGCGAAAGTGCTGTTTTCACAGTGCTAAGTACTCCCAACTCTATCAACAATGTAGGTTTTACCAGTTTTCTAAGTCTCTCTTATTTTCTTGTACTTATACTTGGAATTCTCTGTGTAAACCTCTGTAACTTTTCTAGGTAGATGAATCACTGTGTACTTTCTCTTCTTTCTATCTGCTACCAATCTTGAGGAACTCATACATTCTCTGTTCACTGTTTCCCAGTGTTAGAGAAGTAGATTTCTTTCTGCGAAAGTGCTGTTTTCACAGTGCTAAGTACTCCCAACTCTATCAACAATGTAGGTTTTACCAGTTTTCTAAGTCTCTCTTATTGTCTTTTACTTATCCTGGAGTTCTCTGTGTAAACCTCTGTAACTTTTCTAGGTAGATGAATCACTGTGTACTTTCGCTTGTTTCTATCTGTTACCAAACTTGAGAAACTCATACATTCTCTGTTCACTGTTTCACGAACTTAGAGAACTAAAATTCCTTCGGCGAAATTGCTGTTTTCACAGTGCTTAGTACTCCCAACTCTATCAACAATGTAGGTTTTACCAGTTTTCTAAGTCTCTCTTATTTTCTTGTACTTATACTTGGAATTCTCTGTGTAAACCTCTTTAACTTCTCTAGGTAGATGAATCACTGTGTACTTTCTCTTGTTTCTATCTGTTACCAATCGTGAGAAACTCATACATTCTCTGTTCATGTTTCCCAGTCTTAGAGAAGTAGATTTCTTTCTGCGAAAGTGCTGTGTTCACAGTGCTAAGTAATCCCAACTCTATCAACAATGTAGGTTTTACCAGTTTTCTAAGTCTGTCTTATTTTCTTGTACTTATACTTGGTTTTCTCTGTGTAAACCTCTGTAACTTTTCTAGGTAGATGAATCACTGTGTACTTTCTCTTGTTTCTATCTGTTACCAATCTTGAGAAACTCATACATTCTCTGTTCACTGTTTCACGGACTTAGAGAACTAAATTTCCTTCGGCGAAAGTGGTGTTTTCACACTGCTAAGTACTGCCAACTCTATCAACAATGTAGGTTTTACCAGTTTTCTAAGTCTCTCTTATTTTCTTGTACTTATACTTGGAATTCTCTGTGTAAACCTCTGTAACTTCTCTAGGTAGATGAATCACTGTGTACTTTCTCTTGTTTCTGTTACCAATCTTGAGGAACTCACACATTCTCTGTTCACTGTTTCCCAGGCTTAGAGAACTAGATTTCTTTCAGGGAAAGTGCTGTTTTCACAGTGCTAAGTCCTCCCAACTCTATCAACAATGTAGGTTTTACCAGTTTTCTAAGTCTCTCTTATTTTCTTGTACTTATACATGGAATTCTCTGTGTAAACTTCTGTAACTTCTCTAGGTAGATGAATCACTGTGTACTTTCTCTTGTTTCTATCTGTTACCAATCGTGAGAAACTCATACATTCTCTGTTCACTGTTTCACGGACTTAGAGAACTAAATTTCTTTCGGCGAAAGTGCTGTTTTCAGAGTGCTAAGTACTCCCCACGCTATCAACAATGTAGGTTTTAACAGTTTTCTAAGTCTCTCTTATTTTCTTGTAATTATACTTGGAATTCTCTGTGTAAACCTCTGTAACTTTTCTAGGTAGATGAATCACTGTGTACTTTCTCTTGTTTCTATCTGTTACCAATCTTGAGAAACTCATACATTCTCTGTTCACTGTTTCCCAGTGTTAGAAAAGTAGACTTCTTTCTGTGAAAGTGCTGTTTTCACAGTGCTAAGTACTCTCAACTCTATCCACAATGTAGGTTTTACCAGTTTTCTAAGTCTCTCTTATTTTCTTGTAGTTGTACTTGGAATTCTCTGTGTAAACCTCTGTAACTTTTCTAGGTAGATGAATCACTGTGTACTTTCTCTTCTTTCTGTCTGTTACCAATCTTGAGAAACTCATACATTCTCTGTTCACTGTTTCATGGACTTAGAGAACTAAATTTCTTTCGGTGAAAGTGCGGTTTTCACACTGCTAAGTACTGCCAACTCTATCAACAATGTAGGTTTTGCCAGTTTTCTAAGTCTCTCTTATTTTCTTGTAGTTATACTTGGAATTCTCTCTGTAAACCTCTGTAACTTTTCTAGGTAGATGAATCACTGTGTACTTTCTCTTGTTTCTATCTGTTACCAATCTTGAGAAACTCATACATTCTCTGTTCACAGTTTCCCAGTGTTAGAGAAGTAGACTTCTTTCTGTGAAAGTGCTGTTTTCACAGTGCTAAGTACTCCCAACTCTATCAACAATGTAGGTTTTACCAGTTTTCTAAGTCTCTCTTATTTTCTTGTACTTATACTTGGAATTCTCTGTGTAAACCTCTGTAACTTCTCTAGGTAGATGAATCACTGTGTACTTTCTCTTGTTTCTGTTACCAATCTTGAGGAACTCATACATTCTCTGTTCACTGTTTCCCAGTCTTAGAGAACTAGATTTCTTCCTGCGAAAGTGCTGTTTTCACAATGCTAAGTACGCCCAACTCTAACAACAATGTAGGTTTTACCAGTTTTCTAAGTCTCTCTTATTTTCTTGTACTTATACTTGGTTTTCTCAGTGTCAACCTCTGTAACTTTTCTAGGTAGATGAATCACTGTGTACTTTCTCTTCTTTCTATCTGCTACCAATCTTGAGAAACTCATACATTCAATGTCCACTGTTTCACAGACTTAGAGAACTAAATTTCTTTCGGCGAAAGTGCTGTTTTCACAGTGCTAAGTACTCCCAACTCTATCAACAATGTAGGTTTTACCAGTTTTCTAAGTCTCTCTTATTTTCTTGTACTTATACTTGGAATTCTCTGTGTAAACCTCTGTAACTTTTCTAGGTAGATGAATCACTGTGTACTTTCTCTTCTTTCTATCTGCTAGCAATCTTGAGAAACTCATACATTCTCTGTTCACTGTTTCCCAGTGTTAGAGAAGTAGATTTCTTTCTGCGAAAGTGCTGTTTTCACAGTGCTAAGTACTCCCAACTCTATCAACAATGTAGGTTTTACCAGTTTTCTAAGTCTCTCTTATTGTCTTGTACTTATCCTGGAGTTCTCTGTGTAAACCTCTGTAACTTTTCTAGGTAGATGAATCACTGTGTACTTTCGCTTGTTTCTATCTGTTACCAAACTTGAGAAACTCATACATTCTCTGTTCACTGTTTCACGAACTTAGAGAATAAAATTCCTTCGGCGAAATTGCTGTTTTCACAGTGCTTAGTACTCCCAACTCTATCAACAATGTAGGTTTTACCAGTTTTCTAAGTCTCTCTTATTTTCTTGTACTTATACTTGGAATTCTCTGTGTAAACCTCTTTAACTTCTCTAGGTAGATTAATCACTGTGTACTTTCTCTTGTTTCTATCTGTTACCAATCGTGAGAAACTCATACATTCTCTGTTCATGTTTCCCAGTCTTAGAGAAGTAGATTTCTTTCTGCGAAAGTGCTGTGTTCACAGTGCTAAGTAATCCCAACTCTATCAACAATGTAGGTTTTACCAGTTTTCTAAGTCTGTCTTATTTTCTTGTACTTATACTTGGTTTTCTCTGTGTAAACCTCTGTAACTTTTCTAGGTAGATGAATCACTGTGTACTTTCTCTTGTTTCTATCTGCTACCAATCTTGAGAAACTCATACATTCTCTGTTCACTGTTTCACGGACTTAGAGAACTAAATTTCTTTCGGCGAAAGTGCTGTTTTCACAGTGCTAAGTACTCTGAACTCTATCAACAATGTAGGTTTCACCAGTTCTCTAAGTCTTATTTTCTTGTACTTATACTTGGAATTCTCTGTGTAAACCTCTTTAACTTCTCTAGGTAGATGAATCACTGTGTAAATTCTCTTGTTTCTATCTGTTACCAATCTGGAGAAACTCATACATTCTCTGTTCATTGTTTCCCAGTCTTAGAGAAGTAGATTTCTTTCTGGGAAAATGCTGTTTTCACAGTGCTAAGTACTCCCAACTCTATCCACAATGTAGGTTTTACCAGTTTTCCAAGTCTCTCTTATTTTCTTGTACTTATACATGGAATTCTCTGAGTAAACTTCTGTAACTTCTATAGGTATATGAATCACTGTGTACTTTCTCTTGTTTCTATCTGTTACCAATCTTGAGAAACTCATACATTCTCTGTTCACTGTTTCACGGACTTAGAGAACTAAATTTCCTTCGGCGAAAGTGGTGTTTTCACACTGCTAAGTACTGCCAACTCTATCAACAATGTAGGTTTTACCAGTTTTCTAAGTCTCTCTTATTTTCTTGTACTTATACTTGGAATTCTCTGTGTAAACCTCTGTAACTTTACTAGGTAGATGAATCACTGTGTACTTTCTCTTGTTTCTATCTGTTACCAATCTTGAGAAACTCATACATTCTCTGTTCCCTGTTTCAAGGACTTAGAGAACTAAATTTCCTTCGGCGAAAGTGCTCTTTTCACAGTGCTAAGTACTCCCAACTCTATCCACAATGTAGGTTTTACCAGTTTTCTAAGTCTCTCTTATTTTCTTGTACTTATACTTGGAATTCTCTGTGTAAACCTCTGTAACTTCTCTAGGTAGATGAATCACTGTGTACTTTCTCTTGTTTCTATCTGTTACCAATCTTGAGAAACTCATGCATTCTCTCTTCCATCTTTCCCGGTGTTAGAGAAGTAGATTTCTTTCTACGAATGTGCTGTTTTCACAGTGCTAAGTACTCCCAACTCTATCAACAATGTAGGTTTTACCAGTTTTCTAAGTCTCTTTTATTTTCTGTACTTATACTTGGTATTCTCTGTCTAAACCTCTGTAACTTCTCTAGGTAGATGAATCACTGTGTACTTTCTCTTGTTTCTATCTGTTACCAATCTTGAGAAACTGATACATTCTCTGTTCCCTGTTTCCCTGTCTTAGAGAAGTAGATTTCTTTCTGCATAAGTGCTGTTTTCACAGTGCTAACTACTCCCAACTCTATCAACAATGTAGGTTTTACCAGTTTTCTAAGTCTCTCTTATTCTCTTGTACTTATACTTGGAATTCTCTGTGTAAACCTCTGTAAGTTCTCTAGGTAGATTAATCCCTGTGTAGTTTCTCTTGTTTCTATCTGTTACCAATCTTGAGAAACTCATACATTCTCTGTTCCCTGTTTCCCGGTCTTAGAGAAGTAGATTTCTTTCTGCGAAAGTGCTGTTTTCACAGTGCGAAGTACTCCCAACTCTACCAGCAATGTAGGTTTTACCAGTTTTCTAAGTCTATCTTATTTTCCTGTACTTCTACTTGGAATTCTCTGTGTAAACCTCTGTAACTTCTCTAGGTAGATGAATCACTGTGTACTTTCTCTCGTTTCTATCTGTTACCATTCTTGAGAAACTCATACATTCTCTTTTCACTGTTTCCCGGTCTTAGAGAAGTGGATTTCTTTCGGCGAAAGTGCTGTTTTCTCAGTGCTAAGTACTCCCAACTCTATCAACAATGTAGGTTTCACCAGTTTTCTAAGTCTCTCTTATCTTCTTTTACTTATACTTGGAATTCTCTGTGTAAACCTCTGTAACTTCTCTAGATAGATGAATCACTGTATACTTTCTCTTGTTTCTATCTGTTACCAATCTTGAGAAACTGATACATTATCTGTTCACTGTTTCCCCGTCTTAGAGAAGTAGAATTCTTTCCGCGAAAGTGCCGTTTTCACAGTGCTAAGTAGTCCCAACTATATCAACAGTGTAGGTTTTACCAGTTCTATAAGTCTTATTTTCTTCTTCTTATACTTGGAATACTCTGTGTAAACCTCTGTAACTTCTCTAGGTAAATGAATCACTGTGTACTTTCTCTTGTTTCTATCTGTTACCAACCTTGAGAAACTCATACATTCTCTTTTCACTGTTTCGCGGTCTTAGAGAAGTAGATTTCTTTCGACGAAAGTGCTGTTTTCACAGTGCTAAGTACTCCCAACTCAATCAACAAAGTAAGTTTTACCAGTTTTCTAAGTCTCTCTTATCTTCTTTTACTTATACATGGAATTTTCTCAGTAAACCACTGTAACTTCTCGAGGTAGATGAATTACTGTGGACTTCTTTTGTTTCTATCTGTTAGTAATCTTGAGAAACTGAAACATTCTCTGTTACCTGTTTCCCGTTGTTAGAGAAGTAGATTTCTTTCGGCGAAAGTGCTGTTTTCACAGTGCTAAGTACTCTAAACTCTATCAACAATGTAGGTTTTACCAATTTTCTAAGTCTCTCTTATTTTCTTGTAGTTATACTTGGAATTCTCTGTGTAAACCTCTGTAAGTTCTCTAGGTAGATGAGTCACTGTGTACTTTCTCTTGTTTCTATCTGTTACCAATCTTGAGAAACTCATACATTCTCTGTTCCCTGTTTCCCGGTGTTAGAGAAGTAGATTTCTTTCGGCGAAAGTACGGTTTTCACAGTGCTAAGTACTCCCAACTCTATCAATAATGTAGGTTTTACCAGTTTTCTAAGTCTCTCTTATTTTCTTGTACTTATACTTGGAATTCTTTGTGTAAACCTCTGTAACATCTCTAGGTAGATGAATCACTGTGTACTTTCTGTTGTTTCTATCTGTTACCAATCTTGAGAAACTCATACATTCTCTTTTCACTGTTTCTCGTTCTTAGAGAAGTAGATTTCTTTCGGCGAAATTGCTGTTTTCACAGTGCTAAGTACTCCCAACTCAATCAACAATGTAAGTTTTACCAGTTTTCTAAGTCTCTCTTATCTTCTTTTACTTATAATTGGAATTTTCTGTGTAAACCTCTGTAACTTCTCTAGGTAGATGAATCACTGTGTACTTTCTCTTGTTTCTATCTGTTACCAATCTTGAGAAACTCATACATTCTCTTTTCACTATTTCCCGGTCTTAGAGTAGTAGATTTCTTTCGGCGAAAGTGCTGTTTTCACAGTGCTAAGTACTCCCAACTCTATCAACAATGTAGGTTTTACCAGTTTTCTAAGTCTCTCTTATTTTCATGTACTTATACTTGGAATTGTCTGTGTAAACCTCTGTAACTTCTCTAGATAGATGAATCACTGTGTACTTTCTCTTGTTTCTATCTTTTACCAATTTTGAGAAACTCATACATTTTTTTTTCACTGTTTTCCGGTCTTAGAGAAGTAGATTTCTTTCTGGGAAACTGCTGTTTTCACAGTGCTAATTACTCCCAACTCTATCAACAATGTAGGTTTCACCAGTTATCTAAGTCTCTCTTATTTTTTTGTACTTATACTTGGAATTCTCTGTTGAAACCTCTGTAAGTTCTCTAGGTAGATGAATCTCCGTGTACTTTCTCTTCTTTCTATCTGTTACCAATCTTGAGAAACTCATACATTCTCTGTTCACTGTTACCCGGTCTTAGAGAAGTAGATTTCTTTCTGCGAAAGTGCTGTTTTCACAGTGCTAAGTACTCCCAACTCTATCAACAGTGTAGGTTTTACCAGTTCTATAAGTCTTATTTTCTTCTTCTTATACTTGGAATACTCTGTGTAAACCTCTGTAACTTCTCTAGGTAAATGAATCACTGTGTACTTTCTCTTGTTTCTATCTGTTACCAACCTTGAGAAACTCATACATTCTCTTTTCACTGTTTCCCGGTCTTAGAGAAGTAGATTTCTTTCGACGAAAGTGCTGTTTTCACAGTGCTAAGTACTCCCAACTCAATCAACAAAGTAAGTTTTACCAGTTTTCTAAGTCTCTCTTATCTTCTTTTACTTATACTTGGAATTTTCTCTGTAAACCACTGTAACTTCTCGAGGTAGATGAATTACTGTGTACTTCTTTTGTTTCTATCTGTTAGTAATCTTGAGAAACTCAAACATTCTCTGTTACCTGTTTCCCGTTGTTAGAGAAGTAGATTTCTTTCGGCGAAAGTGCTGTTTTCACAGTGCTAAGTACTCTAAACTCTATCAACAATGTAGGTTTTACCAATTTTCTAAGTCTCTCTTATTTTCTTGTAGTTATACTTGGAATTCTCTGTGTAAACCTCTGTAAGTTCTCTAGGTAGATGAATCACTGTGTACTTTCTCTTGTGTCTATCTGTTACCAATCTTGAGAAACTCATACATTCTCTGTTCCCTGTTTCCCGGTGTTAGAGAAGAAGATTTCTTTCGGCGAAAGTACGGTTTTCACAGTGCTAAGTACTCCCAACTCTATCAATAATGTAGGTTTTACCAGTTTTCTAAGTCTCTCTTATTTTCTTGTACTTATACTTGGAATTCTTTGTGTAAACCTCTGTAACATCTCTAGGTAGATGAATCACTGTGTACTTTCTGTTGTTTCTATCTGTTACCAATCTTGAGAAACTCATACATTCTCTTTTCACTGTTTCTCGTTCTTAGAGAAGTAGATTTCTTTCGGCGAAATTGCTGTTTTCATGGTGCTAAGTACTCCCAACTCAATCAACAATGTAAGTTTTACCAGTTTTCTAAGTCTCTCTTATCTTCTTTTACTTATAATTGGAATTTTCTGTGTAAAACTCTGTAACTTCTCTAGGTAGATGAATCACTGTGTACTTCTTTTGTTTCTATCTGTTACTAATCTTGAGAAACTCATACATTCTCCGTTCACTGTTTCGCGGTCTTAGAGAAGTAGATTTCTTTCTGCGAAAGTGCTGTTTTCACAGTGCTAAGTACTCCCAACTCTATCAACAATGTAGGTTTTACCAGTTTTCTAAGTCTCTCTTATTTTCTTGTACTTATACTTGCAATTCTCTGTGTAAACCTAAGTAACTTCTCTAGGTAGATGAATCACTGTATACTTTCTCTTGTTTCTATCTGTAACCAATTTTGAGAAACTCATGCATTCTCTGTTCCATCTTTACCGGTGTTAGAGAAGTAGATTTCTTTCTGCGAATGTGCTGTTTTCACAGTGCTAAGTACTCCCAACTCTATCAACAATGTAGGTTTTACCAGTTTTCTAACTCTCTTTTATTCTCTGTACTTATACTTGGAATTCTCTGTGTAAACCTCTGTAACTTCTCTAGGTAGATGAATCACTGTGTACTTTCTCTTGTTTCTATCTGTTACTAATCTTGAGAAACTCATACATTCTCTGTTCCCTGTTTCCTGGTCTTAGAGAAATAGATTTCTTTCTGCGAAAGTGCTGTTTTCACAGTGCTAAGTACTCCGAACTCTATCAACAATGTAGGTTTTACCAGTTTTCTAAGTCTCTCTTATTTTCTTGTACTTATACTATTAATTCTCTGTGTAAACCTCTGTAAGTTCTCTAGGTAGATGATTCACTGTGTACTTTCTCTTGTTTCTATCTATTACCAATCTTGAGAAACTCATACATTCTCTGTTCCCTGTTTCCCGGTGTTAGAGAATTAGATTTCTTTCTGCGAAAGTGCTGTTTTCACAGTGCTAAGTACTCCCAACTCTATCAACAATGTAGGTTTTAACAGTATTCTAAGTCTCCCTTATCTTCTTTCTCTTATACTTGGAATTATCTGTGTAAACCTCTGTAACTTCTCTAGGTAAATGAATCACTGTGTACTTTCTCTTTTTTCTATCTGTTACCAATCTTGAGAAACTCATACATTCTCTTTTCCCTGTTTCCCGGTGTTAGAGAAGTAGATTTCTTTCTGCGAAAATGCTGTTTTCACAGTGCGAAGTACTCCCAACTCTACCAGCAATGTAGGTTTTACCAGTTTTCTAAATCTCTCTTATTTTCTTGTACTTATGCTTAGAATTCTCTGTGTAAACCTCTGTAACTTCTCTAGGTAGATGAATCACTGTGTACTTTCTCTTGTTTCTATCTGTTACCAATCTTGAGAAACTCATACATTCTCTTTTCACTGTTTCCCGGTCTTAGTGAAGTAGATTTCTTTCGGCGAATGTGCTGTTTTCACAGTGCTAAGTACTCCCAACTCAATCAACAATGTAAGGTTTACCAGTTTTCTAAGTCTCTCTTATCTTCTTTTACTGATACTTGGAATTTTCTGTGTAAACCTCTGTAACATCTCTACGTAGATGAATCACTGTGTACTTTCTCTTGTTTCTATCTGTTACCAATCTTGAGAAACTGATATATTCTCTGTTCACTGTTTCCCGGTCTTAGAGAAGTAGATTTCTTTCGGCTAAAGTGCTGTTTTCACAGTGCTAAGTACTCCCAACTCTACCAACAATGTAGGTTTTACCAGTTTTCTAAGTCTCCCTTCTGTTCTTGTACTTATACTTGGAATTCGCTGTGTAAACCTCTGTAACTTCTCTAGGTCGATGAATCACTGTGTACTTTCTCTTGTTTCTATCTGTTACCAATCTTGAGAAACTCATACATTCTCTGTTCACTGTTTCCCACTCTTAGAGAAGAAAATTTCTTTCAGCGAAAGTGCTGTTTTCACAGTGCTAAGTACTCCCAAATCTATCAACAATGTATGTTTTACCAGTTTTCTAAGTCTCTCTTATTTTCTTGTACTTATACTTGGAATTCTCTGTAAACCT
This sequence comes from Heterohyrax brucei, assembly GCA_028571685.1. NCBI lineage: Eukaryota > Metazoa > Chordata > Mammalia > Hyracoidea > Procaviidae > Heterohyrax > Heterohyrax brucei. The sequence continues at coordinate 74,713,191 of CM053158.1, forward strand.
CCGTAACTTCTCTAGGTCGATGAGTCACTGTGTACTTCTTTTGTTTCTATCTGTTACTAATCTTGAGAAACTAATACATTCTCTGTTCACTGTTTCGCCCTCTTAGAGAAGTAGATTTCTTACGGCGAAAGTGCTGCTTTCACAGTGCTAAGTACTCCCAACTCTATCAACAATGTAGGTTTTACCAGATTTCTAAGTCTCTCTTATTTTCTTGTACTTATACTTGGAATTCTCTGTGTAAACCTCTGTAAGTTCTCTAGGTAGATGATTCACTGTGTACTTTCTCTTGTTTCTATCTGTTACTAATCTTGAGAAACTCATACATTCTCTGTTCCCTGTTACCTGGTCTTAGAGAAATAGATTTCTTTCTGCGAAAGTGCTGTTTTCACAGTGCTAGGTACTCCCAACACTATCAACAATGTAGGTTTTACCAGTTTTCTAAGTCTCTCTTATTTTCTTGTACTTATACTTGGAATTCTCTGTGTGAACCTCTGTAAGTTCTCTAAGTAGATGATTCACTGTGTACTTTCTCTTGTTTCTATCTGTTACCAATCTTGAGAAACTCATACATTCTCTGTTCCCTGTTTCCTGGTGTTAGAGAAGTAGATTTCTTTCTGCGAAAGTGCTGTTTTCACAGTGCGAAGTACTCCCAACTCTATCAACAATGTAGGTTTTACCAGTATTCTAAGTCTCCCTTATCTTCTTTTTCTTATACTTGGAATTATCTGAGTAAACCTCTGTAACTTCTCTAGGTAGATGAATCACTGTGTACTTTCTCTTGTTTCTATCTGTTACCAATCTTGAGAAACTCATACATTTTCTGTTCCCTGTTTCCCGGTGTTAGAGAAGTAGATTTCTTTTTGCGAAAGTGCTGTTTTCACAGTACTAAGTACTCCCAGCTCTATCAACAATGTAGCTTTTACCAGTTTTCTAAGTCTCCCTTCTGTTCTTGTACTTATACTTGGAATTCGCTGTGTAAACCTCTGTAACTTCTCTAGGTAGATGAATCACTGTGTACTTTCTCTTGTTTCTATCTGTTACCAATCTTGAGAAACTCATACATTCTCTGTTCACTGTTTCCCACTCTTAGAGAAGAAGATTTCTTTCAGCGAAAGTGCTGTTTTCACAGTGCTAAGTACTCCCAACTCTATCAACAATGTATGTTTTACCAGTTTTCTAAGTCTCTCTTATTTTCTTGTACTTATACTTGGAATTCTCTGTAAACCTCCGTAACTTCTCTAGGTCGATGAGTCACTGTGTACTTCTTTTGTTTCTATCTGTTACTAATCTTGAGAAACTCATAGATTCTCTGTTCACTGTTTCGCCGTCTTAGAGAAGTAGATTTCTTACGGCGAAAGTGTTGCTTTCACAGGGCTAAGTACTCCCAACTCTATCAACAATGTAGGTTTTACCAGATTTCTAAGTCTCTCTTATTTTCTTGTACTTATACTTGGAATTCTCTGTGTAAACCTCTGTAAGTTCTCTAGGTAGATGAATCACTGTGTACTTTCTCTTGTTTCTATCTGTTACCAATCTTGAGAAACTCATACATTCTCTTTTCATCGTTTCTCGGTCTTAGAGAAGTAGATTTCTTTCGGCGAAAGTGCTGTTTTCGAGTGCTCAGTATTCCCAACTCAATCAACAATGTAAGGTTTACCAGTTTTCTAAGTCTCTCTTATCTTCTTTTACTTATACTTGGAATTTTCTGTGTAAACCTCTGTAACATCTCTAGGTAGATGAATCACTGTGTACTTTTTCTTGTTTCTATCTGTTACCAATTATGAGAAAGTAATACATTCTCTTTACACTGTGTCCCGGTCTTAGAGAAGTAGATTTCTTTCGGCGAACGTGCTCTTTTCACAGTGCTAAGTACTCCCAACTCTATCAACAATGTAGGTTTAACCAGTTTTCTAAGTCTCTCTTATTTTCTTGTACTGATACTTGGACTTCTCTCTGTAAACCTCTGTAACTTCTCTAGGTAGATGAATCACTGTGTACTTTCTCTTGTTTCTATCTGTTACCAATCTTGAGAAACTCATACATTCTCTGTTCACTGTTCCACGGACTTAGAGAACTAAATTTCCTTCGGCGAAAGTGCTGTTTTCACAGTGCTAAGTACTCCCAACTCTATCCACAAAGTAGGTTTTACCAGTTTTCTAAGTCTCTCTTATTTTCTTGTACTTATACTTGGAATTCTCTGTGTAAACCTCTGTAACTTTTCTAGGTAGATGAATCACTGTGTACTTTCTCTTGTTTCTATCTGTTACCAATCTTGAGAAACTCATACATTCTCTCTTCACTGTTTCCCAGTGTTAGAGAAGTAGACTTCTTTCTGTGAAAGTGCTGTTTTCACAGTGCTAAGTACTCCCAACTCTATCAACAATGTAGGTTTTACCAGTTTTCTAAGTCTCTCTTATTTTCTTGAACTTATCCTTGGAATTCTCTGTGTAAACCTCTGTAACTTTTCTAGGTAGATGAATCACTGTGTACTTTCTCTTGTTTTTATCTGTTACCAATCTTGAGAAACTCATACATTCTCTGTTCACTGTTTCACGGACTTAGAGAACTAAATTTCCTTCGGCGAAAGTGGTGTTTTCACACTGCTAAGTACTGCCAACTCTATCAACAATGTAGGTTTTACCAGTTTTCTAAGTCTCTCTTATTTTCTTGTACTTATACTTGGAATTCTCCGTGTAAACCTCTGTAACTTCTCTAGGTAGATGAATCACTGTGTACTTTCTCTTGTTTCTATCTGTTACCAATCTTGAGAAACTCATACATTCTCTGTTCACTGTTTCCCAGTCTTAGAGAACTAGATTTCTTTCTGTGAAAGTGCTGTTTTCACAATGCTAAGTACTCCCAACTCTATCAACAATGTAGGTTTTACCAGTTTTTTAAGTCTCTCTTATTTTCTTGTACTTATACTTGGTTTTCTCAGTGTAAACCTCTGTAACTTTTCTAGGTAGATGAATCACTGTGTACTTTCTCTTGTTTCTATCTGCTACCAATCTTGAGAAACTCATACATTCTCTGTCCACTGTTTCACGGACTTAGAGAACTAAATTTCTTTCGGCGAAAGTGCTGTTTTCACAGTGCTAAGTACTCCCAACTCTATCCACAATGTAGGTTTTACCAGTTTTCTAAGTCTCTCTTATTTCTTGTACTTATACTTGGAATTCTCTGTGTAAACCTCTGTAACTTTACTAGGTAGATGAATCACTGTGTACTTTCTCTTGTTTCTATCTGTTACCAATCTTGAGAAACTCATACATTCTCTGTTCCCTGTTTCAAGGACTTAGAGAACTAAATTTCCGTCGGCGAAAGTGCTCTTTTCACAGTGCTAAGTACTTCCAACTCTATCCACAATGTAGGTTTTACCAGTTTTCTAAGTCTCTCTTATTTTCTTGTACTTATACATGGAATTCTCTGTGTAAACTTCTGTAACTTCTCTAGGTAGATGAATCACTGTGTACTTTCTCTTGTTTCTATCTGTTACCAATCTTGAGAAACTCATACATTCTCTGGTCACTGATTCACGGATTTAGAGAACTAAATTTCTTTCGGCGAAAGTGCTGTTTTCACAGTGCTAAGCACTCCCAACTCGATCAACAATGTAGGTTTTACCAGATTCTAAGTCTCTCTTATTTTCTTGTACTTATACTTGGAATTCTCTGTGTAAACCTCTCTAACTTTCTAGGTAGATGAATCACTGTGTCCTTTCTCTTGTTTGTATCTGTTACCAATCTTGAGAAACTCATACATTCTCTGTTCACTGTTTCCCAGTCTTAGAGAAGTAGATTTCTTTCGGCGAAAGTGCTGTTTTCACAGTGCTAAGTACTCCCAACTCCATCCACAATGTAGGTTTTACCAGTTTTCTAAATCTCTCTTATTTTCTTGTTCTTATACATATATTTCTCTTTGTAAACTTCTGTAACTTCTCTAGGTAGATGAATCACTGTGTACTTTCTCTAGTTTCTATTCCTTACCAATCTTGAGAAACTCATACATTCTCTGTTCACTCTTTCCCAGTCTTAGAGAAGTAGATTTCTTTCTGCGAAAGTGCTGTTTTCACAGTGCTAAGTACTCCCAACTCTATCCACAACGTAGGTTTTACCACCTTTCCAAGTCTCTCTTATTTTCTTTTACTTATACATGTACTTCTCTGTGTAAACTTCTGTAACTTCTCTAGGTATATGAATCACTGTGTACTTTCTCTTGTTTCTATCTGTTACCAATCTTGAGAAACTCATACATTCTCTGTTCACTGTTTCCCAGTCTTAGAGAAGTAGATTTCTTTCTGCGAAAGTGCTGTTTTCACAGTGCTAAGTACTCCCAACTCTATCAACAATGTAGGTTTTACCAGTTTTCTAAGTCTCTCTTATTTTCTTGTACTTATACTTGCAATTCTCTGTGTAAACCTAAGTAACTTCTCTAGGTAGATGAATCACTGTGTACTTTCTCTTGTTTCTATCTGTAACCAAACTTGAGAAACTCATGCATTCTCTGTTCCATCTTTACCGGTGTTAGAGAAGTAGATTTCTTTCTGCGAATGTGCTGTTTTCACAGTGCTAAGTACTCCCAACTCTATCAACAATGTAGGTTTTACCAGTTTTCTAACTCTCTTTTATTTTCTGTACTTATACTTGGAATTCTCTGTGTAAACCTCTGTAACTTCTCTAGGTAGATGAATCACTGTGTACTTTCTCTTGTTTCTATCTGTTACTAATCTTGAGAAACTCATACATTCTCTGTTCCCTGTTTCCTGGTCTTAGAGAAATAGATTTCTTTCTGCGAAAGTGCTGTTTTCACAGTGCTAAGTACTCCGAACTCTATCAACAATGTAGGTTTTACCAGTTTTCTAAGTCTCTCTTATTTTCTTGTACTTATACTTTTAATTCTCTGTGTAAACCTCTGTAAGTTCTCTAGGTAGATGATTCACTGTGTACTTTCTCTTGTTTCTATCTGTTACCAATCTTGAGAAACTCATACATTCTCTGTTCCCTGTTTCCCGGTGTTAGAGAATTAGATTTCTTTCTGCGAAAGTGCTGTTTTCACAGTGCTAAGTACTCCCAACTCTATCAACAATGTAGGTTTTAACAGTATTCTAAGTCTCCCTTATCTTCTTTCTCTTATACTTGGAATTATCTGTGTAAACCTCTGTAACTTCTCTAGGTAAATGAATCACTGTGTACTTTCTCTTTTTTCTATCTGTTACCAATCTTGAGAAACTCATACATTCTCTTTTCCCTGTTTCCCGGTGTTAGAGAAGTAGATTTCTTTCTGCGAAAATGCTGTTTTCACAGTGCGAAGTACTCCCAACTCTACCAGCAATGTAGGTTTTACCAGTTTTCTAAATCTCTCTTATTTTCTTGTACTTATGCTTAGAATTCTCTGTGTAAACCTCTGTAACTTCTCTAGGTAGATGAATCACTGTGTACTTTCTCTTGTTTCTATCTGTTACCAATCTTGAGAAACTCATACATTCTCTTTTCACTGTTACCCGGTCTTAGGGAAGTAGATTTCTTTCGGCGAATGTGCTGTTTTCACAGTGCTAAGTACTCCCAACTCAATCAACAATGTAAGGTTTACCAGTTTTCTAAGTCTCTCTTATCTTCTTTTACTGATACTTGGAATTTTCTGTGTAAACCTCTGTAACATCTCTACGTAGATGAATCACTGTGTACTTTCTCTTGTTTCTATCTGTTACCAATCTTGAGAAACTGATATATTCTCTGTTCACTGTTTCCCGGTCTTAGAAAAGTAGATTTCTTTCGGCTAAAGTGCTGTTTTCACAGTGCTAAGTACTCCCAACTCTACCAACAATGTAGGTTTTACCAGTTTTCTAAGTCTCCCTTCTGTTCTTGTACTTATACTTGGAATTCGCTGTGTAAACCTCTGTAACTTCTCTAGGTAGATGAATCACTGTGTACTTTCTCTTGTTTCTATCTGTTACCAATCTTGAGAAACTCATACATTCTCTGTTCACTGTTTCCCACTCTTAGAGAAGAAAATTTCTTTCAGCGAAAGTGCTGTTTTCACAGTGCTAAGTACTCCCAAATCTATCAACAATGTATGTTTTACCAGTTTTCTAAGTCTCTCTTATTTTCTTGTACTTATACTTGGAATTCTCTGTAAACCTCCGTAACTTCTCTAGGTCGATGAGTCACTGTGTACTTCTTTTGTTTCTATCTGTTACTAATCTTGAGAAACTCATAGATTCTCTGTTCACTGTTTCGCCCTCTTAGAGAAGTAGATTTCTTACGGCGAAAGTGTTGCTTTCACAGTGCTAAGTACTCCCAACTCTATCAACAATGTAGGTTTTACCAGATTTCTAAGTCTCTCTTATTTTCTTGTACTTATACTTGGAATTCTCTGTGTAAACCTCTGTAAGTTCTCTAGGTAGATGATTCACTGTGTACTTTCTCTTGTTTCTATCTGTTACTAATCTTGAGAAACTCATACATTCTCTGTTCCCTGTTACCTGGTCTTAGAGAAATAGATTTCTTTCTGCGAAAGTGCTGTTTTCACAGTGCTAGGTACTCCCAACACTATCAACAATGTAGGTTTTACCAGTTTTCTAAGTCTCTCTTATTTTCTTGTACTTATACTTGGAATTCTCTGTGTGAACCTCTGTAAGTTCTCTAAGTAGATGATTCACTGTGTACTTTCTGTTGTTTCTATCTGTTACCAATCTTGAGAAACTCATACATTCTCTGTTCCCTGTTTCCTGGTGTTAGAGAAGTAGATTTCTTTCTGCGAAAGTGCTGTTTTCACAGTGCGAAGTACTCCCAACTCTATCAACAATGTAGGTTTTACCAGTATTCTAAGTCTCCCTTATCTTCTTTTTCTTATACTTGGAATTATCTGAGTAAACCTCTGTAACTTCTCTAGGTAGATGAATCACTGTGTACTTTCTCTTGTTTCTATCTGTTACCAATCTTGAGAAACTCATACATTTTCTGTTCCCTGTTTCCCGGTGTTAGAGAAGTAGATTTCTTTTTGCGAAAGTGCTGTTTTCACAGTACTAAGTACTCCCAGCTCTATCAACAATGTAGCTTTTACCAGTTTTCTAAGTCTCCCTTCTGTTCTTGTACTTATACTTGGAATTCGCTGTGTAAACCTCTGTAACTTCTCTAGGTAGATGAATCACTGTGTACTTTCTCTTGTTTCTATCTGTTACCAATCTTGAGAAACTCATACATTCTCTGTTCACTGTTTCCCACTCTTAGAGAAGAAGATTTCTTTCAGCGAAAGTGCTGTTTTCACAGTGCTAAGTACTCCCAACTCTATCAACAATGTATGTTTTACCAGTTTTCTAAGTCTCTCTTATTTTCTTGTACTTATACTTGGAATTCTCTGTAAACCTCCGTAACTTCTCTAGGTCGATGAGTCACTGTGTACTTCTTTTGTTTCTATCTGTTACTAATCTTGAGAAACTCATAGATTCTCTGTTCACTGTTTCGCCGTCTTAGAGAAGTAGATTTCTTACGGCGAAAGTGTTGCTTTCACAGGGCTAAGTACTCCCAACTCTATCAACAATGTAGGTTTTACCAGATTTCTAAGTCTCTCTTATTTTCTTGTACTTATACTTGGAATTCTCTGTGTAAACCTCTGTAAGTTCTCTAGGTAGATGAATCACTGTGTACTTTCTCTTGTTTCTATCTGTTACCAATCTTGAGAAACTCATACATTCTCTTTTCATCGTTTCTCGGTCTTAGAGAAGTAGATTTCTTTCGGCGAAAGTGCTGTTTTCACAGTGCTCAGTATTCCCAACTCAATCAACAATGTAAGGTTTACCAGTTTTCTAAGTCTCTCTTATCTTCTTTTACTTATACTTGGAATTTTCTGTGTAAACCTCTGTAACATCTCTAGGTAGATGAATCACTGTGTACTTTTTCTTGTTTCTATCTGTTACCAATTTTGAGAAAGTAATACATTCTCTTTACACTGTGTCCCGGTCTTAGAGAAGTAGATTTCTTTCGGCGAACGTGCTCTTTTCACAGTGCTAAGTACTCCCAACTCTATCAACAATGTAGGTTTAACCAGTTTTCTAAGTCTCTCTTATTTTCTTGTACTGATACTTGGACTTCTCTCTGTAAACCTCTGTAACTTCTCTAGGTAGATGAATCACTGTGTACTTTCTCTTGTTTCTATCTGTTACCAATCTTGAGAAACTCATACATTCTCTGTTCACTGTTCCACGGACTTAGAGAACTAAATTTCCTTCGGCGAAAGTGCTGTTTTCACAGTGCTAAGTACTCCCAACTCTATCCACAATGTAGGTTTTACCAGTTTTCTAAGTCTCTCTTATTTTCTTGTACTTATACTTGGAATTCTCTGTGTAAACCTCTGTAACTTTTCTAGGTAGATGAATCACTGTGTACTTTCTCTTGTTTCTATCTGTTACCAATCTTGAGAAACTCATACATTCTCTCTTCACTGTTTTCCAGTGTTAGAGAAGTAGACTTCTTTCTGTGAAAGTGCTGTTTTCACAGTGCTAAGTACTCCCAACTCTATCAACAATGTAGGTTTTACCAGTTTTCTAAGTCTCTCTTATTTTCTTGAACTTATCCTTGGAATTCTCTGTGTAAACCTCTGTAACTTTTCTAGGTAGATGAATCACTGTGTACTTTCTCTTGTTTTTATCTGTTACCAATCTTGAGAAACTCATACATTCTCTGTTCACTGTTTCACGGACTTAGAGAACTAAATTTCCTTCGGCGAAAGTGGTGTTTTCACTGTGCTAAGTACTGCCAACTCTATCAACAATGTAGGTTTTACCAGTTTTCTAAGTCTCTCTTATTTTCTTGTACTTATACTTGGAATTCTCCGTGTAAACCTCTGTAACTTCTCTAGGTAGATGAATCACTGTGTACTTTCTCTTGTTTCTGTTACCAATCTTGAGGAACTCATACATTCTCTGTTCACTGTTTCCCAGTCTTAGAGAACTAGATTTCTTTCTGTGAAAGTGCTGTTTTCACAATGCTAAGTACTCCCAACTCTATCAACAATGTAGGTTTTACCAGTTTTTTAAGTCTCTCTTATTTTCTTGTACTTATACTTGGTTTTCTCAGTGTAAACCTCTGTAACTTTTCTAGGTAGATGAATCACTGTGTACTTTCTCTTGTTTCTATCTGTTACCAATCTTGAGAAACTCATACATTCTCTCTTCACTGTTTTCCAGTGTTAGAGAAGTAGACTTCTTTCTGTGAAAGTGCTGTTTTCACAGTGCTAAGTACTCCCAACTCTATCAACAATGTAGGTTTTACCAGTTTTCTAAGTCTCTCTTATTTTCTTGTACTTATACTTGGAATTCTCTGTAAACCTCCGTAACTTCTCTAGGTCGATGAGTCACTGTGTACTTCTTTTGTTTCTATCTGTTACTAATCTTGAGAAACTCATAGATTCTCTGTTCACTGTTTCGCCGTCTTAGAGAAGTAGATTTCTTACGGCGAAAGTGTTGCTTTCACAGGGCTAAGTACTCCCAACTCTATCAACAATGTAGGTTTTACCAGATTTCTAAGTCTCTCTTATTTTCTTGTACTTATACTTGGAATTCTCTGTGTAAACCTCTGTAAGTTCTCTAGGTAGATGAATCACTGTGTACTTTCTCTTGTTTCTATCTGTTACCAATCTTGAGAAACTCATACATTCTCTTTTCATCGTTTCTCGGTCTTAGAGAAGTAGATTTCTTTCGGCGAAAGTGCTGTTTTCACAGTGCTCAGTATTCCCAACTCAATCAACAATGTAAGGTTTACCAGTTTTCTAAGTCTCTCTTATCTTCTTTTACTTATACTTGGAATTTTCTGTGTAAACCTCTGTAACATCTCTAGGTAGATGAATCACTGTGTACTTTTTCTTGTTTCTATCTGTTACCAATTTTGAGAAAGTAATACATTCTCTTTACACTGTGTCCCGGTCTTAGAGAAGTAGATTTCTTTCGGCGAACGTGCTCTTTTCACAGTGCTAAGTACTCCCAACTCTATCAACAATGTAGGTTTAACCAGTTTTCTAAGTCTCTCTTATTTTCTTGTACTGATACTTGGACTTCTCTCTGTAAACCTCTGTAACTTCTCTAGGTAGATGAATCACTGTGTACTTTCTCTTGTTTCTATCTGTTACCAATCTTGAGAAACTCATACATTCTCTGTTCACTGTTCCACGGACTTAGAGAACTAAATTTCCTTCGGCGAAAGTGCTGTTTTCACAGTGCTAAGTACTCCCAACTCTATCCACAATGTAGGTTTTACCAGTTTTCTAAGTCTCTCTTATTTTCTTGTACTTATACTTGGAATTCTCTGTGTAAACCTCTGTAACTTTTCTAGGTAGATGAATCACTGTGTACTTTCTCTTGTTTCTATCTGTTACCAATCTTGAGAAACTCATACATTCTCTCTTCACTGTTTTCCAGTGTTAGAGAAGTAGACTTCTTTCTGTGAAAGTGCTGTTTTCACAGTGCTAAGTACTCCCAACTCTATCAACAATGTAGGTTTTACCAGTTTTCTAAGTCTCTCTTATTTTCTTGAACTTATCCTTGGAATTCTCTGTGTAAACCTCTGTAACTTTTCTAGGTAGATGAATCACTGTGTACTTTCTCTTGTTTTTATCTGTTACCAATCTTGAGAAACTCATACATTCTCTGTTCACTGTTTCACGGACTTAGAGAACTAAATTTCCTTCGGCGAAAGTGGTGTTTTCACTGTGCTAAGTACTGCCAACTCTATCAACAATGTAGGTTTTACCAGTTTTCTAAGTCTCTCTTATTTTCTTGTACTTATACTTGGAATTCTCCGTGTAAACCTCTGTAACTTCTCTAGGTAGATGAATCACTGTGTACTTTCTCTTGTTTCTGTTACCAATCTTGAGGAACTCATACATTCTCTGTTCACTGTTTCCCAGTCTTAGAGAACTAGATTTCTTTCTGTGAAAGTGCTGTTTTCACAATGCTAAGTACTCCCAACTCTATCAACAATGTAGGTTTTACCAGTTTTTTAAGTCTCTCTTATTTTCTTGTACTTATACTTGGTTTTCTCAGTGTAAACCTCTGTAACTTTTCTAGGTAGATGAATCACTGTGTACTTTCTCTTGTTTCTATCTGCTACCAATCTTGAGAAACTCATACATTCTCTGTCCACTGTTTCACGGACTTAGAGAACTAAATTTCTTTCGGCGAAAGTGCTGTTTTCACAGTGCTAAGTACTCCCAACTCTATCCACAATGTAGGTTTTACCAGTTTTCTAAGTCTCTCTTATTTCTTGTACTTATACTTGGAATTCTCTGTGTAAACCTCTGTAACTTTACTAGGTAGATGAATCACTGTGTACTTTCTCTTGTTTCTATCTGTTACCAATCTTGAGAAACTCATACATTCTCTGTTCCCTGTTTCAAGGACTTAGAGAACTAAATTTCCGTCGGCGAAAGTGCTCTTTTCACAGTGCTAAGTACTTCCAACTCTATCCACAATGTAGGTTTTACCAGTTTTCTAAGTCTCTCTTATTTTCTTGTACTTATACATGGAATTCTCTGTGTAAACTTCTGTAACTTCTCTAGGTAGATGAATCACTGTGTACTTTCTCTTGTTTCTATCTGTTACCAATCTTGAGAAACTCATACATTCTCTGGTCACTGATTCACGGATTTAGAGAACTAAATTTCTTTCGGCGAAAGTGCTGTTTTCACAGTGCTAAGCACTCCCAACTCTATCAACAATGTAGGTTTTACCAGATTCTAAGTCTCTCTTATTTTCTTGTACTTATACTTGGAATTCTCTGTGTAAACCTCTGTAACTTCTCTAGGTAGATGAATCACTGTGTACTTTCTCTAGTTTCTATTCCTTACCAATCTTGAGAAACTCATACATTCTCTGTTCACTCTTTCCCAGTCTTAGAGAAGTAGATTTCTTTCTGCGAAAGTGCTGTTTTCACAGTGCTAAGTACTCCCAACTCTATCCACAACGTAGGTTTTACCACCTTTCCAAGTCTCTCTTATTTTCTTTTACTTATACATGTACTTCTCTGTGTAAACTTCTGTAACTTCTCTAGGTATATGAATCACTGTGTACTTTCTCTTGTTTCTATCTGTTACCAATCTTGAGAAACTCATACATTCTCTGTTCACTGCTTCCCAGTCTTAGAGAAGTAGATTTCTTTCTGCGAAAGTGCTGTTTTCACAGTGCTAAGTACTCCCAACTCTATCAACAATGTAGGTTTTACCAGTTTTCTAAGTCTCTCTTATTTTCTTGTACTTATACTTGGAATTCTCTGTGTAAACCTCTGTAACTTCTCTAGGTAGATGAATCACTGTGTACTTTCTCTTGTTTCTTTCTGTTACCAATCTTGAGAAACTCATACATTCTCTGTTCACTGTTTCCCAGTCTTAGAGAAGTAAATTTCTTTCTGCGAATGTGGTGTTTTCACAGTGCTAAATACTCCCAACTCTATCAACAATGTAGGTTTTACCAGTTTTCTAAGTCTCTCTTATTTTCTGTTACTTATAATTGGTTTTTCTGTGTAAACCTCTGTAACTTTTCTAGGTAGATGAATTACTGTGTACTTTCTCTTGTTTCTATCTGTGACCAATCTTGAGAAACTCATACATTCTCTGTTCATTGTTTCACGGACTTAGAGAACTAAATTTCCTTCGGCGAAAGTGGTGTTTTCACACTGCTAAGTACTGCCAACTCTATCAACAATGTAGGTTTTACCAGTTTTCTCAGTCTCTCTTATTTTCTTGTACTTATACTTGGAATTCTCTGTGTAAACCTCTGTAACTTCTCTAGGTAGATGAATCACTGTGCACTTTCTCTTGTTTCTATCTGTTACCAATCGTGAGAAACTCATACATTCTCTGTTCACTGTTTTACGGACTTAGAGAACTAAATTTCTTTCGGCGAAAGTGCTGTTTTCAGAGTGCTAAGTACTCCCAACGCTATCAACAATGTAGGTTTTAACAGTTTTCTAAGTCTCTCTTATTTTCTTGTACTTATCCTTGGAAATCTCTGTGTAATCCTCTGTAACTTTTCTAGGTAGATGAATCACTGTGTACTTTCTCTTGTTTCTATCTGTTACCAATCTTGAGAAATTCATACATTCTCTGTCCACTGTTTCACGGGCTTAGAGAACTAAATTTCCTTCTGCGAAAGTGGTGTTTTCGCAGTGCTAAGTACTCCCAACTCTATCAACAATGTAGGTTTTACCAGTTTTCTAAGTCTCTCTTATTTTCTTGTACTTATACTTGGAATTCTCTGTGTAAACCTCTGTAACTTTTCTAGGCAGATGAATCACTGCGTACTTTCTCTTCTTTATATCTGTTATCAATCTTGAGAAACTCATACATTCTCTTTTCACTGTATCCCAGTCTTAGAGAAGTAGATTTCTTTAAGCGAAAGTGCTGTTTTCACAGTGCTAAGTACTCCCAACTCTATCCACAATGTAGGTTTTACCAGTTTTCTAAATCTCTCTTATTTTTTGTACTTATACATGGAATTCTCTGAGTAAACTTCTGTTACTTCTCTAGGTAGATGAATCACTGTATACTTTCTCTTGTTTCTATCTGTTACCAATCTGGAGAAACTCATACATTCTCTGTTTACTGTTTCCCAGTGTTAGAGAAGTAGATTTCTTTCTGGGAAAGTGCTGTTTTCACAGTGCTAAGTACTCCCAACTCTATCAACAATGTAGATTTTACCAGTTTTCTAAGTCTGTCTTATTTTCTTGTACTTATACTTCGAATTCTCTGTGTAAACCTCTGTAACTTTTCTAGGTAGATGAATCACTGTGTACTTTCTCTTGTTTCTATCTGTTATCAATCTTGATGAAGTGATACATTCTCTTTTCACTGTTTCACGGACTTACAAAACTAAATTTCTTTCGGCGAAAGTGCTGTTTTCACAGTGCTAAGTACTCCCAACTCTATCAACCATGTAGGTTTTACCAGTTTTCTAAGTCTCTCTTATTTTCTTCTACTTATACATGTACTTCTCTGTGTGAACTTCTGTAACATCTCTAGGTAGATGAATCACTGTGTACTTTCTCTTGTTTCTATATGTTACCAATCTTGAGAAACTCATACATTCTCTGTTCACTGTTTCCCAGTGTTAGAGAAGTAGATTTCTTTCTGCGAAAGTGCTGTTATCACAGTGCTAAGTACTCCCAAATCTATCCACAATGTAGGTTTTACCAGTTTTCGAAGTCTCTCTTATTTTCTTGTACTTATACATGGAATTCTCTGTGTAAACTTCTGTAACTTCCCTAGGTAGATGAATCACTGTGTACTTTCTCCTGTTTCTATCTGTTACCAATCTTGAGAAACTCATACTTACTCTGTTCACTGTTTCCCAGTGTTAGAGAAGTAGATTTCTTTTTGCGAAACTGCTGTTTTCACAGTGCTAAGTACTCCCAACTCTATCAACAATGTAGGTTTTCCCAGTTTTCTAAGTCTCTCTTGTTTTCTTGTATTATACTTGGAATTCTTTGTGTAAACTTCTGTCACTTCTCTAGGTAGATGAATCACTGTGTACTTTCTCTTCTTTCTATCTGTTACCAATTTTGAGAGACTCATACATTCTCTGTTCACTGTTTCACGGACTTAGAGAACTAAATTTCCTACGGCGAAAGTGCTGTTTTCACAGTGCTAAGTACTCCCAACTCTATCAACAATGTAGGTTTTACCAGTTTTCTAAGTCTCCCTTATTTTCTTCTACTTATACTTGGAATTCTCTGTGTAAACCTCTGTAACTTTTCTAGGTAGATGAATCACAGTGTACTTTCGCTTGTTTCTATCTGTTACCAAACATGAGAAACTCATACATTCTCTGTTCACTGTTTCACGGACTTAGAGATCTAAACTTCTTTCGACGAAAGTGCTGTTTTCACAGAGCTAAGTACTAACAACTCTATCCACAATGTAGGTTTTACCAGTTTTCTAACTCTCTCTTATTTTTTTGTACTTATACTTGGAATTCTCTGTGTAAACCTCTGTAGCTTTTCTAGGTAGATGAATCACTGCGTACTCTCTCTTGTTTCTATCTGTTACCAATCTTGAGAAACTCATACATTCTCTGTTCACTGTTTTACGGACTTATAGAACTAAATTTCTTTTGGCGAAAGTGCTGTTTTCACAGTGCTAAGTACTCCCAACTCCATCCACAATGTAGGTTTTACCAGTTTTCTAAATCTCTCTTATTTTCTTGTTCTTATACATGTACTTCTCTTTGTAAACTTCTGTAACTTCTCTAGGTAGATGAATCACTGTGTACTTTCTCCAGTTTCTATCTTGTACCAATCTTGAGAAACTCATACATTCTCTGTTCACTGTTTCCCAGTCTTAGAGAAGTAGATTTCTTTCTGAGAAAGTGCTGCTTTCACAGTGCTAAGTACTCCCAACTCTATCCACCATGTAGGTTTTACCAGTTTTCTAAGTCTCTCTTATTTTCTTGTACTTATACATGTACTTCTCTGTGTAAACTTCTGTAACTTCTCTAGGTATATGAATCACTGTGTACTTTCTCTTGTTTCTATCTGTTACTAATCTTGAGAAACTCATACATTCTCTGTTCACTGTTTCAGGGACTTAGAGAACTAAATTTCTTTCGGCGAAAGTGCTGTTTTCACAGTGCTAAGAACTAACAACTCTATCCACAATGTAGGTTTTACCAGTTTTGTAAGTCTGTCCTATTTTCTTGTACTTATACTTGGAATTCTTTGTGTAAAATTCTGTAACTTCTCTAGGTGGATGAATCACTGTGTACTTTCTCTTGTTTCTATCTGTTACCAATATTGAGAAACTGATACATTCTCTTTTCACTGTTTCACGGACTTAGAAAACTAAATTTCTTTCGGCGAAAGTGCTGTTTTCACAGTGCTAAGTACTCCCAATTCTATCAACAATGTAGGTTTTACCAGTTTTCTAAGTCTCTCTTATTTTCCTGTATTTGTACTTGGAATTCTCTGTGTAAACCTCTGTAACTTTTCTAGGTAGATGAATCACTGTGTACTTTCTCTTGTTTCTATCTGTTACCAATCTTGAGAAACTCATACATTCTCTGTTCTCTGTTTCATGGACTTAGAGAACTAAATTTCTTTCAGCGAAGGTGCTGTTTTCAGAGTGCTAAGTACTCCCAACCCTATCAACAATGTAGGTGTTAACAGTTTTCTAAGTCTCTCTTATTTTCTTGTAATTATACTTGGAATTCTCTGTGTAAACCTCTGTAACTTTTCTAGGTAGATGAATCACTGTGTACTTTCTCTTGTTTCTATCTGTTACCAATCTTGAGAAACACATACATTCTCTGTTCACTGTTTCACGGACTTAGAGAAATAAATTTCTTACGGCGAAGGTGCTGTTTTCAGAGTGCTAAGTACTCCCAACGCTATCAACTATGTAGGTTTTACCAGTTTTCTAAGTCTCTCTTATTTTCCTGTATTTATACTTGGAATTCTCTGTGTAAACCTCTGTAACTTTTCTAGGTAGATGAATCACTGTGTACTTTCTCTTGTTTCTATCTGTTACCAATCTTGAGAAACTCATACATTCTCTGTTCTCTGTTTCATGGACTTAGAGAACTAAATTTCTTTCAGCGAAGGTGCTGTTTTCAGAGTGCTAAGTACTCCCAACCCTATCAACAATGTAGGTGTTAACAGTTTTCTCAGTCTCTCTTATTTTCTTGTAATTATACTTGGAATTCTCTGTGTAAACCTCTGTAACTTTTCTAGGTAGATGAATCACTGTGTACTTTCTCTTGTTTCTATCTGTTACCAATCTTGAGAAACACATACATTCTCTGTTCACTGTTTCACGAACTTAGAGAAATAAATTTCTTACGGCGAAGGTGCTGTTTTCAGAGTGCTAAGTACTCCCAACGCTATCAATTATGTAGGTTTTACCAGTTTTCTAAGTCTCTCTTATTTTCTTGTAATTATATTTGAAATTCTCTGTGTAAACCTCTGTAACTTTTCTAGGTAGTTGAATCACTGTGTACTTTCTCTTGTTTCTATCTGTTACCAATCTTGAGAAACTCATACATTCTCTGTTCACTGTTTCCCAGTGTTAGAGAAGTAGATTTCTTTCTGCGAAAGTGCTGTTTTCACAGTGCTAAGTACTCCCAACTCTATGCACAATGTAGGTTTTAACAGTTTTGTAAGTCTCTCTTATTTTCTTGTACTTATACTTGGAATTCTCTGTGTAAACCTCTGTAACTTCTCTAGTTAGATGAATCACTGTGTACTTTCTCTTGTTTCTATCTGTTACCGATCTTGAGAAACTCGTACATTCTCTGTTCACTGTTTCACGGACTTACAGAACTACATTTCTTTTGGCGAAAGTGTTGTTTTCACAGTGCTAAGTACTCCCAACTCTATCAACAATGTAGGTTTTACCAGTTTTCTAAGTCTCTCTTATTTTCTTGTACTTATACTTGGAATTCTCTGTGTAAACCTCTGTAACTTTTGTAGGTAGATGAATCACTGTGTACTTTCTCTTGTTTCTATCTGTTACCAATCTTGAGAAACTCATACATTCTCTGTTCACTGTTTCGCAGACTTAGAGAACTAAATTTCTTTCGGCGAAAGTGCTGTTTTCACAGTGCTAAGTACTCCCAACTCTATCAACTATGTAGGTTTTACCAGTTTTCTAAGTCTCTCTTATTTTCTTGTACTTATACTTGGAATTCTCTGTGTAAACCTCTGTAACTTCTCTAGGTAGATGAATCACTGTGTACTTTCTCTTGTTTCTACCTGTTACGAATCTTGAGAAACTGATACATTCTCTTTTCACTGTTTCTCGGACTTAGAGAACTAAATTTCTTTCGGCGAAAGTGCTGTTTTCACAGTGCTAAGTACTCCCAACTCTATCAACAATGTAGGTTTTACCAGTTTTCTAAGTCTCTCTTATTTTCTTGTACTTATTCTTGGAATTCTCTGTGTAAACCTCTGTAACTTTTCTAGGTAGGTGAATCACTGTGTACTTTCTCTTGTTTCTATGTGTTAGCAATCTTGAGAAACTCGTACATTCTCTGTTCACTGTTTCCCAGTGTTAGAGAAGTAGATTTCTTTCTGTGAAAGTGCTGTTTTCACAGTGCTAAGTACTCCCAACTGTATCAACAATGTAGGTTTTACGAGTTTTCTAAGTCTCTCTTATTTTCTTGTACTTATCCTTGGAATTCTCTGTGTAAACCTCTGTAACTTTTCTAGGTAGATGAATCACTGTGTACTTTCTCTTGTTTCCATCTGTTACCAATCTTGAGAAACTCATACATTCTCTGTTCACTGTTTCACGGACTTAGAGAACTAACTGTCCTACGGCGAAAGTGCTGTTTTCACAGTGCTAAGTACTCCCAACTCTATCAACAATGTAGGTTTTACCAGTTTTCTAAGTCTCTCTTATTTTCTTGTACTTATACTTGGAATGCTCTGTGTAAACCCCTGTAACTTTTGTAGGTAGATGAATCACTGTGTACTTTCTCTTGTTTCTATCTGTTACCAATCTTGAGAAACTCATACATTCTCTGTTCACTGTTTCGCAGACTTAGAGAACTAAATTTCTTTCGGCGAAAGTGCTGTTTTCACAGTGCTAAGTACTCCCAACTCTATCAACAATGTAGGTTTTACCAGTTTTCTAAGTCTCTCTTATTTTCTTGTACTTATACTTGGAATTCTCTGTGTAAACCTCTGTAACTTCTCTAGGTAGATAAATCACTGTGTACTTTCTCTTGTTTCTATCTGTTACCAATCTTGAGAAACTGATACATTCTCTTTTCACTGTTTCTCGGACTTAGAGAACTAAATTTCTTTCGGCGAATGTGCTGTTTTCACAGTGCTAAGTACTCCCAACTCTATCAACAATGTAGGTTTTACCAGTTTTCTAAGTCTCTCTTATTTTCTTGTACTTATCCTTGGAATTCTCTGTGTAAACCTCTGTAACTTTTCTAGGTAGATGAATCACTGTGTACTTTCTCTTGTTTCTATCTGTTACCAATCTTGAGAAACTCATACATTCTCTGTTCACTGTTTCACGGACGTACAGAACTAAATTTCCTTCGGCGAAAGTGCTGTTTTCTCAGTGCTAAGTACTCCCAACTCTATCAACAATGTAGGTTTTACCAGTTTTCTAAGTCTCTCTTATTGTCTTTTACTTATACTTGGAATTCTCTGTGTAAACCTCTGTAACTTTTCTAGGTAGATGAATCACTGTGTACTTTCTCTTGTTTCTATCTGTTACCAATCTTGAGAAACTCATACATTCTATGTTCACTGTTTCCCAGTGTTAGAGAAGTAGATTTCTTTGTGCGAAAGTGCTGTTTTCACAGTGCTAAGTACTCCCAACTCTATCCACAATGTAGGTTTTACCAGTTTTCTAAGTCTCTCTTATTTTCTTTTACTTATACTTGGAATTCTCTGTGTAAACCTCTGTAACTTCTCTAGGTAGATGAATCACTGTGTACTTTCTCTTGTTTCTATCTGTTACCAATCTGGAGAAACTCATACATTCTCTGTTTACTGTTTCCCAGTCTTAGAGACGTAGATTTCTTTCTGGGAAAGTGCTGTTTTCACAGTGCTAGGTACTCCCAACTCTATCCACAATGTAGGTTTTACCAGTTTTCTAAGTCTCTCTTATTTTCTTGTACTTATACATGGAATTCTCCGAGTAAACTTCTGTAACCTCTCTAGGGAGATGAATCACTGTGTACTTTCTCTTGTTTCTATCTGTTACCAATCTTGAGAAACTCATACATTCTCTGTTCACTGTGTCCCAATCTTTGAGAAGTAGATTTCTTTCTGCGAAAGTGCTGTTTTCACAGTGCTAAGTACTCCCAACTCTATCCACAATGTAGGTTTTACCAGTTTTCTAAGTCTCTCTTATTTTCTTGTACTTATCCTTGGAATTCTCTGTGTAAACCTATGTAACTTCTCTAGGTAGATGAATCACTGTGTACTTTCTCTTGTTTCTATCTGTTACCAATCTGGAGAAACTCATACATTCTCTGTTCACTGCTTCCCAGTCTTAGAGAAGTAGATTTCTTTCTGGGAAAGTGCTGTTTTCACAGTGCTTAGTACTCCCAACTCTATCAACAATGTAGGTTTTACCAGTTTTCTAAGTCTATCTTATTTTCTTGTACTTATACATGGAATTCTCTGAGTAAACTTCTGTAACTTCTCTAGGTAGGTGAATCACTGTGTACTTTCTCTTGTTTCTATCTGTTACCAATCTTGAGAAACTCATACATTCTCTGTTCACTGTTTCCCAGTGTTAGAGAAGTAGATTTCTTTCTGGAAAAGTTCTGTTTTCACAGTGCTAAGTACTCCCAACTCTATCAACAATGTAGGTTTTACCAGTTTTCTAAGTCTCTCTTATTTTCTTGTACTTATACTTGGAATTCTCTGTGTAAACCTCTGTAACTTTTCTAGGTAGATGAATCACTGTGTACTTTCTCTTGTTTCTATCTGTTACCAATCTTGAGAAACTCATACATTCTCTGTTCCCTGTTTCGCGCACTGAGAGAACTAAATTTCTTTCGGCGAAAGTGCTGTTTTCACAGTGCTAAGTACTCCCAACTCTATCAGCAATGTAGATTTTACCAGTTTTCTAAGTCTCTCTTATTTTCTTGTACTTATACTTCGAATTCTCTGTGTAAACCTCTGTAACTTTTCTAGGTAGATGAATCACTGTGTACTTTCTCTTGTTTCTATCTGTTATCAATCTTGATGAAGTGATACATTCTCTTTTCACTGTTTCACGGACTTACAAAACTAAATTTCTTTCGGCGAAAGTGCTGTTTTCACAGTGCTAAGTACTCCCAACTCTATCAACCATGTAGGTTTTACCAGTTTTCTAAGTCTCTCTTATTTTCTTGTACTTATACATGTACTTCTCTGTGTAAACTTCTGTAACATTTCCAGGTAGATGAATCACTGTGTACTTTCTCTTGTTTCTATATGTTACCAATCTTGAGAAACTCATACATTCTCTGTTCACTGTTTCCCAGTGTTAGAGAAGTAGATTTCTTTCTGCGAAAGTGCTGTTATCACAGTGCTAAGTACTCCCAAATCTATCCACAATGTAGGTTTTACCAGTTTTCTAAGTCTCTCTTATTTTCTTGTACTTATACATGGAATTCTCTGTGTAAACTTCTGTAACTTCCCTAGGTAGATGAATCACTGTGTACTTTCTCCTGTTTCTATCTGTTACCAATCTTGAGAAACTCATACATTCTCTGTTCACTGTTTCCCAGTGTTAGAGAAGTAGATTTCTTTCTGCGAAACTGCTGTTTTCACAGTGCTAAGTACTCCCAACTCTATCAACAATGTAGGTTTTCCCAGTTTTCTAAGTCTCTCATGTTTTCTTGTACTTATACTTGGAATTCTCTGTGTAAACCTCTGTAAATTTTCTAGGTAGATGAATCACCGTGTACTTTCTCTTGTTCCTATCTGTTACCAATCTTGAGAAACTGATACATTCTCTGTTCACTGTTTCACGGACTTAGAAAACTAAATTTCCTTCGGAGAAAGTGCTGTTTTCACAGTGCTAAGTACTCCCAACTCTATCCACAATGTAGGCTTTACCAGTTTTCTAAGTCTCTCTTATTTCTTGTACTTATACTTGGAATTCTCTGTGTAAACTTCTGTAACTTCTCTAGGTAGATGAATCACTGTGTACTTTCTCTTGTTTCTATCTGTTACCAATCTTGAGGAACTCATACATTCTCTGTTCACTGTTTCACGGACTTACAGAACTAAATTTCCTTCGGCGAAAGTGCTGTTTTCACAGTGCTAAGTACTCCCAACTCTATCAACAATGTAGGTTTTCCCAGTTTTCTAAGTCTCTCTTATTTTCTTGTACTTGTACTTGGAATTCTCTGTGGAAACCTCTGTAACTTTTCTAGGTAGATCAATCACTGTGTACTTTCTCTTGTTTCTATCTGTTACCAATCTTGAGAAACTCATACATTCTCTGTTGACTGTTTCTCAGTCTTAGAGAAGTAGATTTCTTTCTGCGAAACTGCTGTTTTCACAGTGCTAAGTACTCCCAACTCTATCAACAATGTAGGTTTTACCAGTTTTCTAAGTCTCTCTTGTTTTCTTGTACTTATACTTGGAATTCTCTGTGTAAACCTCTGTAACTTTTCTAAGTAGATGAAACACCGTGTACTTCCTCTTGTTCCTATCTGTTACCAATCATGAGAAACTCATACATTCTCTGTTCAGTGTTTAACGGTCTTAGAGAACTAACTTTCCTACGGCGAATGTGCTGTTTTCACAGTGCTAAGTACTCCCAACTCTATCAACAATGTAGGTTTTACCAGTTTTCTAAGTCTCTCTTTTTTTCTTGTACTTATACTTGGAATTCTCTGTGTAAACCTCTGTAACTTTTCTAGGTAGATGAATCACTGTGTAGTTTCTCTTGTTTCTATCTGTTACCAATCTTGAGAAACTGATACATTCTCTTTTCACTGTTTCACGGACTTACAAAACTAAATTTCTTTCGGCGAATGTGCCGTTTTCACAGTGCTAAGTACTCCCAACTCTATCAACAATGTAGGTTTTACCAGTTTTCTAAGTCTCTCTTATTTTCTTGTACTTATACATGTACTTCTCTGTGTAAACTTCTGTAACATCTCTAGGTAGATGAACCACTGTGTACTTTCTCTTGTTTCTATATGTTACCAATATTGAGAAACTCATACATTCTCTGTTCACTGTTTCCCAGTGTTAGAGAAGTAGATTTCTTTCTGCGAAAGTGCTGTTATCACAGTGCTAAGTACTCCCAAATCTATCCACAATGTAGGTTTTCCCAGTTTTCTAAGTCTCTCTTATTTTCTTGTACTTATACTTGGAATTCTCTGTGTAAACCTCTGTAACTTTTCTAGGTAGATGAATCACTGTGTACTTTCTCTTGTTTCTATCTGTTACCAATCTTGATGAAGTGATACATTCTCTTTTCACTGTTTCACGGACTTACAAAACTAAATTTCTTTCGGCGAAAGTGCTGTTTTCACAGTGCTAAGTACTCCCAACTCTATCAACATTGTAGGTTTTACCAGTTTTCTAAGTCTCTCTTATTTTCTTGTACTTATACATGTACTTCTCTGTGTAAACTTCTGTAACATCTCTAGGTAGATGAATCACTGTGTACTTTCTCTTGTTTCTATATGTTACCAATCTTGAGAAACTCATACATTCTCTGTTCACTGTTTCCCAGTGTTAGAGAAGTAGATTTCTTTCTGCGAAAGTGCTGTTATCACAGTGCTAAGTACTCCCAAATCTATCCACAATGTAGGTTTTACCAGTTTTCTAAGTCTCTCTTATTTTCTTGTACTTATACATGGAATTCTCTTTGTTAACTTCTGTATCTTCTCTAGGTAGATGAATCACTGTGTACTTTCTCTAGTTTCTATCTGTTACCAATCTTGAGAAACTCATACATTCTCTGTTCACTGTTTCCCAGTGTTAGAGAAGTAGATTTCTTTTTGCGAAAGTGCTGTTTTCACAGTGCTAAGTACACCCAACTCTGTCAACAGTGTAGGTTTTGCCAGTTTTCTAAGTCTCTCTTATTTTCTTTTACTTATACTTGGAATTCTCTCTGTAAACCTCTTTAACTTTTCTAGGTTGATGAATCACTGTGTACTTTCTCTTGTTTCTATCAGTTACCAATCTTGAGAAACTCATACATTCTCTGTTCACTGTTTCACGGACTTAGAGAACTAAATTTTTTTCGGGGAAAGTGCTGCTTTCACAGTGCTAAGTACTCCCAACTCTATCCACAGTGTAGGTTTTACCAGTTTTCTAAGTCTCTCTTATTTTCTTGTACTTATACTTGGAATTCTCTGTGTAAACCTCTGTAACTTTTCTAGGTAGATGAATCTCTGTGTACTTTCTCTTGTTTCTATCTGTTACCAATCTTGAGAAACTGATACATTCTCTTTTCACTGTTTCAGGGACTTAGAAAACTAAATTTCTTTCGGCGAAAGTGCTGTTTTCACAGTGCTAAGTACTCCAAACTCTATCCACAATGTAGGTTTTACCAGTTTTCTAAGTCTCTCTTATTTTCTTGTACTTATACTTGGAATTCTCTGTGTAAACCTCTGTAACTTTTCTAGGTAGATGAATCACTGTGTACTTTCTCTTCTTTTTATCTGTTACCAATCTTGAGAAACTCATACATTCTCTGTTCACTGTTTCACGGACTTAGATAACTAAATTTCCTACGGCGAAAATGCTGTTTTCACAGTGCTAAGTACTCCAAACTCTATCAACAATGTAGGTTTTACCAGTTTTCTAAGTCTCTCTTATTTTCTTGTACTTATGCTTGGAATTCTCTGTGTAAACCTCTGTAAGTTTTCTAGGTAGATGAATCACTGTGTACTTTCTCTTGTTTCTATCTGTTACCAATCTTGAGAAACTCATACATTCTCTGTTCAATGTTTAACGGACTTAGAGAACTAAGTTTCCGACGGCGAAAGTGCTGTTTTCACAGTGCTAAGTACTCCCAACTCTGTCAACAATGTAGGTTTTACCAGCTTTGTAAGTCTCTCTTATTTTCTTGTACTTATACTTGGAATTCTCTGTGTAAACCTCTGTAACTTTTCTAGGTAGATGAATCACTGTGTACGTTCTCTTGTTTCTATCTGTTACCAATCTTGAGAAACTCATACATTCTCTGTTCACTGTTACCCAGTGTTAGAGAAGTACATTTCCTTCTGGGAAAGTGCTGTTTTCACAGTGGTAAGTACTCCCAATTCTATCAACAATGTAGGTTTTACCAGTTTTCTAAGTCTCTCTTATTTTCTTGTACTTATACTTGAAATTCTCTGTGTAAACCTCTGTAACTTTTCTAGGTAGATGAATCACTGCGTACTTTCTCTTGTTTCTATCTGTTACCAATCTTGAGAAACTCATACATTCTCTGTTCACGGTTTCCCAGTCTTAGAGAAGTAGATTTCTTTCGGCGAACGTGCTGTTTTCACAGTGCTAAGTACTCCAACTCTATCCACAATGTAAGTTTTACCAGTTTTCTAAGTCTCTCTTATTTTCTTGTACTTATACATGTACTTCTCTGTGTAAACTTCTGTAACATCTCTAGGTAGATGAACCACTGTGTACTTTCTCTTGTTTCTATATATTACCAATCTTGAGAAACTCATACATTCTCTGTTCACTGTTTCCCAGTGTTAGAGAAGTAGATTTCTTTCTGCGAAAGTGCTGTTATCACAGTGCTAAGTACTCCCAAATCTATCCACAATGTAGGTTTAACCAGTTTTCTAAGTCTCTCTTATTTTCTTGTACTTATACTTGGAATTCTCTGTGTAAACCTCTGTAACTTTTCTAGGTAGATGAATCACTGTGTACTTTCTCTTGTTTCTATCTGTTACCAATCTTGAGAATCTCATACATTCTCTGTTCACTGTTTCCCAGTGTTAGAGAAGTAGATTTCTTTTTTTCGAAAGTGCTGTTTTCACAGTGCTAAGTACTCCCAACTCTATCAACAATGTAGGTTTTCCCAGTTTTCTAAGTCTCTCTTATTTTCTTGTACTTATACTTGGAATTCTTTGTGTAAACCTCTGTAACTTTTCTAGGTAGATGAATCATTGTATACTTTCTCTTGCTTCTATCTGTTACCAATCTTGAGAAACTCATACATTCTCTGTTCACTGTTTCACGGACTTAGAGAACTAAATTTTTTTCGGGGAAAGTGCTGTTTTCACGGTGCTAAGTACTCCCAACTCTATCAGCAATGTAGATTTTACCAGTTTTCTAAGTCTCTCTTATTTTCTTGTACTTATACTTCGAATTCTCTGTGTAAACCTCTGTAACTTTTCTAGGTAGATGAATCACTGTGTACTTTCTCTTGTTTCTATCTGTTATCAATCTTGATGAAGTGATACATTCTCTTTTCACTGTTTCACGGACTTACAAAACTAAATTTCTTTCGGCGAAAGTGCTGTTTTCACAGTGCTAAGTACTCCCAACTCTATCAACCATGTAGGTTTTACCAGTTTTCTAAGTCTCTCTTATTTTCTTGTACTTATACATGGAATTCTCTTTGTTAACTTCTGTATCTTCTCTAGGTAGATGAATCACTGTGTACTTTCTCTAGTTTCTATCTGTTACCAATCTTGAGAAACTCATACATTCTCTGTTCACTGTTTCCCAGTGTTAGAGAAGTAGATTTCTTTTTGCGAAAGTGCTGTTTTCACAGTGCTAAGTACACCCAACTCTGTCAACAGTGTAGGTTTTGCGAGTTTTCTAAGTCTCTCTTATTTTCTTGTACTTATACTTGGAATTCTCTCTGTAAACCTCTTTAACTTTTCTAGGTTGATGAATCACTGTGTACTTTCTCTTGTTTCTATCAGTTACCAATCTTGAGAAACTCATACATTCTCTGTTCACTGTTTCACGGACTTAGAGAACTAAATTTTTTTCGGGGAAAGTGCTGCTTTCACAGTGCTAAGTACTGCCAACTCTATCCACAGTGTAGGTTTTACCAGTTTTCTAAGTCTCTCTTATTTTCTTGTACTTATACTTGGAATTCTCTGTGTAAACCTCTGTAACTTTTCTAGGTAGATGAATCTCTGTGTACTTTCTCTTGTTTCTATCTGTTACCAAACTTGAGAAACTGATACATTCTCTTTTCACTGTTTCAGGGACTTAGAAAACTAAATTTCTTTCGGCGAAAGTGCTGTTTTCACAGTGCTAAGTACTCCAAACTCTATCCACAATGTAGGTTTTACCAGTTTTCTAAGTCTCTCTTATTTTCTTGTACTTATACTTGGAATTCTCTGTGTAAACCTCTGTAACTTTTCTAGGTAGGTGAATCACTGTGTACTTTCTCTTCTTTTTATCTGTTAGCAATCTTGAGAAACTCATACATTCTCTGTTCACTGTTTCACGGACTTAGATAACTAAATTTCCTACGGCGAAAATGCTGTTTTCACAGTGCTAAGTACTCCAAACTCTATCAACAATGTAGGTTTTACCAGTTTTCTAAGTCTCTCTTATTTTCTTGTACTTATGCTTGGAATTCTCTGTGTAAACCTCTGTAAGTTTTCTAGGTAGATGAATCACTGTGTACTTTCTCTTGTTTCTATCTGTTACCAATCTTGAGAAACTCATACATTCTCTGTTCAATGTTTAACGGACTTAGAGAACTAAGTTTCCGACGGCGAAAGTGCTGTTTTCACAGTGCTAAGTACTCCCAACTCTGTCAACAATGTAGGTTTTACCAGCTTTGTAAGTCTCTCTTATTTTCTTGTACTTATACTTGGAATTCTCTGTGTAAACCTCTGTAACTTTTCTAGGTAGATGAATCACTGTGTACGTTCTCTTGTTTCTATCTGTTACCAATCTTGAGAAACTCATACATTCTCTGTTCACTGTTACCCAGTGTTAGAGAAGTACATTTCCTTCTGGGAAAGTGCTGTTTTCACAGTGGTAAGTACTCCCAATTCTATCAACAATGTAGGTTTTACCAGTTTTCTAAGTCTCTCTTATTTTCTTGTACTTATACTTGAAATTCTCTGTGTAAACCTCTGTAACTTTTCTAGGTAGATGAATCACTGCGTACTTTCTCTTGTTTCTATCTGTTACCAATCTTGAGAAACTCATACATTCTCTGTTCACGGTTTCCCAGTCTTAGAGAAGTAGATTTCTTTCGGCGAACGTGCTGTTTTCACAGTGCTAAGTACTCCAACTCTATCCACAATGTAAGTTTTACCAGTTTTCTAAGTCTCTCTTATTTTCTTGTACTTATACATGTACTTCTCTGTGTAAACTTCTGTAACATCTCTAGGTAGATGAACCACTGTGTACTTTCTCTTGTTTCTATATATTACCAATCTTGAGAAACTCATACATTCTCTGTTCACTGTTTCCCAGTGTTAGAGAAGTAGATTTCTTTCTGCGAAAGTGCTGTTATCACAGTGCTAAGTACTCCCAAATCTATCCACAATGTAGGTTTAACCAGTTTTCTAAGTCTCTCTTATTTTCTTGTACTTATACTTGGAATTCTCTGTGTAAACCTCTGTAACTTTTCTAGGTAGATGAATCACTGTGTACTTTCTCTTGTTTCTATCTGTTACCAATCTTGAGAAACTCATACATTCTCTGTTCACTGTTTCCCAGTGTTAGAGAAGTAGATTTCTTTTTTTCGAAAGTGCTGTTTTCACAGTGCTAAGTACTCCCAACTCTATCAACAATGTAGGTTTTCCCAGTTTTCTAAGTCTCTCTTATTTTCTTGTACTTATACTTGGAATTCTCTGTGTAAACCTCTGTAACTTTTCTAGGTAGATGAATCATTGTATACTTTCTCTTGCTTCTATCTGTTACCAATCTTGAGAAACTCATACATTCTCTGTTCACTGTTTCACGGACTTAGAGAACTAAATTTTTTTCGGGGAAATTGCTGTTTTCACAGTGCTAAGTACTCCCAACTCTATCAGCAATGTAGATTTTACCAGTTTTCTAAGTCTCTCTTATTTTCTTGTACTTATACTTCGAATTCTCTGTGTAAACCTCTGTAACTTTTCTAGGTAGATGAATCACTGTGTACTTTCTCTTGTTTCTATCTGTTATCAATCTTGATGAAGTGATACATTCTCTTTTCACTGTTTCACGGACTTACAAAACTAAATTTCTTTCGGCGAAAGTGCTGTTTTCACAGTGCTAAGTACTCCCAACTCTATCAACCATGTAGGTTTTACCAGTTTTCTAAGTCTCTCTTATTTTCTTGTACTTATACATGTACTTCTCTGTGTAAACTTCTGTAACATTTCCAGGTAGATGAATCACTTTGTACTTTCTCTTGTTTCTATATGTTACCAATCTTGAGAAACTCATACATTCTCTGTTCACTGTTTCCCAGTGTTAGAGAAGTAGATTTCTTTCTGCGAAAGTGCTGTTATCACAGTGCTAAGTACTCCCAAATCTATCCACAATGTAGGTTTTACCAGTTTTCTAAGTCTCTCTTATTTTCTTGTACTTATACATGGAATTCTCTGTGTAAACTTCTGTAACTTCCCTAGGTAGATGAATCACTGTGTACTTTCTCCTGTTTCTATCTGTTACCAGTCTTGAGAAACTCATACATTCTCTGTTCACTGTTTCCCAGTGTTAGAGAAGTAGATTTCTTTCTGCGAAACTGCTGTTTTCACAGTGCTAAGTACTCCCAACTCTATCAACAATGTAGGTTTTCCCAGTTTTCTAAGTCTCTCATGTTTTCTTGTACTTATACTTGGAATTCTCTGTGTAAACCTCTGTAAATTTTCTAGGTAGTTGAATCACCGTGTACTTTCTCTTGTTCCTATCTGTTACCAATCTTGAGAAACTGATACATTCTCTGTTCAC
This sequence comes from Heterohyrax brucei, assembly GCA_028571685.1. Classification (NCBI taxonomy): domain Eukaryota; kingdom Metazoa; phylum Chordata; class Mammalia; order Hyracoidea; family Procaviidae; genus Heterohyrax; species Heterohyrax brucei. The sequence continues at coordinate 74,742,524 of CM053158.1, forward strand.
TGATTCACGGACTTAGAAAACTAAATTTCCTTCGGCGAAAGTGCTGTTTTCACAGTGCTAAGTACTCCCAACTCTATCCACAATGTAGGCTTTACCAGTTTTCTAAGTCTCTCTTATTTCTTGTACTTATACTTGGAATTCTCTGTGTAAACTTCTGTAACTTCTCTAGGTAGATGAATCACTGTGTACTTTCTCTTGTTTCTATCTGTTACCAATCTTGAGGAACTCATACATTCTCTGTTCACTGTTTCACGGACTTACAGAACTAAATTTCCTTCGGCGAAAGTGCTGTTTTCACAGTGCTAAGTACTCCCAACTCTATCAACAATGTAGGTTTTCCCAGTTTTCTAAGTCTCTCTTATTTTCTTGTACTTATACTTGGAATTCTCTGTGGAAACCTCTGTAACTTTTCTAGGTAGATCAATCACTGTGTACTTTCTCTTGTTTCTATCTGTTACCAATCTTGAGAAACTCATACATTCTCTGTTGACTGTTTCTCAGTCTTAGAGAAGTAGATTTCTTTCCGCGAAACTGCTGTTTTCACAGTGCTAAGTACTCCCAACTCTATCAACAATGTAGGTTTTACCAGTTTTCTAAGTCTCTCTTGTTTTCTTGTACTTATACTTGGAATTCTCTGTCTAAACCTCTGTAACTTTTCTAAGTAGATGAAACACCGTGTACTTCCTCTTGTTCCTATCTGTTACCAATCATGAGAAACTCACACATTCTCTGTTCAGTGTTTAACGGTCTTAGAGAACTAACTTTCCTACGGCGAATGTGCTGTTTTCACAGTGCTCAGTACTCCCAACTCTATCAACAATGTAGGTTTTACCAGTTTTCTAAGTCTCTCTTTTTTTCTTGTACTTATACTTGGAATTTTCTGTGTAAACCTCTGTAACTTTTCTAGGTAGATGAATCACTGTGTAGTTTCTCTTGTTTCTATCTGTTACCAATCTTGAGAAACTGATACATTCTCTTTTCACTGTTTCACGGACTTACAAAACTAAATTTCTTTCGGCGAATGTGCCGTTTTCACAGTGCTAAGTACTCCCAACTCTATCAACAATGTAGGTTTTACCAGTTTTCTAAGTCTCTCTTATTTTCTTGTACTTATACATGTACTTCTCTGTGTAAACTTCTGTAACATCTCTAGGTAGATGAACCACTGTGTACTTTCTCTTGTTTCTATATGTTACCAATCTTGAGAAACTCATACATATTCTGTTCACTGTTTCCCAGTGTTAGAGAAGTAGATTTCTTTCTGCGAAGGTGCTGTTATCACAGTGCTAAGTACTCCCAAATCTATCCACAATGTAGGTTTTCCCAGTTTTCTAAGTCTCTCTTATTTTCTTGTACTTATACTTGGAATTCTCTGTGTAAACCTCTGTAACTTTTCTAGGTAGATGAATCACTGTGTACTTTCTCTTGTTTCTATCTGTTACCAATCTTGATGAAGTGATACAATCTCTTTTCACTGTTTCACGGACTTACAAAACTAAATTTCTTTCGGCGAAAGTGCTGTTTTCACAGTGCTAAGTACTCCCAACTCTATCAACAATGTAGGTTTTACCAGTTTTCTAAGTCTCTCTTATTTTCTTGTACTTATACATGTACTTCTCTGTGTAAACTTCTGTAACATCTCTAGGTAGATGAATCACTGTGTACTTTCTCTTGTTTCTATATGTTACCAATCTTGAGAAACTCATACATTCTCTGTTCACTGTTTCCCAGTGTTAGAGAAGTAGATTTCTTTCTGCGAAAGTGCTGTTATCACAGTGCTAAGTACTCCCAAATCTATCCACAATGTAGGTTTTACCAGTTTTCTAAGTCTCTCTTATTTTCTTGTACTTATACATGGAATTCTCTTTGTTAACTTCTGTATCTTCTCTAGGTAGATGAATCACTGTGTACTTTCTCTAGTTTCTATCTGTTACCAATCTTGAGAAACTCATACATTCTCTGTTCACTGTTTCCCAGTGTTAGAGAAGTAGATTTCTTTTTGCGAAAGTGCTGTTTTCACAGTGCTAAGTACACCCAACTCTGTCAACAGTGTAGGTTTTGCCAGTTTTCTAAGTCTCTCTTATTTTCTTGTACTTATACTTGGAATTCTCTCTGTAAACCACTTTAACTTTTCTAGGTTGATGAATCACTGTGTACTTTCTCTTGTTTCTATCAGTTACCAATCTTGAGAAACTCATACATTCTCTGTTCACTGTTTAACGGACTTAGAGAACTAAATTTTTTTCGGGGAAAGTGCTGCTTTCACAGTGCTAAGTACTCCCAACTCTATCCACAGTGTAGGTTTTACCAGTTTTCTAAGTCTCTCTTATTTTCTTGTACTTGTACTTGGAATTCTCTGTGTAAACCTCTGTAAATTTTCTAGGTAGATGAATTACTGTGTACTTTCTCTTGTTTATATCTGTTATCAATCTTGAGATACTCATACATTCTCTGTTCACTGTTTCCCAGTCTTAGAGAAGTAGATTTCTTTAAGCGAAAGTGCTGTTTTCACAGTGCTAAGTACTCCCAACACTATCCACAATGTAGGTTTTACCAGTTTTCTAAGTCTCTCTTATTTTCTTCTACTTATAAATGTACTTCTCTTTGTTAACTTCTATATCTTCTCTAGGTAGATTAATCACTGTGTACTTTCTCTAGTTTCTATCTGTTACCAATCTTGAGAAACTCACACATTCTCTGTTCACTGTTTCCCAGTGTTAGAGAAGTAGATTTCTTTTTTTCGAAAGTGCTGTTATCACAGTGCTAAGTACTCCCAAATCTATCCACAATGTAGGTTTTACCAGTTTTCTAAGTCTCTCTTATTTTCTTGTACTTATACTTGGAATTCTCTGTGTAAACCTCTGTAACTTCTCTAGGTAGATGAATCACTGTGTACTTTCTCTTGTTTCTATCTGTTACCAATCTTGAGAAACTCATACATTCCCTGTTCACTGTTTCCCAGTGTTAGAGAAGTAGATTTCTTTTTTTCGAAAGTGCTGTTTTCACAGTGCTAAGTACTCCCAACTTTATCAACAATGTAGGTTTTCCCAGTATTCTAAGTCTCTCTTATTTTCCTGTACTTATACTTGGAATTCTCTGTGTAAACCTCTGTAACTTTTCTAGGTAGATGAATCACTGTGTACTTTCTCTTGCTTCTATCTGTTACCAATCTTGAGAAACTCATACATTCTCTGTTCACTGTTTCCCAGTCTTAGAGAAGTAGATTTCTTTAAGCGAAAGTGCTGTTGTCACAGTGCTAAGTACTCCCAACTCTATCCACAATGTAGGTTTTAACAGTTTTCTAAATGTCTCTTATTTTTTGTACTTATACATGGAATTCTCTGAGTAAACTTCTGTAACTTCTCTAGGTAGATGAATCACTGTATACTTTCTCTTGTTTCTATCTGTTACCAATCTTGAGAAACTCATACATTCTCTGTTTACTGTTTCCCAGTGTTAGAGAAGTAGATTTCTTTCTCGGAAAGTGCTGTTTTCACAGTGCTAAGTACTCCCAACTCTATCAACAATGTAGATTTTACTAGTTTTCTAAGTCTCTCTTATTTTCTTGTACTTATCCTTGGAATTCTCTGTGTAAACCTCTGTAACTTTTCTAAGTAGATGAATCACTGTGTACTTTCTCTTGTTTCTATCTGTTACCAATCTTGAGAAACTGATACATTCTCTTTTCACTGTTTCAGGGACTTAGAAAACTAAATTTCTGTCGGCGAAAGTGCTGTTTTCACAGTGCTAAGTACTCCCAACTCTATCCACAATGTAGGTTTTACCAGTTTTCTAAGTCTCTCTTATTTTCTTGTACTTATCCTTGGAATTCTCTGTGTAAACCTCTGTAACTTTTCTAGGTAGATGAATCACTGTGTACTTTCTCTTGTTTCTATCTGTTACCAATCTTGATAAAGTGATACATTCACTTTTCACTGTTTCACGGACTTACAAAACTAAATTTCTTTTGGCGAAAGTGCTGTTTTCACAGTGCTAAGTACTCCCAACTCTATCAACAATGTAGGTTTTACCAATTTTCTAAGTCTCTCTTATTTTCTTGTACTTATACTTGGAATTCTCTGTGTAAACCTCTGTAACTTTTCTAGGTAGATGAATCACTGTGTACTTTCTCTTCTTTCTATCTGTTACCAATCTTGAGAAACTCATACATTCTCTGTTCACTGTTTCACGGACTTAGATAACTAAATTTCCTACGGCGAAAATGCTGTTTTCACAGTGCTAAATACTCCAAACTCTATCAACAATGTAGGTTTTACCAGTTTTCTAAGTCTCTCTTATTTTCTTGTACTTATCCTTGGAATTCTCTGTGTAAACCTCTGTAAGTTTTCTAGGTAGATGAATCACTGTGTACTTTCTCTTGTTTCAATCTGTTACCAATCTTGAGAAACTCATACATTCTCTGTTCACTGTTTAACGGACTTAGAGAACTAACTTTCCTACGGCGAAAGTGCTGTTTTCACAGTGATAAGTACTCCCAACTCTGTCAACAATGTAGGTTTTACCAGCTTTGTAAGTCTCTCTTATTTTCTTGTACTTATACTTGGAATTCTCTGTGTAAACCTCTGTAACTTTTCTAGGTAGATGAATCACTGTGTACTTTCTCTTGTTTCTATCTGTTACCAATCTTGATAAAGTGATACATTCTCTTTTCACTGTTTCACGGACTTACAAAACTAAATTTCTTTCGCCGAAAGTGCTGTTTTCACAGTGCTAAGTACTCCCAACTCTATCAACAATGTAGGTTTTACCAGTTTTCTAAGTCTCTCTTATTTTCTTGTACTTATACTTGGAATTCTCTGTGTAAACCTCTGTAACTTTTCTAGGTAGATGAATCACTGTGTACTTTCTCTTCTTTCTATCTGTTACCAATCTTGAGAAACTCATACATTCTCTGTTCACTGTTTCACGGACTTAGAGAACTAAATTTCCTACGGCGAAAATGCTGTTTTCACAGTGCTAAGTACTCCAAACTCTATCAATAGTCTAGGTTTTACCAGTTTTCTAAGTCTCTCTTATTTTCTTGTACTTATGCTTGGAATTCTCTGTGTAAACCTCTGTAAGTTTTCTACGTAGATGAATCACTGTATACTTTCTCTTGTTTCTATCTGTTACCAATCTTGAGAAACTCATACATTCTCTGTTCACTGTTTCACGGACTTAGAGAACTAACTTTCCTACGGCGAAAGTGCTGTTTTCACAGTGCTAAGTACTCCCAACTCTGTCAATAATGTAGGTTTTACCAGCTTTGTAAGTCTCTCTTATTTTCTTGTACTTATACTTGGAATTCTCTGTGTAAACCTCTGTAACTTTTCTAGGTAGATGATTCACTGTGTACGTTCTCTTGTTTCTATCTGTTACGAATCTTGAGAAACTCATACATTCTCTGTTCACTGATACCCAGTGTTAGAGAAGTAGATTTCCTTCTGGGAAAGTGCTGTTTTCACAGTGCTAAGTACTCCCAATTCTATCAACAATGTAGGATTTACCAGTTTTGTAAGTCTCTCTTATTTTCTTGTACTTATACTTGAAATTCCCTGTGTAAACCTCTGTAACTTTTCTAGGTAGATGAATCACTGCGTACTTTCTATTGTTTCTATCTGTTACCAATCTTGAGAAACTCATACATTCTCTGTTCACGGTTTCCCAGTCTTAGAGAAGTAGATTTCTTTCGGCGAACGTGATGTTTTCACAGTGCTAACTACTCCATCTCTATCCACAATATAAGTTTTACCAGTTTTCTAAGTCTCTCTTATTTTCTTGTACTTATACATGTACTTCTCTGTGTAAACTTCTGTAACATCTCTAGGTAGATGAACCACTGTGTACTTTCTCTTGTTTCTATATGTTACCAATCTTGAGAAACTCATACATTCTCTGTTCACTGTTTCCCAGTGTTAGAGAAGTAGATTTCTTTCTGCGAAAGTGCTGTTATCACAGTGCTAAGTACTCCCAAATCTATCCACAATGTAGGTTTTACCAGTTTTCTAAGTCTCTCTTATTTTCTTGTACTTATACTTGGAATTCTCTGTGTAAACCTCTGTAACTTTTCTAGGTAGATGAATCACTGTGTACTTTCTCTTGTTTCTATCTGTTACCAATCTTGAGAAACTCATACATTCTCTGTTCACTGTTTCCCAGTGTTAGAGAAGTAGATTTCTTTTTTTCGAAAGTGCTGTTTTCACAGTGCTAAGTACTCCCAACTCTATCAACAATGTAGGTTTTCCCAGTTTTCTAAGTCTCTCTTATTTTCTTGTACTTATACTTGGAATTGTCTGTGTAAACCTCTGTAACTTTTCTAGGTAGATGAATCACTGTGTACTTTCTCTTGTTTCTATCTGTTACCAATCTTGATGAAGTGATACATTCTCTTTTCACTGTTTCACGGACTTACAAAACTAAATTTCTTTCGGCGAAAGTGCTGTTTTCACAGTGCTAAGTACTCCCAACTCTATCAACAATGTAGGTTTTACCAGTTTTCTAAGTCTCTCTTATTTTCTTGTACTTATACATGTACTTCTCTGTGTAAACTTCTGTAACATCTCTAGGTAGATGAATCACTGTGTACTTTCTCTTGTTTCTATATGTTACCAATCTTGAGAAACTCATACATTCTCTGTTCACTGTTTCCCAGTGTTAGAGAAGTGGATATCTTTCTGCGAAAGTGCTGTTATCACAGTGCTAAGTACTCCCAAATCTATCCACAATGTAGGTTTTACCAGTTTTCTAAGTCTCTCTTATTTTCTTGTACTTATACATGGAATTCTCTTTGTTAACTTCGGTATCTTCTCTAGGTAGATGAATCACTGTGTACTTTCTCTAGTTTCTATCTGTTACCAATCTTGAGAAACTCATACATTCTCTGTTCACTGTTTCCCAGTGTTAGAGAAGTAGATTTCTTTTTGCGAAAGTGCTGTTTTCACAGTGCTAAGTACACCCAAGTCTATCAACAGTGTAGGTTTTGCCAGTTTTCTAAGTCTCTCTTATTTTCTTGTACTTATACTTGGAATTCTCTCTGTAAACCTCTTTAACTTTTCTAGGTTGATGAATCACTGTGTACTTTCTCTTGTTTCTATCAGTTACCAATCTTGAGAAACTCATACATTCTCTGTTCACTGTTACCCAGTGTTAGAGAAGTAGATTTCCTTCTGGGAAAGTGCTGTTTTCACAGTGCTAAGTACTCCCAATTCTATCAACAATGTAGGATTTACCAGTTTTGTAAGTCTCTCTTATTTTCTTGTACTTATACTTGAAATTCCCTGTGTAAACCTCTGTAACTTTTCTAGGTAGATGAATCACTGCGTACTTTCTCTTGTTTCTATCTGTTACCAATCTTGAGAAACTGATACATTCTCTGTTCACGGTTTCCCAGTCTTAGAGAAGTAGATTTCTTTCGGCGAACGTGATGTTTTCACAGTGCGAAGTACTCCATCTCTATCCACAATATAAGTTTTACCAGTTTTCTAAGTCTCTCTTATTTTCTTGTACTTATGCATGTACTTCTCTGTGTAAACTTCTGTAACATCTCTAGGTAGATGAACCACTGTGTACTTTCTCTTGTTTCTATATGTTACCAACCTTGAGAAACTCATACATTCTCTGTTCACTGTTTCCCAGTGTTAGAGAAGTAGATTTCTTTCTGCGAAACTGCTGTTTTTACAGTGCTAAGTACTCCCAACTCTATCAACAATGTAGGTTTTCCCAGTTTACTAAGTCTCTCTTGTTTTCCTGTACTTATACTTGGAATTCTCTGTGTAAACCTCTGTAAATTTTCTAGGTAGATGAATTACTGTGTACTTTCTCTTGTTTATATCTGTTATCAATCTTGAGAAACTCATACATTCTCTGTTCACTGTTTCCCAGTCTTAGAGAAGTAGATTTCTTTAAGCGAAAGTGCTGTTTTCACAGTGCTAAGTACTCCCAACACTATCCACAATGTAGGTTTTACCAGTTTTCTAAGTCTCTCTTATTTTCTTGTACTTATAAATGTACTTCTCTTTGTTAACTTCTGTATCTTCTCTAGGTAGATGAATCACTGTGTACTTTCTCTAGTTTCTATCTGTTACCAATCTGGAGAAACTCACACATTCTCTGTTCACTGTTTCCCAGTGTTAGAGAAGTAGATTTCTTTTTTTCGAAAGTGCTGTTTTCACAGTGCAAAGTACTCCCAACTCTATCAACAATGTAGGTTTTCCCAGTTTTCTAAGTCTCTCTTATTTTCTTGTACTTATACTTGGAATTCTCTGTGTAAACCTCTGTAACTTTTCTAGGTATATGAATCACTGTGTACTTTCTCTTGTTTCTATCTGTTACCAATCTTGAGAAACTCATACATTCTCTGCTGACTGTTTCCGAGTCTTAGAGAAGTAGATTTCTTTCCGCGAAACTGCTGTTTTCACAGTGCTAAGTACTCCCAACTCTATCAACAATGTAGGTTTTACCAGTTTTCTTAGTCTCTCTTGTTTTCTTGTACTTACACTTGGAATTCTCTGTGTAAACCTCTGTAACTTTTCTAAGTAGATGAAACACCGTGTACTTCCTCTTGTTCCTATCTGTTACCAATCTTGAGAAACTCATACATTCTCTGCTCACTGTTTCACGGACTTACAGAACTGAATTTGCTTCGGCGAAAGTGCTGTTTTCACAGTGCTAAGTACTCCCAACTCTATCAACAATGTAGGTTTTACCAGTTTTCTAAGTCTCTCTTATTTTCTTGTACTTATACATGTACTTCTCTGTGTAAACTTCTGTAACATCTCTAGGTAGATGAATCACTGTGTACTTTCTCTTGTTTCTATCTGTTACCAATCTTGAGAAACTCATACATTCTCTGTTCACTGTTTCCCAGTGTTAGCGAAGTAGATTTCTTTCGGCGAAAGTGCTGTTTTCACAGTGCTAAGTACTCCCAAATCTATCCACAATGTAGGTTTTACCAGTTTACTAAGTCTCTCTTATTTTCTTGTACTTATACATGGAATTCTCTGTGTAAACCTCTGTAACTTCCCTAGGTAGATGAATCACTGTGTTCTTTCTCCTGTTTCTATCTGTTACCAATCTTGAGAAACTCATACATTCTCTGTTCACTGTTTCCCAGTCTTGGAGAAGTAGATTTCTTTTTTTCGAAAGTGCTGTTTTCACAGTGCTAAGTACTCCCAACTCTATCCACAATGTAGGTTTTACCAGTTTTCTAAGTCTCTCTTATTTTCTTGTACTTATACTTGGAATTCTCTGTGTAAACCTCTGTAACTTTTCTAGGTAGATGAATCACTGTGTACTTTCTCTTCTTTCTATCTGTTACCAATCTTGAGAAACTCATACATTCTCTGTTCACTGTTTCACGGACTTAGATAACTAAATTTCCTACGGCGAAAATGCTGTTTTCACAGTGCTAAGTACTCCAAACTCTATCAACAATGTAGGTTTTACCAGTTTTCCAAGTCTCTCTTATTTTCTTGTACTTATGCTTGGAATTCTCTGTGTAAACCTCTGTAAGTTTTCTAGGTAGATGAATCACTGTGTACTTTCTCTTGTTTCAATCTGTTACCAATCTTGAGAAACTCATACATTCTCTGTTCACTGTCTAACGGACTTAGAGAACTAACTTTCCTACGGCGAAAGTGCTGTTTTCACAGTGGTAAGTACTCCCAACTGTGTCAACAATGTAGGTATTTCCAGCTTTGTAAGTCTCTCTTATTTTCTTGTACTTATACTTGGAATTCTGTGTGTAAACCTCTGTAACTTTTCTAGGTAGATGAATCACTGTGTACTTTCTCTTGTTTCTGTTACCAATCTTGAGAAACTCACACATTCTCTGTTCACTGTTACACGGACTTAGAGAACTAAATTTCTTTCGGTGAAAGTGCTGTTTTTACAGTGCTAAGTACTCCCAACTCTATGAACAATGTAGGTTTTGCCAGTTTTCTAAGTCTCTCTTATTTTCCTGTACTTATACTTGGAATTCTCTCTGTAAACCTCTGTAACTTCTCTAGGTAGATGAATCACTGTGTACTTTCTCTTGTTTCTATCTGTTACCAATCTTCAGAAATTCATACGTTCTCTGTTCACTGTTACAGGGACTTAGAGAACTAAATTTCCTTCGGCGAAAGTGCTGTTTTCACAGTGCTAAGAACTCCCAACTCTATCAACAATGTAGGTTTTACCAGTTTTCTAAGTCTCTCTTATTTTCTTGTACTTATACTTGGAATTCTCTCTGTAAACCTCTGTAACTTTTCTAGGTAGATGAATCACTGTGTAGTTTCTCTTGTTTCTATCTGTTACCAATCTTGAGAAACTGATACATTCTCTTTTCACTGTTTCACGGACTTAGAAAACTAAATTTCTTTCGGCGAAAGTGCCGTTTTCACAGTGCTAAGTACTCCCAACTCTATCAACAATGTAGGTTTTACCAGTTTTCTAAGTCTCTCTTATTTTCTTGTACTTATACATGTACTTCTCTGTGTAAACTTCTGTAACATCTCTAGGTAGATGAACCGCTGTGTACTTTCTCTTGTTTCTATATTTTACCAATCTTGAGAAACTCATACATTCTCTGTTCACTGTTTCCCTGTGTTAGAGAAGTAGATTTCTTTCTGCGAAAGTGCTGTTATCACAGTGCTAAGTACTCCCAAATCTATCCACAATGTAGGTTTTACCAGTTTTCTAAGTCTCTCTTATTTTCTTGTACTTATACTTGGAATTCTCTGTGTAAACCTCTGTAACTTTTCTAGGTAGATGAATCACTGTGTACTTTCTCTTGCTTCTATCTGTTACCAATCTTGAGAAACTCATACATTCTCTGTTCACTGTTTCACGGACTTAGAGAACTAAATTTTTTTCGGGGAAAGTGCTGTTTTCACAGTGCTAAGTACTCCCAACTCTATCCACAATGTAGGTTTTACCAGTTTTCTAAGTCTCTCTTATTTTCTTGTACTTATCCTTGGAATTCTCTGTGTAAACCTCTGTAACTTCTCTAGGTAGATGAATCACTGCGTACTTTCTCTTGTTTATATCTGTTATCAATCTTGAGAAACTCATACATTCTCTGTTCACTGTTTCCCAGTCTTAGAGAAGTAGATTTCTTTAAGCGAAAGTGCTGTTGTCACAGTGCTAAGTACTCCCAACTCTATCCACAATGTAGGTTTTACCAGTTTTCTAAATCTCTCTTATTTTTTGTACTTATACATGGAATTCTCTGAGTAAACTTCTGTAACTTCTCTAGGTAGATGAATCACTGTATACTTTCTCTTGTTTCTATCTGTTACCAATCTTGAGAAACTCATACATTCTCTGTTCACTGTTTCCCAGTGTTAGAGAAGTAGATTTCTTTCTGGGAAAGTGCTGTTTTCACAGTGCTAAGTACTCCCAACTCTATCAACAATGTAGATTTTACTAGTTTTCTAAGTCTCTCTTATTTTCTTGTACTTATCCTTGGAATTCTCTGTGTAAACCTCTGTAACTTTTCTAGGTAGATGAATCACTGTGTACTTTCTCTTGTTTCTCTCTGTTACCAATCTTGAGAAACTGATGCATTCTCTTTTCACTGTTTCAGGGACTTAGAAAACTAAATTTCTTTCGGCGAAAGTGCTGTTTTCACAGTGCTAAGTACTCCCAACTCTATCCACAATGTAGGTTTTACCAGTTTTCTAAGTCTCTCTTATTTTCTTGTACTTATCCTTGGAATTCTCTGTGTAAACCTCTGTAACTTTTCTAGGTAGATGAATCACTGTGTACTTTCTCTTGTTTCTATCTGTTACCAATCTTGATAAAGTGATACATTCACTTTTCACTGTTTCACGGACTTACAAAACTAAATTTCTTTCGGCGAAAGTGCTGTTTTCACAGTGCTAAGTACTCCCAACTCTATCAACAATGTAGGTTTTACCACTTTTCTAAGTCTCTCTTATTTTCTTGTAGTTATACTTGGAATTCTCTGTGTAAACCTCTGTAACTTTTCTAGGTAGATGAACCACTGTGTACTTTCTCTTCTTTCTATCTGTTACCAATCTTGAGAAACTCATACATTCTCTGTTCACTGTTTCACGGACTTAGATAACTAAATTTCCGACGGCGAAAATGCTGTTTTCACAGTGCTAAGTACTCCAAACTCTATCAACAATGTAGGTTTTACCAGTTTTCTAAGTCTCTCTTATTTTCTTGTACTTATGCTTGGAATTCTCTGTGTAAACCTCTGTAAGTTTTCTAGGTAGATGAATCACTGTGTACTTTCTCTTGTTTCAATCTGTTACCAATCTTGAGAAACTCATACATTCTCTGTTCACTGTTTATCGGACTTAGAGAACTAACTTTCCTACGGCGAAAGTGCTGTTTTCACAGTGCTAAGTACTCCCAATTCTGTCAACGATGTAGGTATTTCCAGCTTTGTAAGTCTCTCTTATTTTCTTGTACTTATACTTGGAATTCTGTGTGTAAACCTCTGTAACTTTTCTAGGTAGATGAATCACTGTGTACTTTCTCTTGTTTCTATCTGTTACCAATCTTGAGAAACTCACACATTCTCTGTTCACTGTTACACGGACTTAGAGAACTAAATTTCTTTCGGTGAAAGTGCTGTTTTTACAGTGCTAAGTACTCCCAACTCTATGAACAATGTAGGTTTTGCCAGTTTTCTAAGTCTCTCTTATTTTCTTGTACTTATACTTGGAATTCTCTCTGTAAACCTCTGTAACTTCTCTAGGTAGATGAATCACTGTGTACTTTCTCTTGTTTCTATCTGTTACCAATCTTCAGAAATTCATACGTTCTCTGTTCACTGTTTCAGGGACTTAGAGAACTAAATTTCCTTCGGCGAAAGTGCTGTTTTCACAGTGCTAAGTACTCCCAACTCTATCAACAATGTAGGTTTTACCAGTTTTCTAAGTCTCTCTTATTTTCTTTTACTTATACTTGGAATTCTCTGTGTAAACCTCTGTAACTTCTCTAGGTAGATGAATCACTGTGTACTTTCTCTTCTTTCTATCTGTTACCAATCTTAAGGAACTCATACATTCTCTGTTCACTGTTTCCCAGTCTTAGAGAACTAGATTACTTTCTACGAAAGTGCTGTTTTCACAGTGATAAGGACTCCCAACTCTATCAACAATGTAGGTTTTAATAGTTTTCTAAGTCTCTCTTATTGTCTTGTACTTATACTTGTAATTCTCTGTGTAAACCTCTGTAAGTTTTCTAGGTAGATGAATCACTGTGTACTTTCTCTTGTTTCTGTCTGTTACCAATCTTGAGAAACTCATACATTCTCTGTTCACTGTTTCCCAGTGTTAGAGAAGTAGATTTCTTTCTGCGAAAGTGCTGTTTTCACAGTGCTAAGTACTCCCAACTCTATCAACAATGTAGGATTTACCAGTTTTCTAAGTCTCTCTTATTTTTTTGTACTTATCCTTGGAATTCTTTGTGTAAACTTCTGTAACTTCTCTAGGTAGATGAATCGCTGTGTAATTTCTCTTGTTTCTATCTGTTACCAATCTTGAGAAACTCATACATTCTCTGTTCACTGTTTAACGGTCTTAGAGAACTAACTTTCCTACGGCGAATGTGCAGTTTTCACAGTGCTAAGTACTCCCAACTCCATCAACAATGTAGGTTTTACCAGTTTTCTAAGTCTCTCTTATTTTCTTGTACTTATACTTGGAATTCTCTCTGTAAACCTCTGTAACTTTTCTAGGTAGATGAATCGCTGTGTAGTTTCTCTTGTTTCTATCTGTTACCAATCTTGAGAAACTGATACATTCTCTTTTCACTGTTTCACGGACTTAGAAAACTAAATTTCTTTCCGCGAAAGTGCTGTTTTCACAGTGCTAAGTACTCCCAACTCTATCAGCAATGTAGGTTTTACCGGTTTTCTAAGTCTCTCTCTTATTTTCTTGTACTTATACTTGGAATTCTCTGTGTAAACCTCTGTAACTTTTCTAAGTAGATGAATCACCGTGTACTTTCTCTTGTTCCTATCTGTTACCAATCATGAGAAACTCATACATTCTATGTTCACTGTTTCACGGACTTAGAAAACTAAATTTCCTTCGGCGAAAGTGCTGTTTTCACAGTGCTAAGTACTCCCAACTCTATTCATAATGTAGGTTTTACCAGTTTTCTAAGTCTCTCTTATTTTCTTGTACTTATACTTGGAATTCTCTGTGTAAACTTCTGCAACTTCTCTAGGTAGATGAATCACTGTGCACTTTCTCTTGTTTCTATCTGTTACCAATCTTGAGAAACTCATACATTCTCTGCTCACTGTTTCACGGACTTACAGAACTAAATTTCCTTCGGCGAAAGTGCTGTTTTCACAGTGCTAAGTACTCCCAACTCTATCAACAATGTAGGTTTTAACAGTTATCTAAGTCTCTCTTATTTTCTTGTACTTATACTTGGAATTCTCTGTGTAAACCTCTGTAACTGTTCTAGGTAGATGAATCAATGTGTGCTTTCTCTTGTTTCTATCTGTTACCAATCTTGAGAAACTCATACATTCTCTGTTCACTATTTCCCAGTCTTAGAGGAGTAGATTTCTTTCTGCGAAAGTGCTGTTTTCACAGTGTTAAGTACTCCCAACTCTATCAACAATGTAGGTTTTACCAGTTTTCTAAGTCTCTCTTATTTTCTTGTACTTATACTTGGTTTTCTCTGTGTAAACCTCTGTATCTTTTCTAGGTAGATGAATCACTGTGTACTTTCTCTTGTTTCTATCGGTTACCAATCTTGAGAAACTCATACATTCTCTCTTCACTGTTTCCCAGTGTTAGAGAAGTACATTTCTTTCTTCGAAAGTGCTGTTTTCACAGTGCTAAGTACTCCCAACTCTATCAACAATGTAGGTTTTAACAGTTCTCTAAGTCTCTCTTATTTTCTTGTACTTATACTTGGAATTCTCTGTGTAAACCTCTGTAACTGTTCTAGGTAGATGAATCCATGTGTACTTTCGTTTGTTTCTATCTGTTACCAATCTTGAGAAACTCATACATTCTCTGTTCACTGTTTCCCAGTCTTAGAGAAGTAGATTTCTTTCTGCGAAAGTGCTGTTTTCACAGTGCTAAGTACTCCCAATTCTATCAACAATGTAGGTTTTACCAGTTTTCTAAGTCTCTCTTATTTTCTTGTACTTATACTTGGAATTCTCTGTGTAAACCTCTGTAACTTTTCTAGGTAGATGAATCACTGAGTACTTTCTCTTGTATCTATCTGTTACCAATCTTGAGAAACTCATACATTCTCTGTTCACTGTTTCACGGACTTAGAGAACTAAATTTCTTTCGGCGAAAGTGTTGTTTTCACAGTGCTAAGTACTCCCAACTCTATCAACAATGTAGGTTTTACCATTTTTCTAAGTCTCTCTTATTTTCTTGTACTTATACTTGGAATTCTCTTTGTAAAACTCTGTAACTTTTCTAGGTAGATGAATCACTGTGTACTTTCTCTTGTTTCTATCTGTTACCAATCTTGAGAAAGTCAAACATTCTCTGTTCACTGTTTCACGGACTTAGAGAACTAAATTTCTTTCGGCGAAAGTGCTGTTTTCATAGTGCTAAGTACTCCCAACTCTATCAACAATGTAGGTTTTACCAGTTTTCTAAGTCTCTCTTATTTTCTTGTACTTATCCTTGGAATTCTTTGTGTAAACTTCTGTAACTTCTCTAGGTAGATGAATCACTGTGTGATTTCTCTTGTTTCTATCTGTTACCAATCTTGAGAAACTCATACATTCTCTGTTCACTGTTTAACGGTCTTAGAGAACTAACTTTCCTACGGCGAATGTGCTGTTTTCACAGTGCTAAGTACTCCCAACTCTATCAGCAATGTAGGTTTTACCAGTTTTCTAAGTCTCTCTTATTTTCTTGTACTTATACTTGGAATTCTCTGTGTAAACTTCTGTAACTTTTCCAGGTAGATGAATCACCGTGTACTTTCTCTTGTTCCTATCTGTTACCAATCATGAGAAACTCATACATTCTCTGTTCACTGTTTCACGGACTTACAAAACTAAATTTCCTTCTGTGAAAGTACTGTTTTCACAGTGCTAAGTACTCCCAACTCTATCCACAATGTAGGTTTTACCAGTTTTCTAAGTCTCTCTTATTTTCTTGTACTTATACTTGGAATTCTCTGTGTAAACCTCTGTAACTGTTCTAGGTAGATGAATCAATGTGTACTTTCGCTTGTTTCTATCTGTTACCAATCTTGAGAAACTCACACATTCTCTGTTCACTGTTTCACGGACTTAGAGAACTAAATTTCTTTCGGTGAAAGTGCTGTTTTTACAGTGCTAAGTACTCCCAACTCTATGAACAATGTAGGTTTTGCCAGTTTTCTAAGTTTCTCTTATTTTCTTTTACTTATACTTGGAATTCTCTCCGTAAACCTCTGTAACTTCTCTAGGTAGATGAATCACTGTGTACTTTCTCTTGTTTCTATCTGTTACCAATCTTGAAAAACTCATACATTCTCTGTTCACTGTTTCCCAGTCTTAGAGAAGTAGATTTGTTTCTGCGAAAGTGCTGTTTTCACAGTGCTAAGTACTCCCAAATCTATCAACACTGTAGGTTTTACCAGTTTTCTAAGTGTCTCTTATTTTCTTGTACTTATACTTGGTTTTCTATGTGTAAACCTCTGTAACTTTTCTAGGTAGATGGATCACTGTGTACTTTCTCTTGTTTCTATCTGTTACCAATCTTGAGAAACTCATACATTCTCTGTTCACTGTTTCACGGACTTAGAGAACTAAAGTTCTTTCGGCGAAAGTGCTGTTTTCACAGTGCTAAGCACTCCGAACTGTATCCACAATGTAGGTTTTACCAGTTTTCTCAGTCTCTCTTATTTTCTTGTACTTATCCTTGGAATTCTCTGTGTAAAACTCTGTAACTTTTCTAGGTAGATGAATCACTGTGTACTTTCTCTTGTTTCTATCTGTTACCAATCTTGAGAAACTCATACATTCTCTATTCACTGTTTCACGGATTTAGAGAACTAAATTTCTTTCGGCGAAAATGCTTTTTTCACAGTGCTAAGTACTCCCAACTCTATCAACAATGTAGGTTTTACCAGTTTTCTAAGTCTGTCTTATTTTCTTGTACTTATACTTGGAAATCTCTGTATAAACCTCTGTAACTCTTCTAGGTAGATGAATCACAGTGTAGTTTCTCTTGTTTCTATCTGTTACCAATCTTGAGAAACTCATACATTCTCTTTTCACTGTTTCCCGGACTTAAAAAACTAAATTTCTTTCGGCGAAAGTGCTGTTTTCATAGTGCTAAGTACTCCCAACTCTATCAACAATGTACGTTTTACCAGTTTTCCAAGTCTCTCTTATTTTCTTGTACGTATACTTGGAACTCTCTGTGTAAACCTCTGTAACTTTTCTAGGTAGATGAATCACTGTGTAGTTTCTCTTGTTTCTATCTGTTACCAATCTTGAGAAACTCATACATTCTATGTTCACTGTTTACCAGTCTTAGAGAAGTAGATTTCTTTCTGCGAAAGTGCTGTTTTCACAGTGCTAAGTACTCCCAACTCTATCCACAATGTAGGTTTTACCAGTTTTCTAATTGTCTCTTATTTTCTTGTACTTATACATGGAATTCTCTGAGTAAACATCTGTAACTACTCTAGGTAGATGAATCACTGTGTACTTTCTCTTGTTTCTATCTGTTACCAATCTTGAGAAACTCATACATTCTCTGTTCACTGTTTCACGGACTTACAGAACTAAATTTCCTTCGGCGAAAGTGCTGTTTTCACAGTGCTAAGTACTCCCAACTCTATACACAATGTAGGTTTTACCAGTTTTCTAAGTCTCTCTTACTTTCTTGTACTTATCCTTGGAATTCTCTATGTAAACCTCTTTAACGTTTCTAGGTAGATGAATCACTGTGTACTTTCTCTAGTTTCTATCTGTTACCATTCTTGAGAAACTCATACATTCTCTGTTCACTGTTTCACGGA
Organism: Heterohyrax brucei; assembly: GCA_028571685.1. Classification (NCBI taxonomy): domain Eukaryota; kingdom Metazoa; phylum Chordata; class Mammalia; order Hyracoidea; family Procaviidae; genus Heterohyrax; species Heterohyrax brucei. The sequence continues at coordinate 74,760,491 of CM053158.1, forward strand.
CTTACAGAACTAAATTTCCTTCGGCGAAAGTGCTGTTTTCACAGTGCTAAGTACTCCCAACTCTATACACAATGTAGGTTTTACCAGTTTTCTAAGTCTCTCTTACTTTCTTGTACTTATCCTTGGAATTCTCTGTGTAAACCTCTGTAACTTTTCTAGGTAGATGAATCACTGCGTACTTTCTCTTGTTTCTATCTGTTACCAATCTTGAGAAAGTCATACATTCTCTGTTCACTGTTTCACGGATTTAGAGAACTAAATTTCTTTCGGCGAAAGTGCTTTTTTCACAGTGCTAAGTCCTCCCAACTCTATCAACAATGTAGGTTTTACCAGTTTTCTAAGTCTCTCTTATTTTCTTGTACTTATAGTTGGAATTCTCTGTGTAAACCTCTGTAACTTCTCTAGGTAGATGAATCACTGTGTAGTTTCTCTTTTTTCTATCTGTTACCAATCTTCAGAAACTCATACATTCTCTGTTCACTGATTCTCGGACTTACAGACCTAAATTTCCTTCAGCGAAAGTGCTGTTTTCACAGTGCTAAGTACTCCCAACTCTATCAACAATGTAGGTTTTACCAGTTTTCTAAATCTCTCTTATTTTCTTGTACTTATACTTGGAATTCTCTGTCTAAATCTCTGTAACTATTCTAGGTATATGAATCACTGTGTACTTTCTCTTGTTTCTATCTGTTACCAATCTTGAGAAACTCATACATTCTCTGTTCACTGTTTCACGAACTTAGAGAACTAAATTTCCTTCGGCGAAAGTGCTGTTTTCACAGTACTAAGTACTCCCAACTCTATCCACAATGTAGGTTTTACCAGTTTTCTAAGTCTCTCTTATTTTCTTGTACTTATACTTGGAATTCTCTGTGTAAACCTCTTTAACTTTTCTAGGTAGATGAATCACTGCGTACTTTCTCTTGTTTCTATCTGTTACCAATCTTGAGAAACGCATACATTCTCAGTTCACTGTTTCAGGGACTTAGAGAACTAAATTTCTTTCGGCGAAAGTGCTGTTTTCACAGTGCTAAGTACTCCCAACTCTATCAACAATGTATGTTTTACCAGTTTTCTAAGTCTCTCTTATTTTCTTGAACTTATACTTGAGATTCTTTATGTAAACTTCTGTCACTTCTCTAGGTAGATGAATCACTGTGTACTTTCTCTTGTTTCTATCTGTTACCAATCTTGAGAAACTGATACATTCTCTTTTCACTGTTTCACGGACTTAGAAAACTAAATTTCTTTCGGCGAAAGTGCTGTTTTCACAGTGCTAAGTACCCCCAAATCTATCAACAATGTAGGTTTTAACAGTTTTCTAAGTCTCTCTTATTTTCTTGTACTTATACTTGGAATTCTCTGTGTAAACCTCTGTAACTATTCTAGGTAGATGAATCACTGTGTACTTTCTCTTCTTTCTATCTGTTACAAATCTTGAGAAACTCTTACATTCTCTGTTCACTGTTTCCCAGTGTTAGAGATGTAGATTTCCTTCTGGGAAAGTGCTGTTTTCACAGTGCTAAGTACTCCCAACTCTGTCAACAATGTAGGTTTTACCAATTTTGTAAGTCTCTCTTATTTTCTTGTACTTATACTTGAAATTCTCTGTGTAAACCTCTGTAACTTTTCTAGGTAGATGAATCACTGTGTACTTTCTCTCGTTTCTGTTACCAATCTTGAGAAAATTATATATTCTCGGTTCACTGTTTCACGGACTTAGAGAACTAAATTTCTATCGGTGAAAGTGCTGTTTTCACAGTGCTAAGGACTCCCAACTCTATCAACAATGTAGGTTTTGCCAGTTTTCTAAGTCTCTCTTATTTTCTTGTACTTATACTTGGAATTCTCTGTGTAAACCTCTGTAACTTCTCTAGGTAGATGAATCACTGTGTACTTTCTCTTGTTTCTATCTGTTGCCAACCTGGAGAAACTCATACATTCTCTGTTCACTGTTTCCCAGTCTTAGAGAAGTAGATTTCCTTGTGGGAAAGTGCTGTTTTCACAGTGCTAAGTACTCCCAACTCTATCCACAATGTAGGTTTTACCAGTTTTCTAAGTCTCTCTTATTTTCTTGTACTTATACATGGAATTCTCTGAGTAAACTTCCGTAATTTCTCTATTTAGATGAATCACTGTGTACTTTCTCTTGTTTCTATCTGTTACCAATCTTGAGAAAGTCATACATTCTCTGGTCACTGTTTCACGGACTTAGAGAACTAACTTTCCTACGGCGAAAGTGCTTTTTTCACTGTCCTAAGTACTCCCATCTGTGTCAACAATGTAGGTTTTACCAGTTTTATAAGCCTCTCTTATTTTCTTGTACTTATACTTGGAATTCTCTGTGTAAACCTCTGTAACTATTCTAGGTAGATGAATCACTGTGTTCGTTCTCTTGTTTCTATCTTTTACCAATCTTGAGAAACTCATACATTCTCTGTTCACTGTTTCCCAGTCTCAGAGAAGTAGATTTCTTTCTGGGAAAGTGCTGTTTTCACAGTGCTAAGTACTCCCAACTCTATCAACAATGTAGGTTTTACCAGTTTTCTAAGTCTCTCTTATTTTCTTGTACTTATACTTGGAATTCTCTGTGTAAACCTCTGTAACTTCTCTAGGCAGATGAATCACTGTGTACTTTCTCTTGTTTCTGTTACCAATCTTGAGGAACTCATACATTCTCTGTTTACTGTTTCCCAGTCTTAGAGAACTAGATTTCTTTCTACGAAAGTGCTGTTTTCACAGTGCTAAGTACTCCCAAATCTATCCACAATGTAGGTTTTAGCAGTTTTCTAAGTCTCTCTTATTTTCTTGTACTTATACTTGCTTTTCTCTGTGTAAACCTCTGTAAATTTTCTAGGTAGATGAATCACTGTGTACTTTCTCTTGTTTCTATCTGTTACCAATCTTGAGAAACCCATACATTCTCTGTTCACTGTTTCACGGACTTACAGAACTAAATTTGCTTTCGGCGAAAGTGCTGTTTTCACAGTGCTAAGTAATCCCAACTCTATCCACAATGTAGGTTTTACCAGTTTTCTAAGTCTCTCTTATTTTCTTGTACTTATACATGGAATTCTCTGAGTAAACTTCTGTAACTTCTGTAGGTAGATGAATCACTGTGTACTTTCTCTAGTTTCTATCTGTTACCAATCTTGAGAAACTCATACACTCTCTGTTCACTGTTTCCCAGTGTTAGAGAAGTAGATTTCTTTGTGGGAAAGTGCTGTTTTCACAGTGCTAAGTACTCCCAACTCTATCAACAATGTAGGTTTTACCAGTTTTCTTAGTCTCTCTTATTTTTTTCTACTTACACTTGGAATTCTCTGTGTAAACCTCTGTAACTTTTCTAGGTGGATGAATCACTGTGTACTTTTCTTGTTTCTATCTGTTACCAATCTTGAGAAACTAATACATTCTCTGCTCACTGTTTCAGGGACTTACAGAACTAAATTTCTTTCGGCGAAACTGCTGTTTTCACAGCGCTAAGTACTCCCAACTCTATCAACAATGTAGGTTTTACCAGTTTTCTAAGTCTCTCTTATTTTCTTGTACTTATACTTGGAATTCTTTGTGTAAACTTCTGTAACTTCTCTAGGTAGATGAATCACTGTGTACTTTCTCTTGTTTCTATCTGTTACCAATCTCGAGAAACTCATACATTCTCTGTTCACTGTTTCACTGACTTAGAGAACTAATTTTCCAACGGCGAAAGTGCTGTTTTCACCGTGCTAAGTACTCCCAACTCTATCAACAATGTAGGTTTTACCAGTTTTCTAAGTCTCTCTTATTTTCTTGTACTTATACTTGGAATTCTCTGTGTAAACCTCTGTAACTTTTCTACGTAGATGAATCACTGTGTACTTTCTCTTGTTTCTATCTGTTACCAATCTTGAGAAACTCATACATTCTCTGTTCACTGTTTCACGGACTTAGAGAACTAAATTTCGTTCAGCGAAAGTGCTGTTTTCACAGTGCTAAGTACTCCCAACTCTATCAACAATGTAGGTTTTGCCAGTTTTCTAAGTCTCTCTTATGTTCTTGTACTTATACTTGGAATTCTCTGTGTAAACCTCGGTAACTTTTCTAGGTAGATGAATCACTGTGTACTTTCTCTTGTTTCTATCTGTTACCAATCTTGAGAAAATCATACATTCTCTGTTCACTGTTTTACGGACTTACAGAACTAAATTTCCTTCGGCGAAAGTGCTGTTTTCTCAGTGCTAAGTACTCCCAACTCTATCAATAATGTAGGTTTTACCAGTTTTCTAAGTCTCTCTTATTTCCTTGTACTTATACTTGGAATTCTTTGTGTAAACTTCTGTAACTTCTCTAGGTAGATGAATCACTGTGTACTTTCTCTTGTTTCTATCTGTTACCAATCTTGAGAAACTGATACATTCTCTTTTCACTGTTTCACGGACTTAGAAAACTAAATTTCTTTCGGCGAAAGTGCTGTTTTCACAGTGCTAAGTACCCCCAAATCTATCAACAATGTAGGTTTTAACAGTTTTCTAAGTCTCTCTTATTTTCTTGTACTTATACTTGGAATTCTCTGTGTAAACCTCTGTAACTATTCTAGGTAGATGAATCACTGTGTACTTTCTCTTCTTTCTATCTGTTACAAATCTTGAGAAACTCTTACATTCTCTGTTCACTGTTTCCCAGTGTTAGAGATGTAGATTTCCTTCTGGGAAAGTGCTGTTTTCACAGTGCTAAGTACTCCCAACTCTGTCAACAATGTAGGTTTTACCAATTTTGTAAGTCTCTCTTATTTTCTTGTACTTATACTTGAAATTCTCTGTGTAAACCTCTGTAACTTTTCTAGGTAGATGAATCACTGTGTACTTTCTCTCGTTTCTGTTACCAATCTTGAGAAAATTATATATTCTCGGTTCACTGTTTCACGGACTTAGAGAACTAAATTTCTATCGGTGAAAGTGCTGTTTTCACAGTGCTAAGGACTCCCAACTCTATCAACAATGTAGGTTTTGCCAGTTTTCTAAGTCTCTCTTATTTTCTTGTACTTATACTTGGAATTCTCTGTGTAAACCTCTGTAACTTCTCTAGGTAGATGAATCACTGTGTACTTTCTCTTGTTTCTATCTGTTGCCAACCTGGAGAAACTCATACATTCTCTGTTCACTGTTTCCCAGTCTTAGAGAAGTAGATTTCCTTGTGGGAAAGTGCTGTTTTCACAGTGCTAAGTACTCCCAACTCTATCCACAATGTAGGTTTTACCAGTTTTCTAAGTCTCTCTTATTTTCTTGTACTTATACATGGAATTCTCTGAGTAAACTTCCGTAATTTCTCTAGGTAGATGAATCACTGTGTACTTTCTCTTGTTTCTATCTGTTACCAATCTTGAGAAAGTCATACATTCTCTGGTCACTGTTTCACGGACTTAGAGAACTAACTTTCCTACGGCGAAAGTGCTTTTTTCACTGTCCTAAGTACTCCCATCTGTGTCAACAATGTAGGTTTTACCAGTTTTATAAGCCTCTCTTATTTTCTTGTACTTATACTTGGAATTCTCTGTGTAAACCTCTGTAACTATTCTAGGTAGATGAATCACTGTGTTCGTTCTCTTGTTTCTATCTTTTACCAATCTTGAGAAACTCATACATTCTCTGTTCACTGTTTCCCAGTCTCAGAGAAGTAGATTTCTTTCTGGGAAAGTGCTGTTTTCACAGTGCTAAGTACTCCCAACTCTATCAACAATGTAGGTTTTACCAGTTTTCTAAGTCTCTCTTATTTTCTTGTACTTATACTTGGAATTCTCTGTGTAAACCTCTGTAACTTCTCTAGGCAGATGAATCACTGTGTACTTTCTCTTGTTTCTGTTACCAATCTTGAGGAACTCATACATTCTCTGTTTACTGTGTCCCAGTCTTAGAGAACTAGATTTCTTTCTACGAAAGTGCTGTTTTCACAGTGCTAAGTACTCCCAAATCTATCCACAATGTAGGTTTTAGCAGTTTTCTAAGTCTCTCTTATTTTCTTGTACTTATACTTGCTTTTCTCTGTGTAAACCTCTGTAAATTTTCTAGGTAGATGAATCACTGTGTACTTTCTCTTGTTTCTATCTGTTACCAATCTTGAGAAACCCATACATTCTCTGTTCACTGTTTCACGGACTTACAGAACTAAATTTGCTTTCGGCGAAAGTGCTGTTTTCACAGTGCTAAGTAATCCCAACTCTATCCACAATGTAGGTTTTACCAGTTTTCTAAGTCTCTCTTATTTTCTTGTACTTATACATGGAATTCTCTGAGTAAACTTCTGTAACTTCTGTAGGTAGATGAATCACTGTGTACTTTCTCTAGTTTCTATCTGTTACCAATCTTGAGAAACTCATACACTCTCTGTTCACTGTTTCCCAGTGTTAGAGAAGTAGATTTCTTTGTGGGAAAGTGCTGTTTTCACAGTGCTAAGTACTCCCAACTCTATCAACAATGTAGGTTTTACCAGTTTTCTTAGTCTCTCTTATTTTTTTCTACTTATACTTGGAATTCTCTGTGTAAACCTCTGTAACTTTTCTAGGTGGATGAATCACTGTGTACTTTATCTTGTTTCTATCTGTTACCAATCTTGAGAAACTAATACATTCTCTGCTCACTGTTTCAGGGACTTACAGAACTAAATTTCTTTCGGCGAAACTGCTGTTTTCACAGCGCTAAGTACTCCCAACTCTATCAACAATGTAGGTTTTACCAGTTTTCTAAGTCTCTCTTATTTTCTTGTACTTATACTTGGAATTCTTTGTGTAAACTTCTGTAACTTCTCTAAGTAGATGAATCACTGTGTACTTTCTCTTGTTTCTATCTGTTACCAATCTCGAGAAACTCATACATTCTCTGTTCACTGTTTCACTGACTTAGAGAACTAATTTTCCTACGGCGAAAGTGCTGTTTTCACCGTGCTAAGTACTCCCAACTCTATCAACAATGTAGGTTTTACCAGTTTTCTAAGTCTCTCTTATTTTCTTGTACTTATACTTGGAATTCTCTGTGTAAACCTCTGTAACTTTTCTACGTAGATGAATCACTGTGTACTTTCTCTTGTTTCTATCTGTTACCAATCTTGAGAAACTCATACATTCTCTGTTCACTGTTTCACGGACTTAGAGAACTAAATTTCGTTCAGCGAAAGTGCTGTTTTCACAGTGCTAAGTACTCCCAACTCTATCAACAATGTAGGTTTTGCCAGTTTTCTAAGTCTCTCTTATGTTCTTGTACTTATACTTGGAATTCTCTGTGTAAACCTCGGTAACTTTTCTAGGTAGATGAATCACTGTGTACTTTCTCTTGTTTCTATCTGTTACCAATCTTGAGAAAATCATACATTCTCTGTTCACTGTTTTACGGACTTACAGAACTAAATTTCCTTCGGCGAAAGTGCTGTTTTCTCAGTGCTAAGTACTCCCAACTCTATCAATAATGTAGGTTTTACCAGTTTTCTAAGTCTCTCTTATTTCCTTGTACTTATACTTGGAATTCTTTGTGTAAACTTCTGTAACTTCTCTAGGTAGATGAATCACTGTGTACTTTCTCTTGTTTCTATCTGTTACCAATCTTGAGAAACTCATACATTCTCTATTCACTGTTTCACGGACTTACAGAACTAAATTTCCTTCGGCAAAAGTGCTGTTTTCTCAGTGCTAAGTACTCCCAACTCTATCAACAATGTAGGTTTTACCAGTTTTCTAAGTCTCTCTTATTATCTTGTACTTATACTTGGAATTCTCTGTGTAAACCTCTGTAACTTCTCTAGGTAGATGAATCACTGCGCACTTTCTCTTGTTTCTATCTGTTACCAATCTTGAGAAATTCGTACATTCTCTGTTCACTGTTTCACGGATTTACAGAACTAAATTTCCTTCGGCGAAAGTGCTGTTTTCACAGTGCTAAGTACTCCCAACTCTATCAACAATGTAGGTTTTACCAGTTTTCTAAGTCTCTCTTATTTTCTTGTACTTATACTTGGAATTCTCTGGGTAAACCTCTGTAAGTTTTCTAGGTAGATGAATCACTGTGTACTTTCTCTTGTTTCTATCTGTTACCAATCTTGAGAAATTCGTACATTCTCTGTTCACTGTTTCACGGATTTACAGAACTAAATTTCCTTCGGCGAAAGTGCTGTTTTCACAGTGCTAAGTACTCCCAACTCTATTTTGCCAGTTTTCTAAGTCTCTCTTATTTTCTTGTACTTATACTTGGAATTCTCTCTGTAAACCTCTGTAACTTTCCTAGGTAGATGAATCACTGTGTACTTTCTCTTGTTTCTATCTGTTAGGAATCTTGAGAAACTCATACATTCTCTGTTCACTGTTTCACGGACTTACAGAACTAAATTTCCTCCGCGAAACTGCTGTTTTCTCAGTGCTAAGTACTCCCACCTCTATCCACAATGTAGGTTTTACCATTTTTCTCAGTCTTTCTTATTTTCTTGTACTTATACTTGGAATTCTCTGTGTAAACCTCTGTAACTTTTCTAGGTAGATGAATCACTGTGTACTTTCTCTTGTTTCTGTTACCAATCTTGAGAAAATCATATATTCTCGGTTCACTGTTTCACGGACTTAGAGAACTAAATTTCTATCGGTGAAAGTGCTGTTTTCACAGTGCTAAGGACTCCCAACTCTATCAACAATGTAGGTTTTGCCAGTTTTCTAAGTCTCTCTTATGTTCTTGTACTTATACTTGGAATTCTCTGTGTAAACCTCGGTAACTTTTCTAGGTAGATGAATCACTGTGTACTTTCTCTTGTTTCTATCTGTTACCAATCTTGAGAAAATCATACATTCTCTGTTCACTGTTTTACGGACTTACAGAACTAAATTTCCTTCGGCGAAAGTGCTGTTTTCTCAGTGCTAAGTACTCCCAACTCTATCAATAATGTAGGTTTTACCAGTTTTCTAAGTCTCTCTTATTTTCTTGTACTTATACATGTACTTCTCTGTGTAAACTTCTGTAACTTCTCTAGGTATATGAATCACTGTGTACTTTCTCTTGTTTCTATCTGTTACCAATCCTGAGAAACTCATACATTCTCTGTTCACTGTTTCCCAGTCTTAGAGAAGTAGATTTCTTTCTGCGAAAGTGCTATTTTCACAGTGCTAAGTACTCCCAACTCTATCAACAATGTAGGTTTTACCAGTTTTCTAAGTCTCTCTTATTTTCTTGTACTTATACTTGGTTTTCTCTTTGTAAACCTCCGTAACTTTTCTAGGTAGATGAATCACTGTGTACTTTCTCTTGTTTCTATCTGTTACCAATCTTGAGAAACTCATACATTCTCTGTTCACTGTTTCACGGACTTAGAGAACTAAATTTCTTTCGGCGAAAGTGCTGTTCTCACAGTGCTATGTACTCCCAATTCTATGAACAATGTAGGTTTTACCAGTTTTCTAAGTCTCTCTTATTTTCTTGTACTTATACTTGGAATTCTCTGTGTAAACCTCTGTAATTTTTCTAGGTAGATGAATAACTGTGTACTTTCTCTTGTTTCTATCTGTTACCAATCTTGAGAAACTGATACATTCTCTTTTCACTGTTTCACGGACTTAGAAAACTAAATTTCTTTCGGCGAAAGTGCTGTTTTCACAGTGCTAAGTACCCCCAACTCTATCAACAATGTAGGTTTTAACAGTTTTCTGAGCCTCTCTTATTTTCTTGTACTTATACTTGGAATTCTCTGTGTAAACCTCTGTAACAATTCTAGGTAGATGAATCACTGAGTACTTTCTCTTGTTTCTATCTGTTAAGAATTTTCAAAAACTCATACATTCTCTGTTCTCTGTTTCACGGACTTAGAGAAGTAAATTTCTTTCGGCGAAAGTGCTGTTTTCACAGTGCTAAGTACCCCCAGCTCTATCCACAATGTAGGTTTTACCAGTTTTCTAAGTCTCTCTTATTTTCTTGTACTTATACTTGGAATTCTCTGTGTAAACCTCTGTAACTTCTCTAGGTAGATGAATCACGGTGTACTTTCTCTTGTTTCTGTCTGTTACCAATCTTGAGAAACTCATACATTCTCTGTTCACTGTTTCCCCGTCTTACAGAAGTAGAATTCTTTCTGCGAAAGTGCTGTTTTCACAGTGCTTAGTACTTCCAAGTCTATCCACAATGTAGGTTTTACCAGTTTTCTCAGTCTTTCTTATTTTCTTGTACTTATACTTGGAATTCTCTGTGTAAACCTCTGTAACTTTTCTAGGTAGATGAATCACTGTGTACTTTCTCTTGTTTCTATCTGTTACCAATCTTGAGAAACTCATACATTCTCTGTTCACTGTTTCCCAGTCTTACAGAAGTAGATTTCTTTCGGCGAAAGTGCTGTTTTCACAATGCTAAGTACTCCCAACTCTATCCACAATGTAGGTTTTACCAGTTTTCAAAGTCTCTCTTATTTTCTTGTACTTATACATGTACTTCTATGTGTAAACTACTGTAACTTCTCTAGGTAGATGAATCACTGTGTACTTTCTCTAGTTTCTATCTGTTACCAATCTTGAGAAACACATACATTCCCTGTTCACTGATTCCCAGTCTTAGAGAAGTAGATTTCTTTCTGCAAAAGTGCTGTTTTCACAGTGCTAAGTACTCCCAACTCTATCAACAATGTACGTTTTACCAGTTTTCTAAGTCTCTCTTATTTTCTTGTACTTATCCTTGGAATTCTCTATGTAAACCTCTGTAACTTCTCTAGGTAGATGAATCACTGTGTACTTTCTCGTTTTTCTATCTCTTACCAATCTTGAGAAACTCATACATTTTCTGTTCACTGTCTCACGGACTTAGAGAACTAAATTTCTTTCGGCGAAAGTGCTGTTTTCACAGTGCTAAGTACTCCCAATTCTATCAACAATGTAGGTTTTACCAGTTTTCTAAGTCTCTCTTATTTTCTTGTACTTATACTTGGAATTCTCTTTGTAAACCTCTGTAATTTTTCTAGGTAGATGAATCACTGTGTAAGTTCTCTTGTTTCTATCTCTTACCAATCTTGAGAAACTCATACATTCTCTTTTCACTGTTTCACGGACTTAGAAACTAAATTTCTTTCGGCGAAAGTGCTGTTTTCACAGTGCTAAGTACTCCCAACTCTATCAACAATGTAGGTTTTAACACTTTTCTAAGTCTCTCTTATTTTCTTGTACTTCTACTTGGAATTCTCTGTGTAAACCTCTGTAACTATTCTAGGTAGATGAATCACTGTGTACTTTCTCTTGTTTCTATCTGTTACCCATTTTGAGAAACTCATACATTCTCTGTTCACTGTTTCACGTACTTGGAGAAGTAAATTTCTTTCGGCGAAAGTGCTGTTTTCACAGTGCTAAGTACTCCCTACTCTATCCACAATGTAGGTTTTACCAGTTTTCTAAGTCTCTCTTATTTCCTTGTACTTATACTTGGAATTCTTTGTGTAAACTTCTGTAACTTCTCTAGGTAGATGAATCACTGTGTACTTTCTCTTGTTTCTATCTGTTACCAATCTTGAGAAACTCATACATTCTCTATTCACTGTTTCACGGACTTACAGAACTAAATTTCCTTCGGCAAAAGTGCTGTTTTCTCAGTGCTAAGTACTCCCAACTCTATCAACAATGTAGGTTTTACCAGTTTTCTAAGTCTCTCTTATTATCTTGTACTTATACTTGGAATTCTCTGTGTAAACCTCTGTAACTTCTCTAGGTAGATGAATCACTGTGTACTTTCTCTTGTTTCTATCTGTTACCAATCTTGAGAAATTCGTACATTCTCTGTTCACTGTTTCACGGATTTACAGAACTAAATTTCCTTCGGCGAAAGTGCTGTTTTCACAGTGCTAAGTACTCCCAACTCTATCAACAATGTAGGTTTTACCAGTTTTCTAAGTCTCTCTTATTTTCTTGTACTTATACTTGGAATTCTCTGGGTAAACCTCTGTAAGTTTTCTAGGTAGATGAATCACTGTGTACTTTCTCTTGTTTCTATCTGTTACCAATCTTGAGAAATTCGTACATTCTCTGTTCACTGTTTCACGGATTTACAGAACTAAATTTCCTTCGGCGAAAGTGCTGTTTTCACAGTGCTAAGTACTCCCAACTCTATCAACAATGTAGGTTTTACCAGTTTTCTAAGTCTCTCTTATTTTCTTGTACTTATACTTGGAAATCTCTGTGTAAACCTATGTAACTTCTCTAGGTAGATGAATCACTGTGTACTTTCCCTTGTTTCTATCTGTTGCCAACCTGGAGAAACTCATACATTCTCTGTTCACTGTTTCCCAGTCTTAGAGAAGTAGATTTCTTTGTGGGAAAGTGCTGTTTTCACAGTGCTAAGTACTCCCAACTCTATCCACAATGTAGGTTTTACCAGTTTTCTAAGTCTCTCTTATTTTCTTGTACTTATCCTTGGAATTCTCTATGTAAACCTCTGTAACTTTTCTAGGTAGATGAATCACTGTGTACTTTCTCTTGTTTCCATCTGTTACCAATCTTGAGAAACTCATACATTCTCTGTTCACTGTTTCACGGACTTAGAGAACTAAATTTCTTTCGGCGAAAGTGCTGTTTTCACAGTGCTAAGTACTCCCAATTCTATGAACAGTGTAGGTTTTACTAGGTTTCTAAGTCTCTCTTATTTTCTTGTACTTATACTTGGAATTCTCTGTGTAAACCTCTATAACTTTTCTAGGTAGATGAATCACTGTGTAGTTTCTCTTGTTTCTATCTGTTACCAATCTTGAGAAACTCATACATTCTCTGTTCACTGTTTCACAGACTTACAGAACTAAATTCCTTCGGCGAAAGTGCCGTTTTCTCAGTGCTAAGTACGCCCAACTCTATCAACAATGTAGGTTTTACCAGTTTTCTGAGTCTCTCTTATTTTCTTGTACTTATACTTGGAATTCTCTGTGTAAACCTCTGTAACTTCTCTAGGTAGATGAATCACTGTGTACTTTCTCTTGTTTCTATCTGTTACCAATCTTGAGAAATTCGTACATTCTCTGTTCACTGTTTCACGGACTTACAGAACTAAATTTCCTTCGGCGGAAGTGCTGTTTTCACAGTACTGTGTACTCCCAACTCTATCAACAATGTAGGTTTTACCAGTTTTCTAAGTCTCTCTTATTTTCTTGTACTTATACTTGGAATTCTCTGTGTAAACCTCTGTAACTTTTCAAGGTAGATGAATAACTGTGTAGTTTCTCTTGTTTCTATCTGTTACCAATCTTGAGAAACTGATACATTCTCTTTTCACTGTTTCACGGACTTAGAAAACTAAATTTCTTTCGGCGAAAGTGCTGTTTTCACAGTGCTAAGTACCCCCAACTCTATCAACAATGTAGGTTTTAACAGTTTTCTAAGTCTCTCTTATTTTCTTGTACTTATACTTGGAATTCTCTGTGTAAACCTCTGTAACTATTCTAGGTACATGAATCACTGTGTACTTTCTCTTGTTTCTATCTGTTACCAATCTTGAGAAACTCTTACATTCTCTGTTCACTGTTTCCCAGTGTTAGAGATGTAGATTTCCTTCTGGGAAAGTGCTGTTTTCACAGTGCTAAGTACTCCCAACTCTGTCAACAATGTAGGTTTTACCAATTTTGTAAGTCTCTCTTATTTTCTTGTACTTATACTTGAAATTCTCTGTGTAAACCTCTGTAACTTTTCTAGGTAGATGAATCACTGTGTACTTTCTCTTGTTTCTGTTACCAATCTTGAGAAAATCATATATTCTCGGTTCACTGTTTCACGGACTTAGAGATCTAAATTTCTATCTTTGAAAGTGCTGTTTTCACAGTGCTAAGGACTCCCAACTCTATCAACAATGTAGGTTTTGCCAGTTTTCTAAGTCTCTCTTATTTTCTTGTACTTATACTTGGAATTCTCTGTGTAAACCTCTGTAACTTCTCTAGGTAGATGAATCACTGTGTACTTTCTCTTGTTTCTATCTGTTGCCAACCTGGAGAAACTCATACATTCTCTGTTCACTGTTTCCCAGTCTTAGAGAAGTAGATTTCCTTGTGGGAAAGTGCTGTTTTCACAGTGCTAAGTACTCCCAACCTTGTCCACAACGTAGGTTGTACCAGTTTTCTAACTCTCTTATTTTCTTGTACTTATACTTGGAATTCTCTGTGTAAACCTCTGTAAATTTTCTAGGTAGATGAATCACTATGTACGTTCTCTTGTTTCTATCTGTTATCAATCTTGAGGAACTCATACATTCTCTGTTCACTGTTTCCCAGTGTTAGAGAAGTAGATTTCCTTCTGGGAAAGTGCTGTTTTCACAGTGCTAAGTACTCGAACTCTATCCACAATGTAAGTTTTACCACTTTTCTAAGTCTCCCTTATTTTCTTGTACTTATACATGTACTTCTCTGTGTAAACTTCTGTAACATCTCTAGGTAGATTAATCACTGTGTACTTTCTCTTGTTTCTATCTGTTACCAATCTTGTGAAACTCATACATTCTCTATTCACTGTTTCCCAGTGTTAGAGAAGTAGATTTCTTTCGGCGAAAGTGCTGTTTTCACAGTGCTAAGTACTCCCAAATTTATCCACAATGTAGGTTTTACCAGTTTTCTAAGTGTCTCTTACTTTCTTGTACTTATACTTGGAATTCTCTGTGTAAACTTCTGTAACTTCTCCAGGTAGATGAATCACTGTGTACTTTCTCTTGTTTCTATCTGTTACCAATCTTGAGAACCTCATACATTCTCTGTTCACTGTTTCCCAGTGTTAGAGAAGTAGATTTCATTCTGGGAAACTGCTGTTTTCACAGTGCTAAGTACTCCCAACTCTATCAACAATGTAGATTTTACCAGTTTTCTAAGTCTCTCTTATTTTCTTGTACTTATCCTTGGAATTCTCTGTGTAAACCTCTGTAACTTTTCTAGGGAGATGAATCACTGTGTACTTTCTCTTGTTTCTATCTGTTACCAATCTTGAGAAACTGATACATTCTCTTTTCACTGTTTCAGGGACTTAGAAAACTAAATTTCTTTCGGCGAAAGTGCTGTTTTCACAGTGCTAAGTACTCCCAACTCTATCAACAATGTAGGTTTTACCAGTTTTCTAAGTCTCTCTTATTTTCTTGTACTTATCCTTGGAATTCTCTGTGTAAACCTCTGTAACTTTTCTAGGTAGATGAATCACTGTGTACTTTCGCTTGTTTCTATCTGTTACCAAACTTGAGAAACTCATACATTCTCTGTTCACTGTTTAACGGACTTAGAGAACTAAATTTCCTTCGGCGAAAATGCTGTTTTCTCAGTGCTAAGTACTCCCAACTCTATCCACAATGTAGGTTTTACCAGTTTTCTAAGTCTCTCTTATTTTCCTGTACTTATACTTGGAATTCTCTGTGTAAACCTCTGTAACTTCTCTAGGTAGATTAATCACTGTGTACTTTCTCTTGTTTCTATCTCTTACCAATCTTGAGAAACTCATACATTCTCTGTTCACTGTTTCACGGACTTACAGAACTAAATTTCCTTCGACGAAAGTGCTGTTTTCACAGTGCTAAGTACTCCCAACTCTATCCACAATGTAGGTTTTACCAGTTTTCTAAGTCTCTCTTATTTTCTTGTACTTATACTTGGAATTCTCTGTGTAAACCTCTGTAACTTTTCTAGATAGATGAATCACTGCGTACTTTCTCTTGTTTATATCTGTTATCAATCTTGAGAAACTCATACATTCTCTGTTCACTGTTTCCCAGTCTTAGAGAAGTAGATTTCTTTAAGCGAAAGTGCTGTTTTCACAGTGCTAAGTACTCCCAACTCTATCCACAATGTAGGTTTTACCAGTTTTCTAAATCTCTCTTATTTTTTGTGCTTATACATGGAATTCTCTGATTAAACTTCTGTAACTTCTCTAGGTAGATGAATCCCTGTATACTTTCTCTTGTTTCTATCTGTTACCAATCTTGAGAAACTCATACATTCTCTGTTCACTGTTTCACGGACTTAGAGAAGTAGATTTCTTTCGGCAAAAGTGCTGTTTTCACAGTGCTAAGTACTCCAACTCTATCCACAATGTAAGTTTTACCAGTTTTCTAAGTCTCTCTTATTTTCTTGTACTTATACATGTACTTCTCTGTGTAAACTTTTGTAACATCTCTAGGTAGATGAATCACTGTGTACTTTCTCTTGTTTCTATCTGTTACCAATCTTGAGAAACTCATACATTCTCTGTTCACTGTTTCCCAGTGTTAGAGAAGTAGATTTCTTTCGGCGAAAGTGCTGTTTTCACAGTGCTAAGTACTCCCAAATCTATTCACAATGTAGGTTTTATCAGTTTTCTAAGTCTCTCTTATTTTCTTGTACTTATACATGGAATTCTCTGTGTAAACCTCTGTAACTTCCCTAGGTAGATGAATCACTGTGTTCTTTCTCCTGTTTCTATCTGTTACCAATCTTGAGAAACTCATACATTCTCTGTTCACTGTTTCCCAGTCTTAGAGAAGTAGATTTCTTTCTGCGAAACTGCTGTTTTCACAGTGCGAAGTACTCCCAACTCTATCAACAATGTAGGTTTTACCAGTTTTCTAAGTCTCTCTTATTTTCTTGTACTTATACTTGGAATTCTCTGTGTAAACCTCTGTAACTTCTCTAGGTAGATGAATCACTGTGTACTTTCTCTTCTTTCTATCTGTTACCAATCTTGAGGAACTCATACATTCTCTGTTCACTGTTTCCCAGTCTTAGAGAACTAGATTACTTTCTACGAAAGTGCTGTTTTCACAGTGATAAGGACTCCCAACTCTATCAACAATGTAGGTTTTAACAGTTTTCTAAGTCTCTCTTATTTTCTTGTACTTATACTTGGAATTCTCTGTGTAAACCTCTGTAAGTTTTCTAGGTACATGAATCACTGTGTGCTTTCTCTTCTTTCTGTCTGTTACCAATCTTGAGAAACTCATACATTCTCTTTTCACTGTTTCACGGACTTAGAAAACAAAATTTCTTTCGGCGAAAGTGCTGTTTTCACAGTGCTAAGTACTCCCAACTCTATCAACAATGTAGGTTTTACCAGTTTTCTAAGTCTCTCTTATTTTCTTGTACTTATACTTGGAATTCTCTGTGTAAACCTCTGTAACTTTTCTAAGTAGATGAATCACCGTGTACTTTCTCTTGTTTCTATCTGTTACCATCATGAGAAACTCATACGTTCTCTGTTCACAGTTTCACGGACTTAGAAAACTAAATTTCCCTCTGCGAAAGTGCTGCTTTCACAGTGCTAAGTACTCCCAACTCTATCCACAATGTAGGTTTTACAAGTTTTCTAAGTCTCTCTTATTTTCTTGTACTTATACTTGGAATTCTCTGTGTAAACTTCTGTAACTTATCTAGGTAGATGAATCACTGTGCACTTTCTCTTGTTTCTATCTGTTACTAATCTTGAGAAACTCAGACATTCTCTGCTCACTGTTTCACGGACTTACAGAACTAAATTTCTTTCGGCGAAAGTGCTGTTTTCACAGTGCTAAGTACTCCCAACTCTATCAACAATGTAGGTTTTACCAGTTTTCTAAGTCTCTCTTATTTTCTTGTACTTATACTTAGAATTCTCTGTGTAAACCGCTGTAACTTTTCTAGGTAGATGAATCACTGTGTACTTTCGCTTGTTTCTATCTGTTACCAAACTTGAGAAACTCATACATTCTCTGATCACTGTTTAACGGACTTAGAGAACTAAATTTCCTTCGGCGAAAATGCTGTTTTCTCAGTGCTAAGTACTCCCAACTCTATCCACAATGTAGGTTTTACCAGTTTTCTAAGTCTCTCTTATTTTCTTGTACTTATACTTGGAATTCTCTGTGTAAACCTCTGTAACTTCTCTAGGTAGATTAATCACTGTGTACTTTCTCTTGTTTCTATCTCTTACCAATCTTGAGAAACTCATACATTCTCTGTTCACTGTTTCACGGACTTACAGAACTAAATTTCCTTCGACGAAAGTGCTGTTTTCACAGTGCTAAGTACTCCCAACTCTATCCACAATGTAGGTTTTACCAGTTTTCTAAGTCTCTCTTATTTTCTTGTACTTATACTTGGAATTCTCTGTGTAAACCTCTGTAACTTTTCTAGGTAGATGAATCACTGCGTACTTTCTCTTGTTTATATCTGTTATCAATCTTGAGAAACTCATACATTCTCTGTTCACTGTTTCCCAGTCTTAGAGAAGTAGATTTCTTTAAGCGAAAGTGCTGTTTTCACAGTGTTAAGTACTCCGAACTCTATCCACAATGTAGGTTTTACCAGTTTTCTAAATCTCTCTTATTTTTTGTGCTTATACATGGAATTCTCTGAGTAAACTTCTGTAACTTCTCTAGGTAGATGAATCCCTGTATACCTTCTCTTGTTTCTATCTGTTACCAATCTTGAGAAACTCATACATTCTCTGTTCACTGTTTCACGGACTTAGAGAAGTAGATTTCTTTCGGCAAAAGTGCTGTTTTCACAGTGCTAAGTACTCCAACTCTATCCACAATGTAAGTTTTACCAGTTTTCTAAGTCTCTCTTATTTTCTTGTACTTATACATGTACTTCTCTGTGTAAACTTCTGTAACATCTCTAGGTAGATGAATCACTGTGTACTTTCTCTTGTTTCTATCTGTTACCAATCTTGAGAAACTCATACATTCTCTGTTCACTGTTTCACGGACTTAGAGAACTAAATTTTTTTCGGGGAAAGTGCTGTTTTCACAGTGCTAAGTACTCCCAACTCTATCCACAATGTAGATTTTACCAGTTTTCTAAGTCTCTCTTATTTTCTTGTACTTATACTTGGAATTGTCTGTGTAAACCTCTGTAACTTTTCTAGGTAGATGAATCACTGCGTACTTTCTCTTGTTTATATGTGTTATCAATCTTGAGAAACTCATACATTCTCTGTTCACTGTTTCCCAGTCTGAGAGAAGTAGATTTCTTTAAGCGAAAGTGCTGTTTTCACAGTGCTAGATACTCCAAACTCAATCTACAATGTAGGTTTTACCAGTTTTCTAAATCTCACTTATTTTTTGTACTTATACATGGAATTCTCTGAGTAAACTTCTATAACTTCTCTAGGTAGATGAATCACTGTATACTTTCTCTTGTTTCTATCTGTTACCAATCTTGAGAAACTCATACATTCTCTGTTCACTGTTTCACGGACTTAGAGAAATAGATTTCTTTCGACAAAAGTGCTGTTTTCACAGTGCTAAGTACTCCAACTCTATCCACAATGTAAGTTTTACCAGTTTTCTAAGTCTCTCTTATTTTCTTGTACTTATACATGTACTTCTCTGTGTAAACTTCTCCAACTTCTCTAGGTAGATGAATCACTGTGTACTTTCTCTTGTTTCTATCTGTTACCAATCTTGAGAAACTCATACATTCTCTGTTCGCTGTTTCACAGTGTTAGAGAAGTAGATTTCTTTCGGCAAAAGTGCTGTTTTCACAGTGCTAAGTACTCCCAAATCTATCCACAATGTAGGTTTTACCACTTTTCTAAGTCTCTCTTATTTTCTTGCACTTATACATGGAATTCTCTGTGTAAACCTCTGTAACTTCCCTAGGTAGATGAATCACTGTGTTCTTTCTCCTGTTTCTATCTGTTACCAATCTTGAGAAACTCATACATTCTCTGTTCACTGTTTCCCAGTCTTAGAGAAGTAGATTTCTTTCTGCGAAACTGCTGTTTTCACAGTGCTAAGTACTCCCAACTCTATCAACAATGTAGGTTTTACCAGTTTTCTAAGTCTCTGTTGTTTTCTTATACTTATACTTGGAATTCTCTGTGTAAACCTCTGTAACTTTTCTAAGCAGATGAAACACCGTGTACTTTCTCTTGTTCCTCTCTGTTACCAATCATGAGAAACTCATACATTCTCTGGTCACTGTTTCCCAGTGTTAGAGAAGTAGATTTCCTTCTGGGAAAGTGCTGTTTTCACAGTGCTAAGTACTCCCAATTCTATCAACAATGTAGGTTTTACCAGTTTTGTAAGTCTCTCTTATTTTCTTGTACTTATCGTTGGAATTCTTTGTGTAAACTTCTGTAACTTCTCTAGGTAGATGAATCACTGTGTAATTTCTCTTGTTTCTGTCTGTTACCAATCTTGAGAAACTCATACATTCTCTGTTCACTGTTTAACGGTCTTAGAGAACTAACTTTCCTACGGCGAATGTGCTGTTTTCAAAGTGCTAAGTACTCCCAACTCTATAAACAATGTAGGTTTTACCAGTTTTCTAAGTTTCTCTTATTTTCTTGTACTTATACTTGGAATTCTCTGTTTAAACCTCTGTAACTTTTCTAGGTAGATGAATCACTGTGTAGTTTCTCTTGTTTCTATCTGTTACCAATCTTGAGAAACTGATACATTCTCTTTTCACTGTTTCACGGACTTAGAAAACTAAATTTCTTTCAGCGAAAGTGCTGTTTTCACAGTGCTAAGTACTCCCAACTCTATCAACAATGTAGGTTTTACAGTTTTCTAAGTCTCTCTTATTTTCTTGTACTTATACTTGGAATTCTCTGTGTAAACCTCTGTAACTTTTCTAAGTAGATGAATCACCGTGTACTTTCTCTTGTTCCTATCTGTTACCAATCATGAGAAACTCGTACATTCTCCGTTCACTGTTTCACGGACTTAGAAAACTAAATTTCCTTCAGCGAAAGTGCTGTTTTCACAGTGCTAAGTACTCCCAACTCTAGCCACAATGTAGGTTTTACCAGTTTTCTAAGTCTCTCTTATTTTCTTGTACTTATACTTGGAATTCTCTGTGTAAACTTCTGTAACTTCTCTAGGTAGATGAATCACTGTACACTTTCTCTTGTTTCTATCTGTTTCCAATCATGAGAAACTCATACATTCTTTGCTCACTGTTTCACGGACTTACAGAACTAAAATTGCTTCGGCGATAGTGCTATTTTCACAGTGCTAAGTACACCCAACTCTATCAACAATGTAGGTTTAACCAGTTTCCTAAGTCTCTCTTATTTTCTTGTACTTATACTTGGAATTCTCTGTGTAAACCTCTATAACTTTTCTAGGTAGAATAATCACTGCTTACTTTCTCTTTTTTCTATCTGTTACCAATCTTGAGAAACTCATACATTCTCTGTTCACTGTTTCACGGACTTAGAGAACTAACTTTCCTTCGGCGAAAGTGCTGTTTTCACAGTGCTAAGTACTCCAAACTCTGTCAACAATCTAGGTTTTACCAGTTTTCTAAGTCTCTCTTATTTTCTTGTACTTATACGTGATATTCTCTGTGTAAACCTCTGTAACTTTTCTAGATAGATGAATCACTGTGTAGTTTCTCTTGTTTCTATCTGTTACCAATCTTGAGAAACTCATACATTCTCTGTTCACTGTTTCACGGACTTAGAGAACTAAATTTCTTTCGGCGAAAGTGCTGTTTTCACAGTGCTAAGTACTCCCAACTCTATCAACAATGTAGGTTTTACCAGTGTTCTAAGTCTCTCTTATTTTCTTGTACTTATACTTGGAATTCTCTGTGTAAACCTCTGTAACTTTTCTAGGTAGATGAATCACTGTGTACTTTCTCTTGTTTCTATCTGTTACCAATCTTGAGAAACTGATACATTCTCTATTCACTGTTTCACGGACTTACAGAACTAAATTTCCTTCGACGAAAGTGCTGTTTTCACAGTGCTAAGTACTCCCCAGTCTATCAACAATGTAGGTTTTACCAGTTTTCTAAGTCTCTCTTATTTTCTTGTACTTATACTTGGAATTCTCTGTGTAAACCTCTATAACTTCTCTAGGTAGATGAATCACTGTGTACTTTCTCTTGTTTCTATCTGTTACAAATCTTGATAAAGTGATACATTCTCTTTTCAGTGTTTCACGGACTTACAAAACTTAATTTCTTTCGGCGAAAGTGCTGTTTTCACAGTGCTAAGTACTCCCAACTCTATCAACAATGTAGGTTTTGCCAGTTTTCTAAGTCTCTCTTATTTTCTTGTAGTTATACTTGGAATTCTCTGTGTAAACCTCTGTAACTTTTCTAGGTAGATGAATCACTGTGTACTTTCTCTTGTTTCTATCTGTTACCAATCTTGAGAAACTCATACATTCTCTGTTCACTGTTTACCAGTGTTAGAGAAGTAGATTTCTTTCTGCGAAAGTGCTGTTTTCACAGTGCTAAGTACTCCCAACTCTATCAACAATGTAGGTTTTACCAGTTTTCTAAGTCTCTCTTATTTTCTTGTACTTATCCTTGGAATTCTCTGTGTAAACCTCTGTAGCTTTTCTAGGTAGATGAATCACTGTGTACTTTCGCTTGTTTCTATCTGTTACCAAACTTGAGAAACGCATACATTCTCTGTTCACTGTTTAACGGACCTAGAGAACTAAATTTCCTTCAGCGAAAGTGCTATTTTCACAGTGCTAAGTACTCCAAACTCTATCAACAATGTAGGTTTTACCAGTTTTCTAAGTCTCTCTTGTTTTCTTGTACTTATACTTGGAATTCTCTGTGTAAACCTCTGTAACTTTTCTAGGTAGATGAATCACTGTGTACTTTCTCTTGTTTCTACCTTTTACCAATCTGGAGAAACTCATACATTCTCTGCTCACTGTTTCAGGGACTTAGAGAACTAAATTTCCTTCGGCGAAAGAGCTGTTTTCACAGTGCTAAGTACTCCCAACTCTATCAACAATGTAGGTTTTACCAGTTTTCTAAGTCTCTCTTATTTTCTTGTACTTATACTTGCAATTCTCTGTGTAAACCTCTGTAACTTCTCTAGGTAGATGAATCACTGTGTACTTTCTCTTGTTTCTATCTGTTACCAAACTGGAGAAACTCATACATTCTCTGTTCACTGTTTCCCAGTCTTAGAGAAGTAGATTTCTTTCTATGAAAGTGCTGTTTTCACAGTGCTAAGTATTCCCAACTCTATCAACAACGTAGGTTTTACCAGTTTTGTAAGTCTCTCTTATTTTCTTGTATTTATACTTGCTTTTCTCTGTGTAAACCACTGTAACTTTTCTAGGTAGATGAATCACTGTGTACTTTCTCTTGTTTCCATCTGTTACCAATCTTGAGAAACTCATACATTCTCTGTTCACTGTTTCAGGGACTTAGAGAACTAAATTTCTTTCGGTGAAAGTGCTGTTTTCACAGTGCTAAGTACTCCCAACTCTATCAACAATGTAGTTTTTACCAGTTTTCTAAGTCTCTCTTATTTTCTTGTACTTATACTTGGAATTCTTTGTGTAAACTCATGTAACTTCTCTAGGTAGATGAATCACTGTGTACTTTCTCTTCTTTTTATCTGTTACGAAACTTGAGAAACTCATACATACTCTGTTCACTGTTTCACGGACTTAGAGAACTGAATTTCCTTCAGCGAATGTGCTGTTTTCACAGTGCTAAGTACACCCAACTCTATCAAAAATGTAGTTTTTACCAGTTTTCTGAGTCTCTCTTATTTACTTGTACTTAGACTTGGAATTCTCTGTCTAAACCTCTGTAACTTCTTAAGGTAGATGAATCACTGTGTTCTTTCTCTTGTTTCTATCTGTTACCAATCTTGAGAAACTCATACATTCTCCGTTCACGGTATCACGGACTTAGAGAACTAAATTTCTTTCGTTGAAAGTGCTGTTTTCACAGTGCTAAGTACTCCCAACTCTATTTTGCCAGTTTTCTAAGTCTCTCTTATTTTCTTGTACTTATACTTGGAATTCTCTCTGTAAACCTCTGTAACTTTCCTAGGTAGATGAATCACTGTGTACTTTCTCTTGTTTCTATCTGTTAGGAATCTTGAGAAACTCATACATTCTCTGTTCACTGTTTCACGGACTTACAGAACTAAATTTCCTCCGCGAAACTGCTGTTTTCTCAGTGCTAAGTACTCCCACCTCTATCCACAATGTAGGTTTTACCATTTTTCTCAGTCTTTCTTATTTTCTTGTACTTATACTTGGAATTCTCTGTGTAAACCTCTGTAACTTTTCTAGGTAGATGAATCACTGTGTACTTTCTCTTGTTTCTATCTGTTACCAATCTTGAGAATCTCATACATTCTCAGTTCATTGTTTCCCAGTGTTAGAGAAGTAGATTTCTTTCTGCAAAAGTGCTGTTTTCACAGTGCTAAGTACTCCCAACTCTATCCACATTGTAGGTTTTACCAGTTTTCTAAGTCTCTCTTATTTTCTTGTACTTATCCTTGGAATTCTCTGTGTAAACCACTGTAACTTTTCTAGGTAGATGAATCACTGTGTACTTTCTCTTGGATCTATCTGTTACCAAACTTGAGAAACTCATACATACTCTGTTCACTGTTTCACGGACTTAGAGAACTAAATTTCCTTCGGCGAATGTGCTGTTTTCACAGTGCTAAGTACTCCCAACTCTATAAAAAATGTAGTTTTTACCAGTTTTCTAAGTCTCTCTTATTTTTTTGTACTTATACTTGGAATTCTCTTTTTTAACCTCTGTAACTTCTCTACGTAGATGAATCACTGTGTACGTTCTCTTGTTTCTATCTGTTGCCAATCTGGAGAAACTCATACATTCTCTGTTCACTGTTTCCCAGTCTTAGTGAAGTAGATTTCTTTCTGCGAAAGTGCTGTTTTCACAGTGCTAAGTACTCCCAACTCTATCAACAATGTAGATTTTACCACTTTTCTAAGTCTCTCTTATTTTCTTGTACTTATACTTGGAATTCTCTGTGTAAACCTCTGTAACTTTTCTAGGTAGATGAATTACTGTGTACTTTCTCTTGTTTCTGTCTGTTACCAATCTTGAGAAACTGATACATTCTCTTTTCACTGTTTCACGGACTTAGAAAACTAAATTTCTTTCGGCAAAAGTGCTGTTTTCACAGTGCTAAGTACTCCCAACTCTATCAACAATGTAGGTTTTACCAGTTTTCTAAGTCTCTCTTATTTTCTTGTTCTTATACTTGGAATTCTCTGTGTAAACCTCTGTAACTTCTCTAGGTAGATGAATCACTGTGTACTTTCTTTTGTTTCTATCTGTTACCAATCTTGAGAAACTCATACATTCTCTGTTCACTGTTTCACGGACTTACAGAACTAAATTTCCTTCGGCGAAAGTGCTGTTTTCACAGTGCTAAGTATTCCCAACTCTATCAACAATGTAGGTTTTGCCAGTTTTCTAAGTCTCTCTTATTTTCTTGTACTTATACTTGGAATTCTCTGTGTAAACCTCTGTAACTTCTCAAGGTAGATGAATCACTGTGTACTTTCTCTTGTTTCTATCTGTTAGGAATCTTGAGAAACTCATACATTCTCTGTTCACTGTTTCACGGACTTAGAGAACTAAATTTCCTTCGGCGAAAGTGCTGTTTTCACAGTGCTAAGTACTGCCAACTCTATCAACAATGTAGGTTTTACCCGTTTTCTAAGTCTCTCTTATTTTCTTGTACTTATACTTGGAATTCTCTGTGTAAACCTCTGTAACTTCTCTAGGTAGATGAATCACTGTGTACTTTCTCTTGTTTCTGTTATCAATCTTGAGGAACTCATACATTCTCTGTTCAATGTTTCCCAGTCTTAGAGAACTAGATTTCTTTCTGCGAAAGTGCTATTTTCACAGTGCTAAGTACTCCCAACTCTATCAACAATGTAGGTTTTACCAGTTTTCTAAGTCTCTCTTATTTTCTTGTACTTATAGTTGGAATTCTCTGTGTAAACCTCTGTAACTTTTCTAGGTAGATGAATCACTGTGTACTTTCTCTTGTTTCTATCTGTTACCAATCTTGAGAAATTCATACATTCTCAGTTCACTGTTTCCCAGTCTTAGAGAAGTAGATTTCTTTCTGCGAAAGTGCTGTTTTCACAGTGCTAAGTTCTCCCAACTCTATCAACAATGTAGGTTTTACCAGTTTTCTAAGTCTCTTATTTTCTCGTACTTATACTTGGTTTTCTCTGTGTAAACCTCTGTAACTTTTCTAGGTAGATGAATCACTGTGTACTTTCTCTTGTTTCTATCTGTTACCAATCTTGAGAAACTCATACATTCTCTGTTCACTGTTTCAGGGACTTAGAGAACTAAATTTCTTTCTGCGAAAGTGCTGTTTTCACAGTGCTAAGTACTCCCAACTCTATCGTCAATGTAGGTTTTACCAGTTTTCTAAGTCTCTATTATTTTCTTGTACTTCTACATGTAATTCTCTGTGTAAACTTCTGTAACTTCTCTAGGTATATGAATCACTGTGTACTTTCTCTAGTTTCTATCTGTTACCAATCATGAGAAACTCATACATTCTCTGTTCACTGTTTCACGGACTTAGAGAACTAAATTTCTTTCGGCGAAAGTGCTATTTTCACAGTGCTAAGTACTCCCAACTCTATCAACAATGTAGGTTTTACAAGTTTTCTAAGTCTCTCTTATTTTCTTGTACTTATATTGGAATTCTCTGTGTAAACCTCTGTAACTTCTCTAGGTACATGAATCACTGTGTACTTTCCCTTGTTTCTATCTGTTACCAATCTTGAGAAACTCATACATTCTCTGTTCACTGTTTCACGGACTTACAGAACTAAATTTCCTTCTGCGAAAGTGCTGTTTTCACAGTGCTAAGTACTCCCAACTCTATCAACAATGTAGGTTTTGCCAGTTTTCTAAGTCTCTCTTATTTTCTTGTACTTATACTTGGAATTCTCTGTCTAAATCTCTGTAACTTCTCAAGGTAGATGAATCACTGTGTACTTTCTCTTGTTTCTATCTGTTACCAATCTTGAGAAACTCATACATTCTCTGTTCTCTGTTTCCCAGTTTTAGAGAAGTATATTTCTTTCTGCTAAAGCGCTGTTTTCACAGTGCTAAGTACTCCCAACTCTATCAACAATGTAGGTTTTACCAGTTTTCTAAGTCTCACTTATTTTCTTGTACTTATACTTGGTTTTCTCTGTGTAAACCTCTGTAACTTTTCTAGGTATATGAATAACTGTGTAGTTTCTCTTGTTTCTATCTGTTAGGAATCTTGAGAAACTCATACATTCTCTGTTCACTGTTTCCCAGTCTTAGTGAAGTAGATTTCTTTCTGCGAAAGTGCTGTTTTAACAGTGCTAAGTACTCCCAACTCTATCAACAATGTAGATTTTACCACTTTTCTAAGTCTCTCTTATTTTCTTGTACTTATACTTGGAATTCTCTGTGTAAACCTCTGTAAATTTTCTAGGTAGATGAATCACTGTGTACTTTCTGTTGTTTCTATCTGTTACCAATCTTGAGAAACTGATACATTCTCTTTTCACTGTTTCACGGACTTACAGAACTAAATTTCCTTCGGCGAAAGTGCTGTTTTCACAGTGCTAAGTACTCCTAACTCTATCAACAATGTAGGTTTTACCAGTTTTCTAAGTCTCTCTTATTTTCTTGTACTTATACTTGGAATTCTCTGTGTAAACCTCTGTAACTTCTCTAGGTAGATGAATCACTGTGTACTTTCTTTTGTTTCTATCTGTTACCAATCTTGAGAAACTCATACATTCTCTGTTCACTGTTTCACGGACTTACAGAACTAAATTTCCTTCGGCGAAAGTGCTGTTTTCACAGTGCTAAGTACTCCCAACTCTATCAACAATGTAGATTTTACCACTTTTCTAAGTCTCTCTTATTTTCTTGTACTTATACTTGGAATTCTCTGTGTAAACCTCTGTAAATTTTCTAGGTAGATGAATCACTGTGTACTTTCTCTTGTTTCTATCTGTTACCAATCTTGAGAAACTGATACATTCTCTGTTCACTGTTTCACGGACTTACAGAACTAAATTTCCTTCGGCGAAAGTGCTGTTTTCACAGTGCTAAGTACTCCCAACTCTATCAACAATGTAGGTTTTACCAGTTTTCTAAGTCTCTCTTATTTTCTTGTACTTATACTTGGAATTCTCTGTGTAAACCTCTGTAACTTCTCTAGGTAGATGAATCACTGTGTAATTTCTTTTGTTTCTATCTGTTACCAATCTTGAGAAACTCATACATTCTCTGTTCACTGTTTCACGGACTTACAGAACTAAATTTCCTTCGGCGAAAGTGCTGTTTTCACAGTGCTAAGTACTCCCAACTCTATCAACAATGTAGGTTTTGCCAGTTTTATAAGTCTCTCTTATTTTCTTGTACTTATACTTGGAATTCTCTGTCTAAACCTCTGTAACTTCTCAAGGTAGATGAATCACTGTGTACTTTCTCTTGTTTCTATCTGTTAGGAATCTTGAGAAACTCATACATTCTCTGTTCACTGTTTCACGGACTTAGAGAACTAAATTTCCTTCGGCGAAAGTGCTGTTTTCACAGTGCTAAGTACTGCCAACTCTATCAACAATGTAGGTTTTACCCGTTTTCTAAGTCTCTCTTATTTTCTTGTACTTATACTTGGAATTCTCTGTGTAAACCCCTGTAACTTCTCTAGGTAGATGAATCACTGTGTACTTTCTCTTGTTTCTGTTATCAATCTTGAGGAACTCATACATTCTCTGTTCACTGTTTCCCAGTCTTAGAGAACTAGCTTTCTTTCTGCGAAAGTGCTGTTTTCACAGTGCTAAGTACTCCCAACTCTATCAACAATGTAGGTTTTACCAGTTTTCTAAGTCTCTCTTATTTTCTTGTACTTATAGTTGGAATTCTCTGTGTAAACCTCTGTAACTTTTCTAGGTAGATGAATCACTGTGTACTTTCTCTTGTTTCTATCTGTTACCAATCTTGAGAAATTCATACATTCTCAATTCACTGTTTCCCAGTCTTAGAGAAGTAGATTTCTTTCTGCGAAAGTGCTGTTTTCACAGTGCTAAGTACTCCCAACTCTATCAACAATGTAGGTTTTACCAGTTTTCTAAGTCTCTCTTATTTTCTTGTACTTATACTTGGTTTTCTCTGTGTAAACCTCCTTAACTTTTCTAGGTAGATGAATCACTGTGTACTTTCTCTTGTTTCTATCTTTTACCAATCTTGAGAAACTCATACATTCTCTGTTCACTGTTTCACGGACTTAGAGAACTAAATTTCTTTGGGTGAAAGTGCTGTTTTCACAGTGCTAAGTTCTCCCAACTCTATCAACAATGTAGGTTTTACCAGTTTTCTAAGTCTCTCTTATTTTCTCGTACTTATACTTGGTTTTCTCTGTGTAAACCTCTGTAACTTTTCTAGGTAGATGAATCACTGTGTACTTTCTCTTGTTTCTATCTGTTACCAATCTTGAGAAACTCATACATTCTCTGTTCACTGTTTCAGGGACTTAGAGAACTAAATTTCTTTCGGCGAAAGTGCTGTTTTCACAGTGCGAAGTACTCCCAACTCTATCAACAATGTAGGTTTTACCAGTTTTCTAAGTCTCTCTTATTTTCTTGTACTTATACATGTACTTCTCTGTGTAAACTTCTGTAACTTCTCTAGGTATATGAATCACTGTGTACTTTCTCTAGTTTCTATCTCTTACCAATCTGGAGAAACTCATACATTCTCTGTTCACTGTTTCCCAGTGTTAGAGAAGTAGATTTCTTTCTGCGAAAGTGCTGTTTTCACAGTGCTAAGTACTCCCAACTCTATCCTCAATGTAGGTTTTACCAGTTTTCTAAGTCTCTATTATTTTCTTGTACTTCTACATGTAATTCTCTGTGTAAACTTCTGTAACTTCTCTAGGTATATGAATCACTGTGTACTTTCTCTAGTTTCTATCTGTTACCAATCTTGAGAAACTCATACATTCTCTGTTCACTGTTTCACGGACTTAGAGAACTAAATTTCTTTCGGCGAAAGTGCTGTTTTCACAGTGCTAAGTACTCCCAACTCTATCAACAATGTAGGTTTTACCAGTTTTCTAAGTCTCTCTTATTTTCTTGTACTTATACTTGGAATTCTTTGTGTAAACTTCTGTAACTTCTCTAGGTAGATGAATCACTGTGTACTTTCTCTTGTTTCTATCTGTTACCAATCTTGAGAAACTCATACATTCTCTGTTCACTGTTTCACGGACTTAGAGAGCTAACTTTCCTACGGCGAAAGTGCTGTTTTCACACTGCTAAGTACTCCCAACTCTATCAACAGTGTAGGTTTTACCAGTTTTCTAAGTCTGTCTTATTTTCTTGTACTTATTCTTGGAATTCTCTGTGTAAACCTCTGTAAGTTTTCTAGGTAGATGAATCACTGTGCACTTTCTCTTGTTTCTATCTGTTACCAAACTTGAGAAACTCATACATTCTCTGTTCACTGTTTCCCAGTGTTAGAGAAGTAGATTTCTTTCTGTGAACGTGCTGTTTTCACAGTGCTAAGTACTCCCAACTCTATCAACAATGTAGGTTTTACCAGTTTTCTAAGTCTCTCTTATTTTCTTGTACTTATACTTGGAATTCTCTCTGTAAACCTTTGAAACTTTTCTAGGTAAATGAGTCACTGTGTACTTTCTCTTGTTTCTATCTGTTACCAATCTTGAGAAACTCATACATTCTCTGTTCACTGTTTCACGGACTTAGAGAGCTAACTTTCCTACAGCGAAAGTGCTGTTTTCACACTGCTAAGTACTCCCAACTCTATCAATAGTGTAGGTTTCACCAGTTTTCTAAGTCTGTCTTATTTTCTTGTTCTTATACTTGGAATTCTCTGTGTCAATCTCTGTAAGTTTTCTAGGTAGATGAATCACTGTGCACTTTCTCTTTTTTCTATCTGTTACCAATCTTGAGAAAATCATACATTCTCTGTTCACTGTTTCACGGACTTAGAAAACTAACTTTCCTACGGCGAAAGTGCTGTTTTCACAGTGCTAAGTACTCCCAACTCTATCAACAATGTAGGTTTTACCAGTTTTCTAAGTCTCTCTTATTTTCTTGTACTTCTACTGGGAATTCTCTGTGTAAACCTCTGTAACTTCTCTAGGTATATGAATCACTGTGTACTTTCTCTTGTTTCTATCTGTTACCAATCTTGAGAAACTCATACATTCTCGGTTCACTGTTTCACGGACTTACAGAACTAAATTTCCTTCGGCGAAAGTGCTGTTTTCTCAGTGCTAACTACTCCCAACTGTATCCACAATGTAGGTTTTACCAGTTTTCTAAGTCTCTCTTATTTTCTTGTACTTATACATGTACTTCTCTCTGTAAACTTCTGTATCTTCTCTAGGTATATGAATCACTGTGTACTTTCTCTAGTTTCTATCTCTTACCAATCTGGAGAAACTCATACATTCTCTGTTCACTGTTTCCCAGTGTTAGAGAAGTAGATTTCTTTCTGCAAAAGTGCTGTTTCACAGTGCTAAGTACTCCCAACTCTATCCACAATGTAGGTTTTACCAGTTTTCTAAGTCTCTCTTATTTTCTTGTACTTCTACATGTACTTTTCTGTGTAAACTTCTGTAACTTCTCTAGGTATATGAATCACTGTGTACTTTCTCTAATTTCTATCTGTTACCAATCTTGAGAACTCATACATTCTCTGTTCACTCTTTCACGGACTTAGGGAACTAAATTTCTTTCGGCGAAAGTGCTGTTTTCACAGTGCTAAGTACTCCCAACTCTATCAACAATGTAGGTTTTACCAGTTTTCTAAGTCTCTCTTATTTTCTTGTACTTATACTTGGAATTCTCTCTGTAAACCTCTGAAACTTTTCTAGGTAAATGAGTCACTGTGTACTTTCTCTTGTTTCTATGTGTTACCAATCTTGAGAAACTCATACATTCTCTGTTCACTGTTTCACGGACTTAGAGAACTAAATTTCTTTCGGCGAAAGTGCTGTTTTCACAGTGCTAAGTACTCCCAACTCTATCAACAATGTAGGTTTTACCAGTTTTCTAAGTCTCTCTTATTTTCTTGTACTTATCCTTGGAATTCTCTCTGTAAACCTCTGTAACTTTTCTAGCTAGATGAATCACTGTGTACCTTCTCTTGTTTCTATCTGTTGCCAAACTTGAGAAACTCATACATACTCTGTTCACTGTTTCACGGACTTAGAGAACTGAATTTCCTTCGGCGAATGTGCTGTTTTCACAGTGCTAAGTACTCCCAATTCTATCAACAATGTAGGTTTTACCAGTTTTCTAACTCTCTCTTATTTTCTTGTACTTATACTTGGAATTCTCTGTGTAAACCTCTGTAACTTCTCTAGGTAGATGAATCACTGTGTAATTTCTCTTGTTTCTATCTGTCACCAATCTTGAGAAACTCATACATTCTCTGTTCACTGTTTCACGGACTTAGAGAACTAAATTTCTTTCGGCGAAAGTGCTGTTTTCAGAGTGCTAAGTACTCCCAACTCTATCCACAATGTAGGTTTTACCAGTTTTCAAAGTCTCTCTTATTTTCTTGTACTTGTACTTCGAATTCTCTGTGTAAACCTCTGTAACTTTTCTAGGTAGATGAATCACTTTGTACTTTCTCTTGTTTCTATCTGTTACCAATCTTGAGAAACTCATACATTCTCTGTTCACTGTTTCCCAGTGTTAGAGAAGTAGATTTCTTTCTGCGAAAGTGCTGTTTTCACAGTGCTAAGTACTCCCAACTCTATTAACAACGTAGGTTTTACCAGTTTTCTAAGTCTCTCTTATTTTCTTGTACTTATCTTTGGAATTCTCCATGTAAACCTCTGTAACTTTTCTAGGTAGATGAATCACTGTGTACTTTCTCTTGTTTCTATCTGTTACCAATCTTGAGAAACTCATACATTCTCTGTCCACTGTTTGACGGACTTAGAGAACTAAATTTCCTTCGGCAAAATTGCTGTTTTCACAGTGCTAAGTACTCCCAACTCTATCAACAATGTAGGTTTTACCACTTTTCTAAGTCTCTCTTATTTTCTTGTACTTATACTTGGAATTCTCTGTGCACACCTCTGTAACTTCTCTAGGTAGATAAATCACTGTGTACTTTCTCTTGTTTCTATCTGTTACCAATCTTGAGAAACTCGTACATTCTCTGTTCACTGTTTCCCAAACTTAGCGAAGTAGATTTCTTTCTGCGAAAGTGCTGTTTTCACAGTGCTAAGTACTTCCAACTCTATCAACAAGGTAGGTTTTACCAGTTTTCTAAGTCTCTCTTATTTTCTTGTACTTATACGTGGAATTCTCTGTGTAAACCTCTGCAACTTTTCTAGGTAGATGAATCACTGTGTACTTTCTCTTGTTTCTATCTGTTACCAATCTTGAGAAACTCATACATTCTCTGTTCACTGTTTCCCAGTCTTAGAGAAGTAGATTTCTTTCTGGGAAAGTGCTGTTTTCACAGTGCTAAGTACTCCCAACTCTATCAAAAATGTAGGTTTTACCAGTTTTCTAAGTCTCTCTTATTTTCTTGTACTAATAATTGCAATTCTCTGTGTAAACCTCTTTAACTTTTCTAGGTAGATGAATCACTGTGTACTTTCTCTTGTTTCTATCTGTTACCAATCTTGAGAAACTCATACATTCTCTTTTCACTGTTTCACGGACTTAGAGAACAAAATTACTTTCGGTGAAAGTGCTGTTTTCACAGTGCTAAGTACTCCCAACTCTATGAACAATGTAGGTTTTACCAGTTTTCTAAGTCTCTCTTATTTTCTTGTACTTATACTTGCAATTCTCTGTGTAAACCCCTGTAACTTCTCTAGGTAGATGAATCACTGTGTACTTTCTCTTGTTTCTATCTGTTACCAAACTGGAGAAACTCATACATTCTCTGTTCACTGTTTCCCAGTCTTAGAGAAGTAGATTTCTTTCTATGAAAGTGCTGTTTTCACAGTGCTAAGTATTCCCAACTCTATCAACAACGTAGGTTTTACCAGTTTTGTAAGTCTCTCTTATTTTCTTGTATTTATACTTGCTTTTCTCTGTGTAAACCACTGTAACTTTTCTAGGTAGATGAATCACTGTGTAATTTCTCTTGTTTCCATCTGTTACCAATCTTGAGAAACTCATACATTCTCTGTTCACTGTTTCACGGACTTAGAGAACTAAATTTCTTTCGGCGAAAGTGCTGTTTTCACAGTGCTAAGTACTCCCAACTCTATCAACAATGTAGTTTTTACCAGTTTTCTAAGTCTCTCTTATTTTCTTGTACTTATACTTGGAATTCTTTGTGTAAACTTCTGTAACTTCTCTAGGTAGATGAATCACTGTGTACTTTCTCTTCTTTCTATCTGTTACCAATCTTGAGAAACTCATACATTCTCTGTTCACTGTTTCAGGGACTTAGAGAACTAAATTTCTATCGGCGAAAGTGCTGTTTTCACAGTGCTAAGTACTCCCAACTCTATCAACAATGTTGTTTTTACCAGTTTTCTAAGTCTCTCTTATTTTCTTGTACTTATACTTGGAATTCTTTGTGTAAACTTCTGTAACTTCTCTAGGTAGATGAATCACTGTGTACTTTCTCTTGTTTCTGCTACCAATCTTGAGAAACTAATACATTCTCTGTTCACTGTTTCAGGGACTTCGAGAACTAAATTTCTTTCGGCGAAATTGCTGTTTTCACAGTGCTAAGTACTCCCAACTCTATCAACAATGTAGGTTTTACC
The DNA here is from genome assembly GCA_028571685.1 of Heterohyrax brucei. NCBI lineage: Eukaryota > Metazoa > Chordata > Mammalia > Hyracoidea > Procaviidae > Heterohyrax > Heterohyrax brucei. Next base: position 74,794,935 of record CM053158.1, read on the forward strand.
AGTTTTCTAAGTCTCTCTTATTTTCTTGTACTTATACTTGGAATTCTTTGTGTAAACTTCTGTAACTTCTCTAGGTAGATGAATCACTGTGTACTTTCTCTTGTTTCTATCTGTTACCAATCTTGAGAAACTCATACATTCTCTGTTCACTGTTTCACGGACTTAGAGTGCTAACTTTCCTACGGCGAAAGTGCTGTTTTCACACTGCTAAGTACTCCCAACTCTATCAACAGTGTAGGTTTTACCAGTTTTCTAAGTCTGTCTTATTTTCTTGTACTTATACTTGGAATTCTCTGTGTAAACCTCTGTAAGTTTTCTAGGTAGATGAATCACTGTGCACTTTCTCTTTTATCTATCTGTTACCAATCTTGAGAAAATCATACATTCTCTGTTCACTGTTTCACTTACTTAGAAAACTAACTTTCCTACGGCGAAAGTGCTGTTTTCACAGTGCTAAGTACTCCCAACTCTCTCAACAATGTAGGTTTTGCCAGTTTTCTAAGTCTTTCTTATTTTCTTGTACTTATCCTTGGAATTCTCTCTGTAAACCTCTGTAACTTTTCTAGGTAGAGGAATCACTGTGTACCTTCTCTTGTTTCTATCTGTTGCCAAACTTGAGAAACTCATACATACTCTGTTCACTGTTTCCCAGTGTTAGAGAAGTAGATTTCTTTCTGGGAAAGTGCTGTTTTCACAGTGCTAAGTACTCCCAAGTCTCTCAACAATGTAGGTTTTGCCAGTTTTCTAACTCTCTTATTTTCTTGTACTTATACTTGGAATTCTCTGTGTAAACCTCTGTAACTTCTCTAGGTAGATGAATCACTGTGTAATTTCTCTTGTTTCTATCTGTTACCAGTCTTGAGAAACTCATACATTCTCTGTTCACTGTTTCCCAGTGTTAGAGAAGTAGATTTCTTTATGGGAAAGTGCTGTTTTCACAGTGCTAAGTACTCCCAACTCTCTCAACAATGTAGGTTTTGCCAGTTTTCTAAGTCTCTCTTATTTTCTTGTACTTATACTTGGAATTCTCTGTGTAAAACTCTGTAACTTCTCTAGGTAGATGAATCACTGTGTACTTTCTCTTGTTTCTATCTGTTACCAATCTTGTGAAACTCATACATTCTCTGTTCACTGTTTCCCAGTCTTAGAGAAGTAGATTTCTTTCGGCGAAAGTGCTGTTTTCACAGTGTTAAGTACTCCCAACTCTATCCACAATGTAGGTTTTACCAGTTTTCTAAGTCTCTCTTATTTTCTTGTACTTATACTTGGAATTCTCTGTGTAAACCTCTGAAACTTCTCTAGGTAGATGAATCACTGTGTACTTTCTCTTGTTTCTATCTGTTACCAATCTTGAGAAACTGATACATTCTCTTTTCACTGTTTCATGGACTTAGAAAATTAAATTTCTTTCGGCGAAAGTGCTGTTTTCACAGTGCTAAGTACTCCCAACTCTATCAACAATGTAGGTTTTACCAGTTTTCTAACTCTCTCTTATTTTCTTGTACTTATACTTGGAATTCTCTGTGTAAACCTCTGTAACTTTTCTCGGTGGATGAGTCACTGTGTACTTTCTCTTGTTTCTATCTGTTACCAATCTTGAGAAACTCATACATTCTCTGTTCACTGTTTCCCAGTGTTAGAGAAGTAGATTTCTTTTTGTGAAAGTGCTGTTTTCACAGTGCTAAGTATTCCCAACTCTATCAACAATGTAGGTTTTAACACTTTTCTAAGTCTCTCTTATTTTCTTGTACTTATACTTGGAATTCTCTGTGTAAACCTCTGTAACTTTTCTAGGTAGATGAATCACTGTGTACTTTCTCTTGTTTCTATCTGTTACCAATCTTGAGAAACTCATACATTCTCTGTTCACTGTTTCACGGACTTAGACAACTAAATTTCCTACGGCGAAAGTGCTGTTTTTACAGTGCTAAGTACTCCCAACTCTATCCACAATGTAGGTTTTACCAGTTTTCTAAGTCTCTCTTATTTTCTTGTACTTATACTTGGAATTCCCTGTGTAAACCTCTGTAACTTTTCTAGGTAGATGAATCACTGCGTACTTTCTCTTGTTTCTATCTGTTACCAATCTTGAGAAACTCATACATTCTCTGTTCACTGTTTCCCAGTCTTAGAGAAGTAGATTTCTTTCGGCGAAAGTGCTGTTTTCACCGTGCTAAAGACTCCCAACTCTATCCACAATGTAGGTTTTACCAGTAATCTAAGTCTCTCTTATTTTCTTCTACTTATAAATGTACTTCGCTTTGTAAACTTCTGTAACTTCTCTAGGTAGATGAATCACTGTGTACTTTCTCTAGTTTCTATCTGTTACCAATCTTGAGAAACTCATACATTCTCTGTTCACTTTCCCAGTGTTAGAGAAGTAGATTTCTTTCTGGGAAAGTGCTGTTTTCACAGTGTTAAGTACTCCCAACTCTATCAACAATGTAGGTTTCACCAGTTTTCTAAGTTTCTCTTATTTTCTTGTAGTTATACTTGGTTTTCTCTGTGTAAACCTCTGTAACTTTTCTAGGTAGATGAATCACTGTGTACTTTCTCTTGTTTCTATCTGTTACCAATCTTAAGAAACTCACACATTCTCTGTTCACTGTTTCACGGACTTACAGAACTAAATTTCCTTCGGCGAAAGTGCTGTTTTCTCAGTGCTAAGTACTCCCAATTCTATCCACAATGTTTGTTTTACCAGTTTTCTAAGTCTCTCTTATTTTCTTGAAGTTACACTTGGATTTCTCTGTGTAAACCTCTGTAACTTTTCTCGGTGGATGAATCACTGTGTACTTTCTCTTGTTTCTATCTGTTACCTATCTTGAGAAACTCATACATTCTCTGTTCACTGTTTCCCAGTCTTAGAGAAGTAGATTTCTTTCTGTGAAAGTGCTGTTTTCACAGTGCTAAGTACTCCCAACTCTATCCACAATGTAGGTTTTACCAGTTTTCTAAGTCTCTCTTATTTTCTTGTACTTATACTTGGAATTCTCTGTGTAAACCTCTGTAACTTTTCGAGGTAGATGAATCACTCTGTACTTTCGCTTGTTTCTATCTGTTACCAAACTTGAGAAACTCATACATTCTCTGTTCACTGTTTCACGGACTTAGAGAACTAAATTTCCTTCGGCCAAAGGGGTGTTTTCACAGTGCTAAGTACTCCCAACTCTATCAACAATGTAGGTTTTACCAGTTTTCTAAGTCTCTATTATTTTCTTGTACTTATACTTGGAATTCAATGTGTAAACCTCTGTAACTTCTCTAGGTAGATGAGTCACTGTGTACTTTCTCTTGCTTCTATCTGTTACCAATGTTGAGAAACTCATACATTCTCTGTTCACTGTTTCCCAGTCTTAGAGAAGTAGATATCTTTCTGCGAAAGTGCTGTTTTCACAGTGCTAAGTACTCCCAACTCTATCAACAATGTAGTTTTTACCAGTTTTCTTAGTCTCTCTTATTTTCTTGTACTTATACTTGGTTTTCTCTGTGTAAACCTCTGTAACTTTTCTAGGTAGATGAATCACTGTGTACTTTCTCTTGTTTCTATCTGTTACCAATCTTGAGAAACTCATACATTCTCTGTTCACTGTTTCACGGACTTAGAGAACTAAATTTCTTTCCGCGAAAGTGCTGTTTTCACAGTGCTAAGTACTCCCAACGCTATCAACCATGTAGGTTTTAACAGTTGTCTAAGTCTCTCTTATTTTCTTGTAATTATACTTGGAATTCTCTGTGTAAACCTCTGTAACTTTTCTAGGTAGATGAATCACTGTGTACTTTCTCTTGTTTTTATCTGTTACCAATCTTGAGAAACTCATACATTCTCTGTTCACTGTTTCACGGACTTAGAGAACTAAATTTCTTTCGGTGAAAGTGCTGTTTTCACAGTGCTAAGTACTCCCAACTCTTCCAACAATGTAGCTTTTGCCAGTTTTCTAAGTCTCTCTTATTTTCTTGTACTTATACTTGGAATTCTCTGTGTAAACCTCTGTAACTTTTCTAGGTAGATGAATCACTGTGTACTTTTTCTTGTTTCTATCTGTTACCAATCTTGAGAAACTCATACATTCTCTGTTCACTGTTTCAGGGACTTAGAGAACTAAATTTCCTTCGGCGAAAGTGCTGTTTTCACAGTGCTAAGTACTCCCAACTCTATCAAAAATGTAGGTTTTACCAGTTTTCTAAGTCTCTCTTATTTTCTTGTACTTATACTTGGACTTCTCTGTGTAAACCTCTGTAACTTTTCTACGTAGATGAATCACTGTATACTTTCTCTTGTTTCTATCTGTTACCAATCTTCAGAAACTCGTACATTCTCTGTTCACTGTTTCCCAGTCTTAGAGAAGTAGATTTCTTTCTGCGAAAGTGCTGTTTTCACAGTGCTAAGTACTCCCAACTCTATCAACCATGTAGGTTTTACCAGTTTTCTAAGTCTCTCTTATTTTCTTGTACTTATACCTGGTTTTCTCTGTGTAAACCTCCGGAACTTCTCTAGGTAGATGAATCACTGTGTACTTTCTCTTGTTTCTATCTGTTACCAATCTTGAGAAACTCATACATTCTCTGTTCACTGTTTACCAGTGTTAGATAAGTAGATTTCTTTCTGCGAAAGTGCTGTTTTCACAGTGCTAAGTACACCCAACTCTATCAACAATGTAGGTTTTGCCAGTTTTCTGAGTCTCTCTCATTTTCTTGTACTTATACCTGAAATTCTCTGTGTAAACCTCTGTAGCTTTCCTACGTAGATGAATCACTGTGTACTTTCTCTTTTTTCTATCTGTTACCAATCTTGAGAAACTCATACATTCTCTGTTCACTGTTTCACGGACTTAGAGAAGTAAATTTCTTTCGGCGAAAGTGCTGTTTTCACAGTTCTAAGTACTCCCAACTCTATTCACAATGTAGGTTTTACCAGTTTTCTAAGTCTCTCTTATTTTCTTGTACTTATACTTGGAATTCTCTGTGTAAACCTCTGTAACTTCTCTAGGTAGATGAATCACTGTGTACTTTCTCTTGTTTCTATCTGTTACCAATCTTTAGAAACTAATACATTCTCTGTTCACTGTTTCAGGGACTTAGAGAACTAAATTTCTTTCGGCAAAAGTGCTGTTTTCACAGTGCTAAGTACTCCCAACTCTATCAACAATGTAGGTTTTACCACTTTTCTAAGTCTCTCTTATTTTCTTGTACTTATACTTGGAATTCTCTGTGTACACCTCTGTAACTTCTCTAGGTAGGTAAATCACTGTGTACTTTCTCTTGTTTCTATCTGTTACCAATCTTGAGAAACTCATACATTCTCTGTTCACTGTTTCCCAAACTTAGAGAAGTAGATTTCTTTCTGCGAAAGTGCTGTTTTCACAGTGCTAAGTACTCCCAACTCTATCCTCAATGTAGGTTTTACCAGTTTTCTAAGTCTCTATTATTTTCTTGTACTTCTACATGTAATTCTCTGTGTAAACTTCTGTAACTTCTCTAGGTATATGAATCACTGTGTACTTTCTCTAGTTTCTATCTGTTACCAATCTTGAGAAACTCGTACATTCTCTGTTCACTGTTTCACGGACTTAGAGAACTAAATTTCTTTCGGCGAAAGTGCTGTTTTCACAGTGCTAAGTACTCCCAACTCTATCAACAATATAGGTTTTACAAGTTTTCTAAGTCTCTCTTATTATCTTGTACTTATACTTGGAATTCTCTCTGTAAACCTCTGAAACTTTTCTAGGTAAATGAGTCACTGTGTACTTTCTCTTGTTTCTATCTGTTACCAATCTGAGAAATTCATACATTCTCTGTTCACTGTTTCCCAGTGTTAGAGAAGTAGATTTCTTTCTGTGAAAGTGCTGTTTTCACAGTGCTAAGTACTCCCAACTCTATCAACAATGTAGGTTTTACCAGTTTTCTAAGTCTCTCTTATTTTCTTGTACTTATACTTGGAATTCTCTGTGTAAACCTCTGTAACTTTTCTAGGTAGATGAATCACTGTGTACTTTCTCTTGTTTCTGTGTGTTACCAATCTTGAGAAACTCATACATTCTCTGTTCACTGTTTCACGGACTTAGAGAACTAAATTTCTTTCGGTGAAAGTGCTGTTTTCACAGTGCCAAGTAATCCCAACTCTATCAACATTGTAGGTTTTGCCAGTTTTCTAAGTCTCTCTTATTTTCTTGTACTTATATTTGAAATTCTCTCTGTAAACCTCTGTAACTTTTCCAGGTAGATGAATCACTGTGTACTTTCTCTTGTTTCTATCTGTTAGGAATCTGGAGAAACTCATACATTCCCTCTTCACTGTCTCTGGGACTTAGAGAACTAAATTTCCTTCGACGAAAGTGCAGTTTTCACAGTGCTAAGTACTCCCAACTCTATCAACAATGTAGGTTTTACCAGGTTTCTAAGTCTCTCTTATTTCTTGTACTTATACATGGAATTCTCTGTGTAAACCTCTTTAACTTCTCTAGGTAGATGAATCACTGTGTACTTTCTCTTGTTTCTGCTACCAATCTTGAGAAACTAATACATTCTCTGTTCACTGTTTCAGGGACTTCGAGAACTAAATTTCTTTCGGCGAAATTGCTGTTTTCACAGTGCTAAGTACTCCCAACTCTATCAACAATGTAGGTTTTACCAGTTTTCTAAGTCTCTCTTATTTTCTTGTACTTATACTTGGAATTCTTTGTGTAAACTTCTGTAACTTCTCTAGGTAGATGAATCACTGTGTACTTTCTCTTGTTTCTATCTGTTACCAATCTTGAGAAACTCATACATTCTCTGTTCACTGTTTCACGGACTTAGAGTGCTAACTTTCCTACGGCGAAAGTGCTGTTTTCACACTGCTAAGTACTCCCAACTCTATCAACAGTGTAGGTTTTACCAGTTTTCTAAGTCTGTCTTATTTTCTTGTACTTATACTTGGAATTCTCTGTGTAAACCTCTGTAAGTTTTCTAGGTAGATGAATCACTGTGCACTTTCTCTTTTATCTATCTGTTACCAATCTTGAGAAAATCATACATTCTCTGTTCACTGTTTCACTTACTTAGAAAACTAACTTTCCTACGGCGAAAGTGCTGTTTTCACAGTGCTAAGTACTCCCAACTCTCTCAACAATGTAGGTTTTGCCAGTTTTCTAAGTCTTTCTTATTTTCTTGTACTTATCCTTGGAATTCTCTCTGTAAACCTCTGTAACTTTTCTAGGTAGAGGAATCACTGTGTACCTTCTCTTGTTTCTATCTGTTGCCAAACTTGAGAAACTCATACATACTCTGTTCACTGTTTCCCAGTGTTAGAGAAGTAGATTTCTTTCTGGGAAAGTGCTGTTTTCACAGTGCTAAGTACTCCCAACTCTCTCAACAATGTAGGTTTTGCTAGTTTTCTAAGTCTCTCTTATTTTCTTGTACTTATACTTGGAATTCTCTGTGTAAACCTCTGTAACTTCTCTAGGTAGATGAATCACTGTGTAATTTCTCTTGTTTCTATCTGTTACCAGTCTTGAGAAACTCATACATTCTCTGTTCACTGTTTCCCAGTGTTAGAGAAGTAGATTTCTTTATGGGAAAGTGCTGTTTTCACAGTGCTAAGTACTCCCAACTCTCTCAACAATGTAGGTTTTGCCAGTTTTCTAAGTCTCTCTTATTTTCTTGTACTTATACTTGGAACTCTCTGTGTAAAACTCTGTAACTTCTCTAGGTAGATGAATCACTGTGTACTTTCTCTTGTTTCTATCTGTTACCAATCTTGTGAAACTCATACATTCTCTGTTCACTGTTTCCCAGTCTTAGAGAAGTAGATTTCTTTCTGCGAAAGTGCGGTTTTCACAGTGCTAAGTACTCCCAACTCCATCCACAATGTAGATTTTACCAGTTTTCTAACTCTCTCTTATTTTCTTGTACTTATACTTGGAATTCTCTGTGTACACCTCTGTAGCTTCTCTAGGTAGATGAATCACTGTGTACTTTCTCTTGTTTCTATCTGTTACCAATCTTGAGAAACTCATACATTCTCTGTTAACTGTTTCCCAGTCTTAGAGAAGTAGATTTCTTTCTGGGAAAGTGCTGTTTTCACAGTGCTAAGTACTCCCAACTCTATCCACAATGTAGGTTTTACCAGTTTTCTAAGTCTCTCTTATTTTCTTCTACTTATACTTTGAATTCTCTGTGTAAAATTCTGTAACTTCTCTAGGTAGATGAATCACTGTGTACTTTCTCTTATTTCTATCTGTTACCAATCTTGAGAAACTCATACATTCTCTGTTCACTGTTTCCCAGTCTTAGAGAAGTAGATTTCTTTCGGCGAAAGTGCTGTTTTCACAGTGTTAAGTACTCCCAACTCTATCCACAATGTAGGTTTTACCAGTTTTCTAAGTCTCTCTTATTTTCTTGTACTTATACTTGGAATTCTCTGTGTAAACCTCTGAAACTTCTCTAGGTAGATGAATCACTGTGTACTTTCTCTTGTTTCTATCTGTTACCAATCTTGAGAAACTGATACATTCTCTTTTCACTGTTTCATGGACTTAGAAAATTAAATTTCTTTCGGCGAAAGTGCTGTTTTCACAGTGCTAAGTACTCCCAACTCTATCAACAATGTAGGTTTTACCAGTTTTCTAACTCTCTCTTATTTTCTTGTACTTATACTTGGAATTCTCTGTGTAAACCTCTGTAACTTTTCTCGGTGGATGAGTCACTGTGTACTTTCTCTTGTTTCTATCTGTTACCAATCTTGAGAAACTCATACATTCTCTGTTCACTGTTTCCCAGTGTTAGAGAAGTAGATTTCTTTTTGTGAAAGTGCTGTTTTCACAGTGCTAAGTATTCCCAACTCTATCAACAATGTAGGTTTTAACACTTTTCTAAGTCTCTCTTATTTTCTTGTACTTATACTTGGAATTCTCTGTGTAAACCTCTGTAACTTTTCTAGGTAGATGAATCACTGTGTACTTTCTCTTGTTTCTATCTGTTACCAATCTTGAGAAACTCATACATTCTCTGTTCACTGTTTCACGGACTTAGACAACTAAATTTCCTACGGCGAAAGTGCTGTTTTTACAGTGCTAAGTACTCCCAACTCTATCCACAATGTAGGTTTTACCAGTTTTCTAAGTCTCTCTTATTTTCTTGTACTTATACTTGGAATTCCCTGTGTAAACCTCTGTAACTTTTCTAGGTAGATGAATCACTGCGTACTTTCTCTTGTTTCTATCTGTTACCAATCTTGAGAAACTCATACATTCTCTGTTCACTGTTTCCCAGTCTTAGAGAAGTAGATTTCTTTCGGCGAAAGTGCTGTTTTCACCGTGCTAAAGACTCCCAACTCTATCCACAATGTAGGTTTTACCAGTAATCTAAGTCTCTCTTATTTTCTTCTACTTATAAATGTACTTCGCTTTGTAAACTTCTGTAACTTCTCTAGGTAGATGAATCACTGTGTACTTTCTCTAGTTTCTATCTGTTACCAATCTTGAGAAACTCATACATTCTCTGTTCACTTTCCCAGTGTTAGAGAAGTAGATTTCTTTCTGGGAAAGTGCTGTTTTCACAGTGTTAAGTACTCCCAACTCTATCAACAATGTAGGTTTCACCAGTTTTCTAAGTTTCTCTTATTTTCTTGTAGTTATACTTGGTTTTCTCTGTGTAAACCTCTGTAACTTTTCTAGGTAGATGAATCACTGTGTACTTTCTCTTGTTTCTATCTGTTACCAATCTTAAGAAACTCACACATTCTCTGTTCACTGTTTCACGGACTTACAGAACTAAATTTCCTTCGGCGAAAGTGCTGTTTTCTCAGTGCTAAGTACTCCCAATTCTATCCACGATGTTTGTTTTACCAGTTTTCTAAGTCTCTCTTATTTTCTTGAAGTTACACTTGGATTTCTCTGTGTAAACCTCTGTAACTTTTCTCGGTGGATGAATCACTGTGTACTTTCTCTTGTTTCTATCTGTTACCTATCTTGAGAAACTCATACATTCTCTGTTCACTGTTTCCCAGTCTTAGAGAAGTAGATTTCTTTCTGTGAAAGTGCTGTTTTCACAGTGCTAAGTACTCCCAACTCTATCCACAATGTAGGTTTTACCAGTTTTCTAAGTCTCTCTTATTTTCTTGTACTTATACTTGGAATTCTCTGTGTAAACCTCTGTAACTTTTCGAGGTAGATGAATCACTCTGTACTTTCGCTTGTTTCTATCTGTTACCAAACTTGAGAAACTCATACATTCTCTGTTCACTGTTTCACGGACTTAGAGAACTAAATTTCCTTCGGCCAAAGGGGTGTTTTCACAGTGCTAAGTACTCCCAACTCTATCAACAATGTAGGTTTTACCAGTTTTCTAAGTCTCTATTATTTTCTTGTACTTATACTTGGAATTCAATGTGTAAACCTCTGTAACTTCTCTAGGTAGATGAGTCACTGTGTACTTTCTCTTGCTTCTATCTGTTACCAATGTTGAGAAACTCATACATTCTCTGTTCACTGTTTCCCAGTCTTAGAGAAGTAGATTTCTTTCTGCGAAAGTGCTGTTTTCACAGTGCTAAGTACTCCCAACTCTATCAACAATGTAGTTTTTACCAGTTTTCTTAGTCTCTCTTATTTTCTTGTACTTATACTTGGTTTTCTCTGTGTAAACCTCTGTAACTTTTCTAGGTAGATGAATCACTGTGTACTTTCTCTTGTTTCTATCTGTTACCAATCTTGAGAAACTCATACATTCTCTGTTCACTGTTTCACGGACTTAGAGAACTAAATTTCTTTCCGCGAAAGTGCTGTTTTCACAGTGCTAAGTACTCCCAACGCTATCAACCATGTAGGTTTTAACAGTTGTCTAAGTCTCTCTTATTTTCTTGTAATTATACTTGGAATTCTCTGTGTAAACCTCTGCAACTTTTCTAGGTAGATGAATCACTGTGTATTTTCTCTTGTTTCTATCTGTTACCAATCTTGAGAAACTCATACATTCTCTGTTCACTGTTTCCTAGTGTTAGAGAAGTAGATTTCTTTCTGGGAAAGTGCTGTTTTCACAGTGCCAAGTACTCCCAACTCTATCAACAATGTAGGTTTTACCAGTTTTCTAAGTCTCTCTTATTTTCTTGTACTAATAATTGCAATTCTCTGTGTAAACCTCTGTAACATTTCTAGGTAGATGAATCACTGTGTACTTTCTCTTGTTTCTATCTGTTACCAATCTTGAGAAACTCATACATTCTCTTTTCACTGTTTCATGGACTTAGAGAACAAAATTTCTTTCGGTGAAAGTGCTGTTTTCACAGTGCTAAGTACTCCCAACTCTATGAACAATGTAGGTTTTGCCAGTTTTCTAATTCTCTCTTATTTTCTTGTACTTATACTTGGAATTCTCTCGGTAAACCTCTGTAACTTTTCTAGGTAGATGAATCACTGTGTACTTTCTCATGTTTCTATCTGTTACCAATCTTGAGAAACTCATACATTCTCTGTTCACTGTTTCACGGACTGAGAGAACTAAATTTCCTTCGGCGAAAGTGCTGTTTTCACAGTGCTAAGTACTCCCAACTCTGTCAACAATGTAGGTTTTACCAGTTTTCTAAGTCTCTCTTATTTTCTTGTACTTATACTTGGACTTCTCTGTGTAAACCTCTGTAACTTTTCTACGTAGATGAATCACTGTGTACTTTCTCTTGTTTCTATCTGTTACCAATCTTGAGAAATTCGTACATACTCTGTTCACTGTTTCCCAGTCTTAGAGAAGTAGATTTCTTTCTGCGAAAGTGCTGTTTTCACAGTGCTAGGTACTCCCAACTCTATCAACAATGTAGGTTTTACCAGTTTTCTAAGTCTCTTTTATTTTCTTCTACTTATACTTGGAATTCTCTGTGTAAACCTCTGTAACTTTTCTAGGTAGATGAATCACTGCATACTTTCACTTGTTTCTATCTGTTGCCAGTCTTGAGAAACTCATACATTCTCTGTTCACTGTTTCACGGACTTAGAGAACAAAATTTCTTTCGGTGAAAGTGCTGTTTTCACAGTGCTAAGTACTCCCAACTCTATGAACAATGTAGGTTTTGCCAGTTTTCTAATTCTCTCTTATTTTCTTGTACTTATACTTGGAATTCTCTGGGTAAACCTCTGTAACTTTTCTAGGTAGATGAATCACTGTGTACTTTCTCATGTTTCTATCTGTTACCAATCTTGAGAAACTCATACATTCTCTGTTCACTGTTTCACGGACTGAGAGAACTAAATTTCCTTCGGCGAAAGTGCTGTTTTCACAGTGCTAAGTACTCCAAACTCTGTCAACAATGTAGGATTTACCAGTTTTCTAAGTCTCTCTTATTTTCTTGTACTTATACTTGGACTTCTCTGTGTAAACCTCTGTAACTTTTCTAGGTATATGAATCACTGTGCAGTTTGTCTTGTTTCTATCTGTTACCAATCTTGAGAAACTCATACATTCTCTGTTCACTGTTTCCCAGTGTTAGAGAAGTAGATTTCTTTCTGCGAAAGTGCCGTTTTCACAGTGCTAAGTACTCTCAACTCTATTAACAATGTAGGTTTTACCAGTTTTCTAAGTCTCTCTTATTTTCTTGTACTTATCCTTGAAATTCTCCATGTAAACCTCTGTAACTTTTCTAGGTAGATGAATCACTGTGGACTTTCTCTTGTTTCTATCTGTTACCAATCTTGAGAAACTGATACATTTTCTTTTCACTAATTCACGGACTTAGAAAACTAAATTTCTTTCGGCGAAAGTGCTGTTTTCACAGTGCTAAGTACTCCCAACTATATCAACAATGTAGGTTTTACCGGTTTTCTAAGTCTCTCTTATTTTCTTGTACTTATACTTGGAATTCTCTGTGTAAACCTCGGTAACTTTTCTAGGTAGATGAATCACTGTGTATTTTCTCTTGTTTCTATGTGTTACCAATCTTGAGAAACTCATACATTCTGTGTTCACTGTTTCCCAGTGTTAGAGAAGTAAATTTGTTTCTGCGAAAGTGCTGTTTTCACAGTGCAAAGTACTCCCAACTCTATTAACAATGTAGGTTTTAACACTTTTCTAAGTCTCTCTTATTTTCTTGTACTTATCCTTGGAATTCTCTATGTAAACCTCTGTAACTTCTCTAGGCAGATGAATCACTGTGTACTTTCTCATGTTTCTATCTGTTACCAATCTTGAGAAACTCATACATTCTCTGTTCACTGTTTCACGGTCTTAGAGAACTAAATTTCCTTCGGCGAAAGTGCTGTTTTCACAGTGCTAAGTACTCCCAACTCTATCAACAATGTAGGTTTTACCAGTTTTCTAAGTCTCTCTTATTTTCTTGTACTTATACTTGGACTTCTCTGTGTAAACCTCTGTAACTTTTCTACGTAGATGAATCACTGTATACTTTCTCTTGTTTCTATCTGTTACCAATCTTGAGAAACTCGTACATTCTCTGTTCACTGTTTCCCAGTCTTAGAGAAGTAGATTTCTTTCTGCGAAAGTGCTGTTTTCACAGTGCTAAGTACTCCCAACTCTATCAACAATGTAGGTTTTACCAGTTTTCTAAGTCTCTCTTATTTTCTTGTACTTATACCTGGTTTTCTCTGTGTAAACCTCTTTAACTTCTCTAGGTAGATGAATCACTGTGTACTTTCTCTTGTTTCTATCTGTTACCAATCTTGAGAAACTCATACATTCTCTGTTCACTGTTTCCCAGTGTTAGATAAGTAGATTTCTTTCTGCGAAAGTGCTGTTTTCACAGTGCTAAGTACACCCAACTCTATCAACAATGTAGGTTTTGCCAGTTTTCTGAGTCTCTCTCATTTTCTTGTACTTATACCTGGAATTCTCTGTGTAAACCTCTGTAGCTTTTCTACGTAGATGAATCACTGTGTACTTTCTCTTTTTTCTATCTGTTACCAATCTTGAGAAACTCATACATTCTCTGTTCACTGTTTCCCAGTCTTAGAGAAGTAGATTTCTTTCTGCGAAACTGCTGTTTTCACAGTGCTAAGTACTCCCAACTCTATCCACAATGTAGGTTTTACCAGTTTTCTAAGTCTCTCTTATTTTCTTGTACTTATACTTGGAATTCTCTGTGTAAACCTCTGTAACTTCTCTAGGTAGATGAATCACTGTGTACTTTCTCTTGTTTCTATCTGTTACCAATCTTGAGAAACTCATACATTCTCTGTTCACTGTTTCAGGGACTTAGAGAACTAAATTTCTTTTGGCGAAAGTGCTGTTTTCACAGCGGTAAGTACTCCCAACTCTATCAACACTGTAGGTTTTACCAGTTTTCTAAGTCTCTCTTATTTTCTTGTACTTATCCTTGGAATTCTCTGTGTAAACCTCTGTAACTTTTCTAGGTAGATGAATCACTGCGTACTTTCACTTGTTTCTATCTGTTACCAATCTTGAGAAACTCATACATTCTCTGTTCACTGTTTCACGGACTTAGAGAACTAAATTTCTTTCGGCGAAAGTGCTGTTTTCAGAGTGCTAAGTAATCCCAACTCTATCCACAATGTAGGTTTTACCAGTTTTCAAAGTCTCTCTTATTTTCTTGTACTTATACTTCGAATTCTCTGTGTAAACCTCTGTGACTTTTCTAGGTAGATGAATCACTTTGTACTTTCTCTTGTTTTTATCTGTTTCCAATCTTGAGAAACACATACATTCTCTGTTCACTGTTTCCCAGTGTTAGAGAAGTAGATTTCTTTCTGCGAAAGTGCTGTTTTCACAGTGCTAATTACTCCCAACTCTATTAACAATGTAGGTTTTACCAGTTTTCTAAGTCTCTCTTATTTTCTTGTACTTATCCTTGGAATTCTCCATGTAAACCTGTGTAACTTTTCTAGGTAGATGAATCACTTTGTACTTTCTCTTGTTTCTATCTGTTACCAATCTTGAGAAACTAATAGATTCTCTGTTCACTGTTTCACGGACTTAGAGAACTAAATTTCCTTCGGCAAAATTGCTGTTTTCACAGTGCTAAGTACTCCCAACTCTATCAACAATGTAGGTTTTACCACTTTTCTAAGTCTCTCTTATTTTCTTGTACTTATACTTGGAATTCTCTGTGCACACCTGTGTAACTTCTCTAGGTAGATAAATCACTGTGTACTTTCTCTTGTTTCTATCTGTTACCAATCTTGAGGAACTCATGCATTCTCTGTTAACTGTTTCCCAGTCTTAGAGAACTAGATTTCTTTCTACGAAAGAGCTGTTTTCACAATGCTAAGTACTCCCAACTCAATTAACAATGTAGGTTTTACCAGTTCTCTAAGTCTCTCTTATTTTCTTGTACTTATACTTGCTTTTCTCTGTGTAAACCTCTGTAACTTCGCTAGGTAGATGAATCACTGTGTACTTTCTCTTGTTTCTATCTGTTACCAATCTTGAGAAACTCATACATTCTGTGTTCACTGTTTCTCAGTCTTAGAGAAGTAGATTTCTTTCTGCGAAAGTGCTGTTTTCACAGTGCTAAGTACTCCCAACTCTATCAACAATGTAGGTTTTACCAGTTTTCTAAGTCTCTCTTATTTTCTTGTACTTATACTTGGTTTTCTCTGTGTAAACCTCTGTATCTTTTCTAGGTAGATGAATCACTGTGTACTTTCTCTTGTTTCTATCTGTTACCAATCTTGAGAAACTCATAGATTCTCTGTTCAATGTTTCACGGACTTAGAGAACTAAATTTGTTTCGGCGAAAGTGCTGTTTTCACAGTGCTAAGTACTCCCAACTCTATCAACAATGTAGATTTTACCAGTTTTCTAAGTCTCTCTTATTTTCTTGTACTTATACTTGGTTTTCTCTGTGTAAACCTCTGTAACTTTTCTAGGTAGATGAATCACTGAGTATTTTCTCTTGTTTCTATCTGTTACCAATCTTGAGAAACTCATACATTCTCTGTTCACTGTTTCACGGACTTAGAGAACTAAATTTCTTTCGGCGAAAGTGCTGTTTTCACAGTGCTAACTACTCCCAACTCTATCAACAATGTAGGTTTTACCAGTTTTCTAAGTCTCTCTTATTTTCTTGTACTTACACTTGGAATTCTCTGTGTAAACCTCTGTAACTTTTCTAGGTAGATGATTCACTGTGTACTTTCTCTTGTTTCTATCTGTTACCAATCTTGAGAAACTCATACATTCTCTGTTCACTGTTTCACGGACTTAGAGAACTAAATTTTTTTCGGCGAAGGTGCTGTTTTCACAGTGCTAAGTACTTCCAACTCTATCCACAATGTAAGTTTTACCAGTTTTCTAAGTCTCTCTTATTTTCTTGTACTTATACTTGGAATTCTCTGTGTAAACCTCTGTAACTTCTCTAGGTAGATGAATCACTGTGTACTTTATCTTGTTTCTATCTGTTCCCAATCTTCAGAAACTCATACATTCTCTGTTCACTGTTTCCCAGTCTTAGAGAAGTAGATTTCTTTCTGGGAAAGTGCTGTTTTCACAGTGCTAAGTACTCCCAACTCTATCAATAATGTAGGTTTTACCAGTTTTCTAAGTCTCTCTTATTTTCTTCTACTTATACTTTGAATTCTCTGTGTAAACTTCTGTAACTTCTCTAGGTAGATGAATCACTGTGTACTTTCTCTTGTTTCTATCTGTTACCAATCTTGAGAAACTCATACATTCTCTGTTCACTGTTTCCCAGTCTTAGAGAAGTAGATTTCATTCTGCGGAAGTGCTGTTTTCACAGTGCTAAGTACTCCCAACTCTATCCACAATGTAGGTTTTACCAGTTTTCTAAGTCTCTCTTATTTTCTTGTACTTATACTTGGAATTCTCTGTGTACACCTTTGTAACTTCTCTAGGTAGGTAAATCACTGTGTACTTTCTCTTGTTTCTATCTGTTACCAATCTTGAGAAACTCGTACATTCTCTGTTCACTGTTTCCCAAACTTAGAGAAGTAGATTTCTTTCTGCGAAAGTGCTGTTTTCACAGTGCTAAGTACTCCCAACTCTATCAACAAGGTAGGTTTTAACAGTTTTCTAAGTCTCTCTTATTTTCTTGTACTTATACTTGGAATTGTCTGTGTAAACCTCTGTAACTTTTCTAGGTAGATGAATCACTGTGTAGTTTCTCTTGCTTCTATCTGTTACCACTCTTGAGAAACTGATACATTCTCTTTTCACTATTTCACGGACTTAGAAAACTAAATTTCTTTCGGCGAAAGTGCTGTTTTCACAGTTCTAAGTACTCCCAACTCTATCAACAATGTAGGTTTTATCGGTTTTCTAAGTCTCTCTTATTTTCTTGTACTTATACTTGGAATTCTCTGTGTAATCCTCTGCAACTTTTCTAGGTAGATGAATCACTGTGTACTTTCTCTTGTTTCTATCTGTTACCAATCTTGAGAAACTCATACATTCTCTGTTCACTGTTTCCCAGTGTTAGAGAAGTAGATTTCTTTCTGGGAAAGTGCTGTTTTCACAGTGCTAAGTACTCCCAACTCTATCAACAATGTAGGTTTTACCAGTTTTCTAAGTCTCTCTTATTTTCTTGTACTTATACTTGGAATTCTCTGTGTAAACCTCTGTAGCTTCTCTAGGTAGATGAATCACTGTGTACTTTCTCATGTTTCTATCTGTTACCAATCTTGAGAAACTCGTACATTCTCTGTTCACTGTTTCCCAGTGTTAGAGAAGTAGATTTCTTTCTGCGAAAGTGCTGTGTTCACAGTGCTAAGTACTCCCAACTCTATCAACAATGTAGGTTTTACCAGTTTTCTAAGTCTCTCTTATTTTCTTGTACTTATACCTGGTTTTCTCTGTGTAAACCTCTGGAACTTCTCTAGGTAGATGAATCACTGTGTACTTTCTCTTGTTTCTATCTGTTACCAATCTTGAGGAACTAATACATTCTCTGTTCACTGTTTCAGGGACTTAGAGAACTAAATTTCTTTCGGCAAAAGTGCTGTTTTCACAGTGCTAAGTACTCCCAACTCTGTCAACAATGTAGCTTTTACCAGTTTTTTAAGTCTCTCTTATTTTCTTGTACTAATAATGGCAATTCTCTGTGTAAACCTCTGTAACTTTTCTAGGTAGATGAATCACTGTGTACTTTCTCTTGTTTCTATCTTTTACCAATCTTGAGAAACTCATACATTCTCTGTTCACTGTTCCACGGACTTAGAGAACTAAATTTCCTTCGGCGAAAGTTCTGTTTTCACAGTTCTAAGTACTCCCAACTCTATCAACAATGTAGGTTTTACCAGTTTTCTAAGTCTCTCCTATTTTCTTGTACTTATTCTTGGAATTCTCTGTGTAAACCTCTGTAGCTTCTCTAGGTAGATGAATCACTGTGTACTTTCTCTTGTTTCTATCTGTTACCAATCTTGAGAAACTCGTACATTCTCTGTTCACTGTTTCCCAGTGTTAGAGAAGTAGATTTCTTTCTGCGAAAGTGCTGTGTTTACAGTGGTAAGTACTCCCAACTCTATCAACAATGTAGGTTTTACCACTTTTCTAAGTCTCTCTTATTTTCTTGTACTTATACCTGGTTTTCTCTGTGTAAACCTCTGGAACTTCTCTAGGTAGATGAATCACTGTGTACTTTCTCTTGTTTCTATCTGTTACCAATCTTGAGAAACTCATACATTCTCTGTTCACTGTTTCCCAGTGTTAGATAAGTAGATTTCTTTCTGCGAAAGTGCTGTTTTCACAGTGCTAAGTACACCCAACTCTATCAACAATGTAGGTTTTGCCAGTTTTCTGAGTCTCTCTCATTTTCTTGCACTTATACCTGAAATTCTCTGTGTAAACCTCTGTAGCTTTTCTACATAGATGAATAACTGTGTACTTTCTCTTGTTTATATCTGTTACCAATCTTGAGAAACTCATACATTCTCTGTTCACTGTTTCCCAGTCTTAGACAAGTAGATTTCTTTCTGCGAAAGTGCTGTTTTCACAGTGCTAAGTACTCCCAACTCAATCAACAATGTAGGTTTTACCAGTTTTCTAAGTCTCTCTTATTTTCTTGTACTTATACTTGGAATTCTCTGTGTAAACCTCTGTAACTTCTCTAGGTAGATGAATCACTGTGTACTTTCTCTTGTTTCTATCTGTTACCAATCTTGAGAAACTAATACATTCTCTGTTCACTGTTTCAGGGACTTAGAGAACTAAATTTCTTTCCGCGAAAGTGCTGTTTTCACAGTGCTAAGTACTCCCAACTCTATCAACAATGTAGGTTTTACCAGTTTTTTAAGTCTCTCTTATTTTCTTGTACTAATAATTGCAATTCTCTGTGTAAACCTCTGTAACTTTTCTAGGTAGATGAATCACTGTGTACTTTCTCTTGTTTCTATCTGTTACCAATCTTGAGAAACTCATAGATTCTCTGTTCACTGTTTCACGGACTTAGAGAACTAAAATTCCTTCAGCGAAAGTGCTGTTTTCACAGTGCTAAGTACTCCCAACTCTATCAACAATGTAGGTTTTACCAGTTTTCTAAGTCTCTCTTATTTTCTTGTACTTATACTTGGAATTCTCTGTGTAAACCTCTGTAGCTTCTCTAGGTAGATGAATCACTGTGTACTTTCTCATGTTTCTATCTGTTACCAATCTTGAGAAACTCGTACATTCTCTGTTCATTGTTTCCCAGTGTTAGAGAAGTAGATTTCTTTCTGCGAAAGTGCTGTGTTCACAGTGCTAAGTACTCCCAACTCTATCAACAATGTAGGTTTTACCAGTTTTCTAAGTCTCTCTTATTTTCTTGTACTTATACCTGGTTTTCTCTGTGTAAACCTCTGGAACTTCTCTAGGTAGATGAATCACTGTGTACTTTCACTTGTTTCTATCTGTTACCAATCTTGAGAAACTCATACATTCTCTGTTCACTGTTTCCCAGTGTTAGATAAGTAGATTTCTTTCTGCGAAAGTGCTGTTTTCACAGTGCTAAGTACACCCAACTCTATCAACAATGTAGGTTTTGCCAGTTTTCTGAGTCTCTCTCATTTTCTTGCACGTATACCTGGAATTCTCTGTGTAAACCTCTGTAGCTTTTCTACGTAGATGAATCACTATGTACTTTCTCTTGTTTCTATCTGTTACCAATCTTGAGAAACTCATACATTCTCTGTTCACTGTTTCCCAGTCTTAGAGAAGTAGATTTCTTTCTGCGAAAGTGCTGTTTTCACAGTGCTAAGTACTCCCAACTCTATCAACAATGTAGGTTTTACCAGTTTTCTAAGTCTCTCTTATTTTCTTGTACTTATACCTGGTTTTCTCTGTGTAAACCTCTGGAACTTCTCTAGGTAGATGAAACACTGTGTACTTTCTCTTGTTTCTATCTGTTACCAATCTTGAGAAACTCATACATTCTCTGTGCACTGTTTCCCAGTGTTAGATAAGTAGATTTCTTTCTGCGAAAGTGCTGTTTTCACAGTGCTAAGTACACCCAACTCTATCAACAATGTAGGTTTTGCCAGTTTTCTGAGTCTCTCTCATTTTCTTGCACTTATACCTGGAATTCTCTGTGTAAACCTCTGTAGCTTTTCTACGTAGATGAATCACTGTGTACTTTCTCTTGTTTCTATCTGTTACCAATCTTGAGAAACTCATACATTCTCTGTTCACTGTTTCCAGTCTTAGAGAAGTAGATTTCTTTCTGCGAAAGTGCTGTTTTCACAGTGCTAAGTACTCCCAACTCTATCAACAATTTAGCTTTTACCGGTTTTTTAAGTCTCTCTTATTTTCTTGTACTAATAATGGCAATTCTCTGTGTAAACCTCTGTAACTTTTCTAGGTAGATGAATCACTGTGTACTTTCTCTTGTTTCTATCTGTTACCAATCTTGAGAAACTCATACATTCTCTGTTCACTGTTCCACGGACTTAGAGAACAAAATTTCCTTCGGCGAAAGTGCTGTTTTCACAGTTCTAAGTACTCCTAACTCTATCAATAATGTAGGTTTTACCAGTTTTCTAAGTCTCTCTTATTTTCTTGTACTTATACTTGGAATTCTCTGTGTAAACCTCTGTAGCTTCTCTAGGTAGATGAATCACTGTGTACTTTCTCTTGTTTCTATCTGTTACCAATCTTGAGAAACTCGTACATTCTCTGTTCACTGTTTCCCAGTGTTAGAGAAGTAGATTTCTTTCTGCGAAAGTGCTGTTTTCACAGTGCTAAGTACACCCAACTCTATCAACAATGTAGGTTTTGCCAGTTTTCTGAGTCTATCTCATTTTCTTGCACTTATACCTGGAATTCTCTGTGTAAACCTCTGTAGCTTTTCTACATAGATGAATCACTGTGTACTTTCTCTTGTTTCTATCTGTTACCAATCTTGAGAAACTCATACATTCTCTGTTCACTGTTTCCCAGTCTTAGAGAAGTAGATTTCTTTCTGCGAAAGTGCTGTTTTCACAGTGCTAAGTACTCCCAACTCAATCAACAATGTAGGTTTTACCAGTTTTCTAAGTCTCTCTTATTTTCTTGTACTTATACTTGGAATTCTCTGTGTAAACCTCTGTAACTTTTCTAGGTAGATGAATCACTGTGTACTTTCTCTTGTTTCTATCTGTTACCAATCTTGAGAAACTAATACATTCTCTGTTCACTGTTTCAGGGACTTAGAGAACTAAATTTCCTTCGGCGAAAGTGCTGTTTTCACAGTGCTAAGTACTCCCAACTCTATCCACAAGGTAGGTTTTACCAGTTTTCTAAGTCTCTCTTATTTTCTTGTAGTTATACTTGGAATTCTCTGTGTAAACCTCTGTAACTTCTCTAAGTAGATGAATCACTGTGTACTTTCTCTTGTTTCTGTTACCAATCTTGAGGAACTCATGCATTCTCTGTTAACTGTTTCCCAGTCTGAGAGAACTAGATTTCTTTCTACGAAAGAGCTGTTTTCACAATGCTAAGTACTCCCAACTCAATTAACAATGTAGGTTTTACCAGTTTTCTAAGTCTCTCTTATTTTCTTGTACTTATACTTGCTTTTCTCTGTGTAAACCTCTGTAACTTCGCTAGGTAGATGAATCACTGTGTACTTTCTCTTGTTTCTATCTGTCACCAATCTTGAGAAACTCATACATTCTGTGTTCACTGTTTCTCAGTCTTAGAGAAGTAGATTTCTTTCTGCGAAAGTGCTGTTTTCACAGTGCTAAGTACTCCCAACTCTATCAACAATGTAGGTTTTACCAGTTTTCTAAGTCTCTCTTATTTTCTTGTACTTATACTTGGTTTTCTCTGTGTAAACCTCTGTATCTTTTCTAGGTAGATGAATCACTGTGTACTTTCTCTTGTTTCTATCTGTTACCAATCTTGAGAAACTCATAGATTCTCTGTTCAATGTTTCACGGACTTAGAGAACTAAATTTGTTTCGGCGAAAGTGCTGTTTTCACAGTGCTAAGTACTCCCAACTCTATCAACAATGTAGGTTTTACCAGTTTTCTAAGTCTCTCTTATTTTCTTGTACTTATACTTGGTTTTCTCTGTGTAAACCTCTGTAACTTTTCTAGGTAGATGAATCACTGAGTATTTTCTCTTGTTTCTATCTGTTACCAATCTTGAGAAACTCATACATTCTCTGTTCATTGTTTCACGGACTTAGAGAACTAAATTTCTTTCGGCGAAAGTGCTGTTTTCACAGTGCTAACTACTCCCAACTCTATCAACAATGTAGGTTTTACCAGTTTTCTAAGTCTCTCTTATTTTCTTGTACTTACACTTGGAATTCTCTGTGTAAACCTCTGTAACTTTTCTAGGTAGATGATTCACTGTGTACTTTCTCTTGTTTCTATCTGTTACCAATCTTGAGAAACTCATACATTCTCTGTTCACTGTTTCACGGACTTAGAGAACTAAATTTTTTTTGGCGAAGGTGCTGTTTTCACAGTGCTAAGTACTTCCAACTCTATCCACAATGTAAGTTTTACCAGTTTTCTAAGTCTCTCTTATTTTCTTGTACTTATACTTGGAATTCTCTGTGTAAACCTCTGTAACTTCTCTAGGTAGATGAATCACTGTGTACTTTCTCTTGTTTATATCTGTTCCCAATCTTGAGAAACTCATACATTCTCTGTTCACTGTTTCCCAGTCTTAGAGAAGTAGATTTCTTTCTGGGAAAGTGCTGTTTTCACAGTGCTAAGTACTCCCAACTCTATCAATAATGTAGGTTTTACCAGTTTTCTAAGTCTCTCTTATTTTCTTCTACTCATACTTTGAATTCTCTGTGTAAACTTCTGTAACTTCTCTAGGTAGATGAATCACTGTGTACTTTCTCTTGTTTCTATCTGTTACCAATCTTGAGAAACTCATACATTCTCTGTTCACTGTTTCCTAGTCTTAGAGAAGTAGATTTCATTCTGCGGAAGTGCTGTTTTCACAGTGCTAAGTACTCCCAACTCTATCCACAGTGTAGGTTTTACCAGTTTTCTAAGTCTCTCTTATTTTCTTGTACTTATACTTGGAATTCTCTGTGTAAACCTCTGTAACTTCTCTAGGTAGATGAATCACTGTGTACTTTCTCTTGTTTCTATCTGTTACCAATCTTCAGAAACTAATACATTCTCTGTTCACTGTTTCAGGGACTTAGAGAACTAAATTTCTTTCGGCAAAAGTGCTGTTTTCACAGAGCTAAGTACACCCAACTCTATCAACAATGTAGGTTTTACCACTTTTCTAAGTCTCTCTTATTTTCTTGTACTTATACTTGGAATTCTCTGTGTACACCTTTGTAACTTCTCTAGGTAGGTAAATCACTGTGTACTTTCTCTTGTTTCTATCTGTTACCAATCTTGAGAAACTCGTACATTCTCTGTTCACTGTTTCCTAAACTTAGAGAAGTAGATTTCTTTCTGCGAAAGTGCTGTTTTCACAGTGCTAAGTACTCCCAACTCTATCAACAAGGTAGGTTTTAACAATTTTCTAAGTCTCTCTTATTTTCTTGTACTTATACTTGGAATTGTCTGTGTAAACCTCTGTAACTTTTCTAGGTAGATGAATCACTGTGTAGTTTCTCTTGCTTCTATCTGTTACCACTCTTGAGAAACTGATACATTCTCTTTTCACTATTTCACGGACTTAGAAAACTAAATTTCTTTCGGCGAAAGTGCTGTTTTCACAGTTCTAAGTACTCCCAATTCTATCAACAATGTAGGTTTTATCGGTTTTCTAAGTCTCTCTTATTTTCTTGTACCTATACTTGGAATTCTCTGTGTAATCCTCTGCAACTTTTCTAGGTAGATGAATCACTGTGTACTTTCTCTTGTTTCTATCTGTTACCAATCTTGAGAAACTAATACATTCTCTGTTCACTGTTTCAGGGACTTAGAGAACTAAATTTCTTTCGGCAAAAGTGCTGTTTTCACAGTGCTAAGTACACCCAACTCTATCAACAATGTAGGTTTTACCACTTTTCTAAGTCTCTCTTATTTTCTTGTACTTATACTTGGAATTCTCTGTGTACACCTTTGTAACTTCTCTAGGTAGGTAAATTACTGTGTACTTTCTCTTGTTTCTATCTGTTACCAATCTTGAGAAACTCGTACATTCTCTGTTCACTGTTTCCCAAACTTAGAGAAGTAGATTTCTTTCTGCGAAAGTGCTGTGTTCACAGTGCTAAGTACTCCCAACTCTATCAACAAGGTAGGTTTTAACAGTTTTCTAAGTCTCTCTTATTTTCTTGTACTTATACTTGGAATTGTCTGTGTAAACCTCTGTAACTTTTCTAGGTAGATGAATCACTGTGTAGTTTCTCTTGCTTCTATCTGTTACCACTCTTGAGAAACTGATACATTCTCTTTTCACTATTTCACGGACTTAGAAAACTAAATTTCTTTCGGCGAAAGTGCTGTTTTCACAGTTCTAAGTACTCCCAACTCTATCAACAATGTAGGTTTTATCGGTTTTCTAAGTCTCTCTTATTTTCTTGTACTTATACTTGGAATTCTCTGTGTAATCCTCTGCAACTTTTCTAGGTAGATGAATCACTGTGTACTTTCTCTTGTTTCTATCTGTTACCAATCTTGAGAAACTCATACATTCTCTGTTCACTGTTTCCCAGTGTTAGAGAAGTAGATTTCTTTCTGGGAAAGTGCTGTTTTCACAGTGCTAAGTACTCTCAACTCTATCAACATTGTAGGTTTTACCAGTTTTCTAAGTCTCTCTTATTTTCTTGTACTTATACTTGGAATTCTCTGTGTAAACCACTGTAGCTTCTCTAGGTAGATGAATCACTGTGTACTTTCTCTTGTTTCTATCTGTTACCAATCTTGAGAAACTCATACATTCTCTGTTCACTGTTTCAGGGACTTAGAGAACTAAATTTCTTTCCGCGAAAGTGCTGTTTTCACAGTGCTAAGTACTCCCAACTCTATCAACAATGTAGGTTTTACCAGTTTTTTAAGTCTCTCTTATTTTCTTGTACTAATAATTGCAATTCTCTGTGTAAACCTCTGTAACTTTTCTAGGTAGATGAATCACTGTGTACTTTCTCTTGTTTCTATCTGTTACCAATCTTGAGAAACTCATACATTCTCTGTTCACTGTTTCCCAGTCTTAGAGAAGTAGATTTCTTTCTGCGAAAGTGCTGTTTTCACAGTGCTAAGTACTCCCAACTCTATCAACAATGTAGATTTTACCAGTTTTCTAAGTCTCTCTTATTTTCTTGTACTTATACCTGGTTTTCTCTGTGTAAACCTCTGGAACTTCTCTAGGTAGATGAAACACTGTGTACTTTCTCTTGTTTCTATCTGTTACCAATCTTGAGAAACTCATACATTCTCTGTGCACTGTTTCCCAGTGTTAGATAAGTAGATTTCTTTCTGCGAAAGTGCTGTTTTCACAGTGCTAAGTACACCCAACTCTATCAACAATGTAGGTTTTGCCAGTTTTCTGAGTCTCTCTCATTTTCTTGCACTTATACCTGGAATTCTCTGTGTAAACCTCTGTAGCTTTTCTACGTAGATGAATCACTGTGTACTTTCTCTTGTTTCTATCTGTTACCAATCTTGAGAAACTCATACATTCTCTGTTCACTGTTTCCAGTCTTAGAGAAGTAGATTTCTTTCTGCGAAAGTGCTGTTTTCACAGTGCTAAGTACTCCCAACTCTATCAACAATTTAGCTTTTACCGGTTTTTTAAGTCTCTCTTATTTTCTTGTACTAATAATGGCAATTCTCTGTGTAAACCTCTGTAACTTTTCTAGGTAGATGAATCACTGTGTACTTTCTCTTGTTTCTATCTGTTACCAATCTTGAGAAACTCATACATTCTCTGTTCACTGTTCCACGGACTTAGAGAACAAAATTTCCTTCGGCGAAAGTGCTGTTTTCACAGTTCTAAGTACTCCTAACTCTATCAATAATGTAGGTTTTACCAGTTTTCTAAGTCTCTCTTATTTTCTTGTACTTATACTTGGAATTCTCTGTGTAAACCTCTGTAGCTTCTCTAGGTAGATGAATCACTGTGTACTTTCTCTTGTTTCTATCCGTTACCAATCTTGAGAAACTCGTACATTCTCTGTTCACTGTTTCCCAGTGTTAGAGAAGTAGATTTCTTTCTGCGAAAGTGCTGTGTTCACAGTGCTAAGTACTCCCAACTCTATCAACAATGTAGGTTTTACCACTTTTCTAAGTCTCTCTTATTTTCTTGTACTTATACCTGGTTTTCTCTGTGTAAACCTCTGGAACTTCTCTAGGTAGATGAATCACTGTGTACTTTCTCTTGTTTCTATCTGTTACCAATCTTGAGAAACTCATACATTCTCTGTTCACTGTTTCCCAGTGTTAGATAAGTAGATTTCTTTCTGCGAAAGTGCTGTTTTCACAGTGCTAAGTACACCCAACTCTATCAACAATGTAGGTTTTGCCAGTTTTCTGAGTCTCTCTCATTTTCTTGCACTTATACCTGGAATTCTCTGTGTAAACCTCTGTAGCTTTTCTACATAGATGAATCACTGTGTACTTTCTCTTGTTTCTATCTGTTACCAATCTTGAGAAACTCATACATTCTCTGTTCACTGTTTCCCAGTCTTAGAGAAGTAGATTTCTTTCTGCGAAAGTGCTGTTTTCACAGTGCTAAGTACTCCCAACTCAATCAACAATGTAGGTTTTACCAGTTTTCTAAGTCTCTCTTATTTTCTTGTACTTATACTTGGAATTCTCTGTGTAAACCTCTGTAACTTTTCTAGGTAGATGAATCACTGTGTACTTTCTCTTGTTTCTATCTGTTACCAATCTTGAGAAACTAATACATTCTCTGTTCACTGTTTCAGGGACTTAGAGAACTAAATTTCCTTCGGCGAAAGTGCTGTTTTCACAGTGCTAAGTACTCCCAACTCTATCCACAAGGTAGGTTTTACCAGTTTTCTAAGTCTCTCTTATTTTCTTGTACTTATACTTGGAATTCTCTGTGTAAACCTCTGTAACTTCTCTAAGTAGATGAATCACTGTGTACTTTCTCTTGTTTCTGTTACCAATCTTGAGGAACTCATGCATTCTCTGTTAACTGTTTCCCAGTCTGAGAGAACTAGATTTCTTTCTACGAAAGAGCTGTTTTCACAATGCTAAGTACTCCCAACTCAATTAACAATGTAGGTTTTACCAGTTTTCTAAGTCTCTCTTATTTTCTTGTACTTATACTTGCTTTTCTCTGTGTAAACCTCTGTAACTTCGCTAGGTAGATGAATCACTGTGTACTTTCTCTTGTTTCTATCTGTCACCAATCTTGAGAAACTCATACATTCTGTGTTCACTGTTTCTCAGTCTTAGAGAAGTAGATTTCTTTCTGCGAAAGTGCTGTTTTCACAGTGCTAAGTACTCCCAACTCTATCAACAATGTAGGTTTTACCAGTTTTCTAAGTCTCTCTTATTTTCTTGTACTTATACTTGGTTTTCTCTGTGTAAACCTCTGTATCTTTTCTAGGTAGATGAATCACTGTGTACTTTCTCTTGTTTCTATCTGTTACCAATCTTGAGAAACTCATAGATTCTCTGTTCAATGTTTCACGGACTTAGAGAACTAAATTTGTTTCGGCGAAAGTGCTGTTTTCACAGTGCTAAGTACTCCCAACTCTATCAACAATGTAGGTTTTACCAGTTTTCTAAGTCTCTCTTATTTTCTTGTACTTATACTTGGTTTTCTCTGTGTAAACCTCTGTAACTTTTCTAGGTAGATGAATCACTGAGTATTTTCTCTTGTTTCTATCTGTTACCAATCTTGAGAAACTCATACATTCTCTGTTCATTGTTTCACGGACTTAGAGAACTAAATTTCTTTCGGCGAAAGTGCTGTTTTCACAGTGCTAACTACTCCCAACTCTATCAACAATGTAGGTTTTACCAGTTTTCTAAGTCTCTCTTATTTTCTTGTACTTACACTTGGAATTCTCTGTGTAAACCTCTGTAACTTTTCTAGGTAGATGATTCACTGTGTACTTTCTCTTGTTTCTATCTGTTACCAATCTTGAGAAACTCATACATTCTCTGTTCACTGTTTCACGGACTTAGAGAACTAAATTTTTTTTGGCGAAGGTGCTGTTTTCACAGTGCTAAGTACTTCCAACTCTATCCACAATGTAAGTTTTACCAGTTTTCTAAGTCTCTCTTATTTTCTTGTACTTATACTTGGAATTCTCTGTGTAAACCTCTGTAACTTCTCTAGGTAGATGAATCACTGTGTACTTTCTCTTGTTTATATCTGTTCCCAATCTTGAGAAACTCATACATTCTCTGTTCACTGTTTCCCAGTCTTAGAGAAGTAGATTTCTTTCTGGGAAAGTGCTGTTTTCACAGTGCTAAGTACTCCCAACTCTATCAATAATGTAGGTTTTACCAGTTTTCTAAGTCTCTCTTATTTTCTTCTACTCATACTTTGAATTCTCTGTGTAAACTTCTGTAACTTCTCTAGGTAGATGAATCACTGTGTACTTTCTCTTGTTTCTATCTGTTACCAATCTTGAGAAACTCATACATTCTCTGTTCACTGTTTCCTAGTCTTAGAGAAGTAGATTTCATTCTGCGGAAGTGCTGTTTTCACAGTGCTAAGTACTCCCAACTCTATCCACAGTGTAGGTTTTACCAGTTTTCTAAGTCTCTCTTATTTTCTTGTACTTATACTTGGAATTCTCTGTGTAAACCTCTGTAACTTCTCTAGGTAGATGAATCACTGTGTACTTTCTCTTGTTTCTATCTGTTACCAATCTTGAGAAACTAATACATTCTCTGTTCACTGTTTCAGGGACTTAGAGAACTAAATTTCTTTCGGCAAAAGTGCTGTTTTCACAGAGCTAAGTACACCCAACTCTATCAACAATGTAGGTTTTACCACTTTTCTAAGTCTCTCTTATTTTCTTGTACTTATACTTGGAATTCTCTGTGTACACCTTTGTAACTTCTCTAGGTAGGTAAATCACTGTGTACTTTCTCTTGTTTCTATCTGTTACCAATCTTGAGAAACTCGTACATTCTCTGTTCACTGTTTCCTAAACTTAGAGAAGTAGATTTCTTTCTGCGAAAGTGCTGTTTTCACAGTGCTAAGTACTCCCAACTCTATCAACAAGGTAGGTTTTAACAATTTTCTAAGTCTCTCTTATTTTCTTGTACTTATACTTGGAATTGTCTGTGTAAACCTCTGTAACTTTTCTAGGTAGATGAATCACTGTGTAGTTTCTCTTGCTTCTATCTGTTACCACTCTTGAGAAACTGATACATTCTCTTTTCACTATTTCACGGACTTAGAAAACTAAATTTCTTTCGGCGAAAGTGCTGTTTTCACAGTTCTAAGTACTCCCAATTCTATCAACAATGTAGGTTTTATCGGTTTTCTAAGTCTCTCTTATTTTCTTGTACCTATACTTGGAATTCTCTGTGTAATCCTCTGCAACTTTTCTAGGTAGATGAATCACTGTGTACTTTCTCTTGTTTCTATCTGTTACCAATCTTGAGAAACTAATACATTCTCTGTTCACTGTTTCAGGGACTTAGAGAACTAAATTTCTTTCGGCAAAAGTGCTGTTTTCACAGTGCTAAGTACACCCAACTCTATCAACAATGTAGGTTTTACCACTTTTCTAAGTCTCTCTTATTTTCTTGTACTTATACTTGGAATTCTCTGTGTACACCTTTGTAACTTCTCTAGGTAGGTAAATTACTGTGTACTTTCTCTTGTTTCTATCTGTTACCAATCTTGAGAAACTCGTACATTCTCTGTTCACTGTTTCCCAAACTTAGAGAAGTAGATTTCTTTCTGCGAAAGTGCTGTGTTCACAGTGCTAAGTACTCCCAACTCTATCAACAAGGTAGGTTTTAACAGTTTTCTAAGTCTCTCTTATTTTCTTGTACTTATACTTGGAATTGTCTGTGTAAACCTCTGTAACTTTTCTAGGTAGATGAATCACTGTGTAGTTTCTCTTGCTTCTATCTGTTACCACTCTTGAGAAACTGATACATTCTCTTTTCACTATTTCACGGACTTAGAAAACTAAATTTCTTTCGGCGAAAGTGCTGTTTTCACAGTTCTAAGTACTCCCAACTCTATCAACAATGTAGGTTTTATCGGTTTTCTAAGTCTCTCTTATTTTCTTGTACTTATACTTGGAATTCTCTGTGTAATCCTCTGCAACTTTTCTAGGTAGATGAATCACTGTGTACTTTCTCTTGTTTCTATCTGTTACCAATCTTGAGAAACTCATACATTCTCTGTTCACTGTTTCCCAGTGTTAGAGAAGTAGATTTCTTTCTGGGAAAGTGCTGTTTTCACAGTGCTAAGTACTCTCAACTCTATCAACATTGTAGGTTTTACCAGTTTTCTAAGTCTCTCTTATTTTCTTGTACTTATACTTGGAATTCTCTGTGTAAACCACTGTAGCTTCTCTAGGTAGATGAATCACTGTGTACTTTCTCTTGTTTCTATCTGTTACCAATCTTGAGAAACTCATACATTCTCTGTTCACTGTTTCAGGGACTTAGAGAACTAAATTTCTTTCCGCGAAAGTGCTGTTTTCACAGTGCTAAGTACTCCCAACTCTATCAACAATGTAGGTTTTACCAGTTTTTTAAGTCTCTCTTATTTTCTTGTACTAATAATTGCAATTCTCTGTGTAAACCTCTGTAACTTTTCTAGGTAGATGAATCACTGTGTACTTTCTCTTGTTTCTATCTGTTACCAATCTTGAGAAACTCATACATTCTCTTTTCACTGTTTCCCAGTCTTAGAGAAGTAGATTTCTTTCTGCGAAAGTGCTGTTTTCACAGTGCTAAGTACTCCCAACTCTATCAACAATGTAGATTTTACCAGTTTTCTAAGTCTCTCTTATTTTCTTGTACTTATACCTGGTTTTCTCTGTGTAAACCTCTGGAACTTCTCTAGGTAGATGAAACACTGTGTACTTTCTCTTGTTTCTATCTGTTACCAATCTTGAGAAACTCATACATTCTCTGTGCACTGTTTCCCAGTGTTAGATAAGTAGATTTCTTTCTGCGAAAGTGCTGTTTTCACAGTGCTAAGTACACCCAACTCTATCAACAATGTAGGTTTTGCCAGTTTTCTGAGTCTCTCTCATTTTCTTGCACTTATACCTGGAATTCTCTGTGTAAACCTCTGTAGCTTTTCTACGTAGATGAATCACTGTGTACTTTCTCTTGTTTCTATCTGTTACCAATCTTGAGAAACTCATACATTCTCTGTTCACTGTTTCCAGTCTTAGAGAAGTAGATTTCTTTCTGCGAAAGTGCTGTTTTCACAGTGCTAAGTACTCCCAACTCTATCAACAATTTAGCTTTTACCGGTTTTTTAAGTCTCTCTTATTTTCTTGTACTAATAATGGCAATTCTCTGTGTAAACCTCTGTAACTTTTCTAGGTAGATGAATCACTGTGTACTTTCTCTTGTTTCTATCTGTTACCAATCTTGAGAAACTCATACATTCTCTGTTCACTGTTCCACGGACTTAGAGAACAAAATTTCCTTCGGCGAAAGTGCTGTTTTCACAGTTCTAAGTACTCCTAACTCTATCAATAATGTAGGTTTTACCAGTTTTCTAAGTCTCTCTTATTTTCTTGTACTTATACTTGGAATTCTCTGTGTAAACCTCTGTAGCTTCTCTAGGTAGATGAATCACTGTGTACTTTCTCTTGTTTCTATCCGTTACCAATCTTGAGAAACTCGTACATTCTCTGTTCACTGTTTCCCAGTGTTAGAGAAGTAGATTTCTTTCTGCGAAAGTGCTGTGTTCACAGTGCTAAGTACTCCCAACTCTATCAACAATGTAGGTTTTACCACTTTTCTAAGTCTCTCTTATTTTCTTGTACTTATACCTGGTTTTCTCTGTGTAAACCTCTGGAACTTCTCTAGGTAGATGAATCACTGTGTACTTTCTCTTGTTTCTATCTGTTACCAATCTTGAGAAACTCATACATTCTCTGTTCACTGTTTCCCAGTGTTAGATAAGTAGATTTCTTTCTGCGAAAGTGCTGTTTTCACAGTGCTAAGTACACCCAACTCTATCAACAATGTAGGTTTTGCCAGTTTTCTGAGTCTCTCTCATTTTCTTGCACTTATACCTGGAATTCTCTGTGTAAACCTCTGTAGCTTTTCTACATAGATGAATCACTGTGTACTTTCTCTTGTTTCTATCTGTTACCAATCTTGAGAAACTCATACATTCTCTGTTCACTGTTTCCCAGTCTTAGAGAAGTAGATTTCTTTCTGCGAAAGTGCTGTTTTCACAGTGCTAAGTACTCCCAACTCAATCAACAATGTAGGTTTTACCAGTTTTCTAAGTCTCTCTTATTTTCTTGTACTTATACTTGGAATTCTCTGTGTAAACCTCTGTAACTTTTCTAGGTAGATGAATCACTGTGTACTTTCTCTTGTTTCTATCTGTTACCAATCTTGAGAAACTAATACATTCTCTGTTCACTGTTTCAGGGACTTAGAGAACTAAATTTCCTTCGGCGAAAGTGCTGTTTTCACAGTGCTAAGTACTCCCAACTCTATCCACAAGGTAGGTTTTACCAGTTTTCTAAGTCTCTCTTATTTTCTTGTACTTATACTTGGAATTCTCTGTGTAAACCTCTGTAACTTCTCTAAGTAGATGAATCACTGTGTACTTTCTCTTGTTTCTGTTACCAATCTTGAGGAACTCATGCATTCTCTGTTAACTGTTTCCCAGTCTGAGAGAACTAGATTTCTTTCTACGAAAGAGCTGTTTTCACAATGCTAAGTACTCCCAACTCAATTAACAATGTAGGTTTTACCAGTTTTCTAAGTCTCTCTTATTTTCTTGTACTTATACTTGCTTTTCTCTGTGTAAACCTCTGTAACTTCGCTAGGTAGATGAATCACTGTGTACTTTCTCTTGTTTCTATCTGTCACCAATCTTGAGAAACTCATACATTCTGTGTTCACTGTTTCTCAGTCTTAGAGAAGTAGATTTCTTTCTGCGAAAGTGCTGTTTTCACAGTGCTAAGTACTCCCAACTCTATCAACAATGTAGGTTTTACCAGTTTTCTAAGTCTCTCTTATTTTCTTGTACTTATACTTGGTTTTCTCTGTGTAAACCTCTGTATCTTTTCTAGGTAGATGAATCACTGTGTACTTTCTCTTGTTTCTATCTGTTACCAATCTTGAGAAACTCATAGATTCTCTGTTCAATGTTTCACGGACTTAGAGAACTAAATTTGTTTCGGCGAAAGTGCTGTTTTCACAGTGCTAAGTACTCCCAACTCTATCAACAATGTAGGTTTTACCAGTTTTCTAAGTCTCTCTTATTTTCTTGTACTTATACTTGGTTTTCTCTGTGTAAACCTCTGTAACTTTTCTAGGTAGATGAATCACTGAGTATTTTCTCTTGTTTCTATCTGTTACCAATCTTGAGAAACTCATACATTCTCTGTTCATTGTTTCACGGACTTAGAGAACTAAATTTCTTTCGGCGAAAGTGCTGTTTTCACAGTGCTAACTACTCCCAACTCTATCAACAATGTAGGTTTTACCAGTTTTCTAAGTCTCTCTTATTTTCTTGTACTTACACTTGGAATTCTCTGTGTAAACCTCTGTAACTTTTCTAGGTAGATGATTCACTGTGTACTTTCTCTTGTTTCTATCTGTTACCAATCTTGAGAAACTCATACATTCTCTGTTCACTGTTTCACGGACTTAGAGAACTAAATTTTTTTTGGCGAAGGTGCTGTTTTCACAGTGCTAAGTACTTCCAACTCTATCCACAATGTAAGTTTTACCAGTTTTCTAAGTCTC
This sequence comes from Heterohyrax brucei, assembly GCA_028571685.1. Taxonomy (NCBI): domain Eukaryota; kingdom Metazoa; phylum Chordata; class Mammalia; order Hyracoidea; family Procaviidae; genus Heterohyrax; species Heterohyrax brucei. The sequence goes on from CM053158.1 coordinate 74,829,117, forward strand.
TCTTATTTTCTTGTACTTATACTTGGAATTCTCTGTGTAAACCTCTGTAACTTCTCTAGGTAGATGAATCACTGTGTACTTTCTCTTGTTTATATCTGTTCCCAATCTTGAGAAACTCATACATTCTCTGTTCACTGTTTCCCAGTCTTAGAGAAGTAGATTTCTTTCTGGGAAAGTGCTGTTTTCACAGTGCTAAGTACTCCCAACTCTATCAATAATGTAGGTTTTACCAGTTTTCTAAGTCTCTCTTATTTTCTTCTACTCATACTTTGAATTCTCTGTGTAAACTTCTGTAACTTCTCTAGGTAGATGAATCACTGTGTACTTTCTCTTGTTTCTATCTGTTACCAATCTTGAGAAACTCATACATTCTCTGTTCACTGTTTCCTAGTCTTAGAGAAGTAGATTTCATTCTGCGGAAGTGCTGTTTTCACAGTGCTAAGTACTCCCAACTCTATCCACAGTGTAGGTTTTACCAGTTTTCTAAGTCTCTCTTATTTTCTTGTACTTATACTTGGAATTCTCTGTGTAAACCTCTGTAACTTCTCTAGGTAGATGAATCACTGTGTACTTTCTCTTGTTTCTATCTGTTACCAATCTTGAGAAACTAATACATTCTCTGTTCACTGTTTCAGGGACTTAGAGAACTAAATTTCTTTCGGCAAAAGTGCTGTTTTCACAGAGCTAAGTACACCCAACTCTATCAACAATGTAGGTTTTACCACTTTTCTAAGTCTCTCTTATTTTCTTGTACTTATACTTGGAATTCTCTGTGTACACCTTTGTAACTTCTCTAGGTAGGTAAATCACTGTGTACTTTCTCTTGTTTCTATCTGTTACCAATCTTGAGAAACTCGTACATTCTCTGTTCACTGTTTCCTAAACTTAGAGAAGTAGATTTCTTTCTGCGAAAGTGCTGTTTTCACAGTGCTAAGTACTCCCAACTCTATCAACAAGGTAGGTTTTAACAATTTTCTAAGTCTCTCTTATTTTCTTGTACTTATACTTGGAATTGTCTGTGTAAACCTCTGTAACTTTTCTAGGTAGATGAATCACTGTGTAGTTTCTCTTGCTTCTATCTGTTACCACTCTTGAGAAACTGATACATTCTCTTTTCACTATTTCACGGACTTAGAAAACTAAATTTCTTTCGGCGAAAGTGCTGTTTTCACAGTTCTAAGTACTCCCAATTCTATCAACAATGTAGGTTTTATCGGTTTTCTAAGTCTCTCTTATTTTCTTGTACTTATACTTGGAATTCTCTGTGTAATCCTCTGCAACTTTTCTAGGTAGATGAATCACTGTGTACTTTCTCTTGTTTCTATCTGTTACCAATCTTGAGAAACTAATACATTCTCTGTTCACTGTTTCAGGGACTTAGAGAACTAAATTTCTTTCGGCAAAAGTGCTGTTTTCACAGTGCTAAGTACACCCAACTCTATCAACAATGTAGGTTTTACCACTTTTCTAAGTCTCTCTTATTTTCTTGTACTTATACTTGGAATTCTCTGTGTACACCTTTGTAACTTCTCTAGGTAGGTAAATTACTGTGTACTTTCTCTTGTTTCTATCTGTTACCAATCTTGAGAAACTCGTACATTCTCTGTTCACTGTTTCCCAAACTTAGAGAAGTAGATTTCTTTCTGCGAAAGTGCTGTGTTCACAGTGCTAAGTACTCCCAACTCTATCAACAAGGTAGGTTTTAACAGTTTTCTAAGTCTCTCTTATTTTCTTGTACTTATACTTGGAATTGTCTGTGTAAACCTCTGTAACTTTTCTAGGTAGATGAATCACTGTGTAGTTTCTCTTGCTTCTATCTGTTACCACTCTTGAGAAACTGATACATTCTCTTTTCACTATTTCACGGACTTAGAAAACTAAATTTCTTTCGGCGAAAGTGCTGTTTTCACAGTTCTAAGTACTCCCAACTCTATCAACAATGTAGGTTTTATCGGTTTTCTAAGTCTCTCTTATTTTCTTGTACTTATACTTGGAATTCTCTGTGTAATCCTCTGCAACTTTTCTAGGTAGATGAATCACTGTGTACTTTCTCTTGTTTCTATCTGTTACCAATCTTGAGAAACTCATACATTCTCTGTTCACTGTTTCCCAGTGTTAGAGAAGTAGATTTCTTTCTGGGAAAGTGCTGTTTTCACAGTGCTAAGTACTCTCAACTCTATCAACATTGTAGGTTTTACCAGTTTTCTAAGTCTCTCTTATTTTCTTGTACTTATACTTGGAATTCTCTGTGTAAACCACTGTAGCTTCTCTAGGTAGATGAATCACTGTGTACTTTCTCTTGTTTCTATCTGTTACCAATCTTGAGAAACTCATACATTCTCTGTTCACTGTTTCCCAGTGTTAGAGAAGTAGATTTCTTTCTGCGAAAGTGCTGTGTTCACAGTGCTAAGTACTCCCAACTCTATCAACAATGTAGGTTTTACCAGTTTTCTAAGTCTCTCTTATTTTCTTGTACTTATAAATGGTTTTCTCTGTGTAAACCTCTGGAACTTCTCTAGGTAGATGAATCACTGTGTACTTTCTCTTGTTTCTATCTGTTACCAATCTTGAGAAACTCATACATTCTCTGTGCACTGTTTCCCAGTGTTAGATAAGTAGATTTCTTTCTGCGAAAGTGCTGTTTTCACAGTGCTAAGTACACCCAACTCTATCAACAATGTAGGTTTTGCCAGTTTTCTGAGTCTCTCTCATTTTCTTGCACTTACACCTGGAATTCTCTGTGTAAACCTCTGTAGCTTTTCTACGTAGATGAATCACTGTGTACTTTCTCTTGTTTCTATCTGTTACCAATCTTGAGAAACTCATACATTCTCTGTTCACTGTTTCCCAGTGTTAGAGAAGTAGATTTCTTTCTGCGAAAGTGCTGTGTTCACAGTGCTAAGTACTCCCAACTCTATCAACAATGTAGGTTTTACCAGTTTTCTAAGTCTCTCTTATTTTCTTGTACTTATACCTGGTTTTCTCTGTGTAAACCTCTGGAACTTCTCTAGGTAGATGAATCACTGTGTATTTTCTCTTGTTTCTATCTGTTACCAATCTTGAGAAACTCATACATTCTCTGTTCACTGTTTCCCAGTGTTAGATAAGTAGATTTCTTTCTGCGAAAGTGCTGTTTTCACAGTGCTGAGTACACCCAACTCTATCAACAATGTAGGTTTTGCCAGTTTTCTGAGTCTCTCTCATTTTCTTGCACTTATACCTGGAATTCTCTGTGTAAACTTCTGTAACTTTTCTACGTAGATGAATCACTGTGTACTTTCTCTTGTTTCTATCTGTTTCCAATCTTGAGAAACTCATACATTCTCTGTTCACTGTTTCCCAGTCTTAGAGAAGTAGATTTCTTTCTGCGAAAGTGCTGTTTTCACAGTGCTAAGTACTCCCAACTCTATCCACAATGTAGGTTTTACCAGTTTTCTAAGTCTCTCTTATTTTCTTGTACTTATACTTGGAATTCTCTGTGTAAACCTCTGTAACTTCTCTAGGTAGATGAATCACTGTGTACTTTCTCTTGTTTCTATCTGTTACCAATCTTGAGAAACTAATACATTCTCTGTTCACTGTTTCAGGGACTTAGAGAACTAAATTTCTTTCGGCAAAAGTGCTGTTTTCACAGTGCTAAGTACACCCAACTCTATCAACAATGTAGGTTTTACCACTTTTCTAAGTCTCTCTTATTTTCTTGTACTTATACTTGGAATTCTCTGTGTACACCTTTGTAACTTCTCTAGGTAGGTAAATCACTGTGTACTTTCTCTTGTTTCTATCTGTTACCAATCTTGAGAAACTCGTACATACTCTGTTCACTGTTTCCCAAACTTAGAGAAGTAGATTTCTTTCTGCGAAAGTGCTGTGTTCACAGTGCTAAGTACTCCCAACTCTATCAACAATGTAGGTTTTACCAGTTTTCTAAGTCTCTCTTATTTTCTTGTACTTATACTTGGAATTCTCTGTGTAAACCTCTGTAACTTTACTAGGTAGATGAATCACTGTGTAGTTTCTCTTGCTTCTATCTGTTACCACTCTTGAGAAACTGATACATTCTCTTTTCACTATTTCACGGACTTAGAAAACTAAATTTCTTTCGGCGAAAGTGCTGTTTTCACAGTTCTAAGTACTCCCAACTCAATCAACAATGTAGGTTTTATCGGTTTTCTAAGTCTCTCTTATTTTCTTGTACTTATACTTGGAATTCTCTGTGTAAACCTCTGTAGCTTTTCTACGTAGATGAATCACTGTGTACTTTCTCTTGTTTCTATCTGTTACCAATCTTGAGAAACTCATACATTCTCTGTTCACTGTTTCCCAGTCTTAGAGAAGTAGATTTCTTTCTGCGAAAGTGCTGTTTTCACAGTGCTAAGTACTCCCAACTCTATCAACAATGTAGCTTTTACCGGTTTTTTAAGTCTCTCTTATTTTCTTGTACTAATAATGGCAATTCTCTGTGTAAACCTCTGTAACTTGTCTAGGTAGATGAATCACTGTGTACTTTCTCTTGTTTCTATCTGTTACCAATCTTGAGAAACTCATACATTCTCTGTTCACTGTTCCACGGACTTAGAGAACTAAATTTCCTTCGGCGAAAGTGCTGTTTTCACAGTTCTAAGTACTCCCAACTCTATCAACAATGTAGGTTTTACCAGTTTTCTAAGTCTCTCTTATTTTCTTGTACTTATACTTGGAATTCTCTGTGTAAACCTCTGTAGCTTCTCTAGGTAGATGAATCACTGTGTACTTTCTCTTGTTTCTATCTGTTACCAATCTTGAGAAACTCGTACATTCTCTGTTCACTGTTTCCCAGTGTTAGAGAAGTAGATTTATTTCTGCGAAAGTGCTGTGTTCACAGTGCTAAGTACTCCCAACTCTATCAACAATGTAGGTTTTACCACTTTTCTAAGTCTCTCTTATTTTCTTGTACTTATACCTGGTTTTCTCTGTGTAAACCTCTGGAACTTCTCTAGGTAGATGAATCACTGTGTACTTTCTCTTGTTTCTATCTGTTACCAATCTTGAGAAACTCATACATTCTCTGTTCACTGTTTCCCAGTGTTAGATAAGTAGATTTCTTTCTGCTAAAGTGCTGTTTTCACAGTGCTAAGTACACCCAACTCTATCAACAATGTAGGTTTTGCCAGTTTTCTGAGTCTCTCTCATTTTCTTGCACTTATACCTGGAATTCTCTGTGTAAACCTCTGTAGCTTTTCTACATAGATGAATCACTGTGAACTTTCTCTTGTTTCTATCTGTTACCAATCTTGAGAAACTCATACATTCTCTGTTCACTGTTTCCCAGTCTTAGAGAAGTAGATTTCTTTCTGCGAAAGTGCTGCTTTCACAGTGCTAAGTACACCCAACTCAATCAACAATGTAGGTTTTACCAGTTTTCTAAGTCTCTCTTATTTTCTTGTACTTATACTTGGAATTCTCTGTGTAAACCTCTGTAACTTCTCTAGGTAGATGAATCACTGTGTACTTTCTCTTGTTTCTATCTGTTACCAATCTTGAGAAACTAATACATTCTCTGTTCACTGTTTCAGGGACTTAGAGAACTAAATTTCTTTCCGCGAAAGTGCTGTTTTCACAGTGCTAAGTACTCCCAACTCTATCAACAATGTAGGTTTTACCAGTTTTTTAAGTCTCTCTTATTTTCTTGTACTAATAATTGCAATTCTCTGTGTAAACCTCTGTAACTTTTCTAGGTAGATGAATCACTGTGTACTTTCTCTTGTTTCTATCTGTTACCAATCTTGAGAAAATCATAGATTCTCTGTTCACTGTTTCACGGACTTAGAGAACTAAAATTCCTTCGGCGAAAGTGCTGTTTTCACAGTGCTAAGTACTCCCAACTCTATCAACAATGTAGGTTTTACCAGTTTTCTAAGTCTCTCTTATTTTCTTGTACTTATACTTGGAATTCTCTGTGTAAACCTCTGTAGCTTCTCTAGGTAGATGAATCACTGTGTACTTTCTCATGTTTCTATCTGTTACCAATCTTGAGAAACTCGTACATTCTCTGTTCATTGTTTCCCAGTGTTAGAGAAGTAGATTTCTTTCTGCGAAAGTGCTGTGTTCACAGTGCTAAGTACTCCCAACTCTATCAACAATGTAGGTTTTACCAGTTTTCTAAGTCTCTCTTATTTTCTTGTACTTATACCTGGTTTTCTCTGTGTAAACCTCTGGAACTTCTCTAGGTAGATGAATCACTGTGTACTTTCACTTGTTTCTATCTGTTACCAATCTTGAGAAACTCATACATTCTCTGTTCACTGTTTCCCAGTGTTAGATAAGTAGATTTCTTTCTGCGAAAGTGCTGTTTTCACAGTGCTAAGTACACCCAACTCTATCAACAATGTAGGTTTTGCCAGTTTTCTGAGTCTCTCTCATTTTCTTGCACGTATACCTGGAATTCTCTGTGTAAACCTCTGTAGCTTTTCTACGTAGATGAATCACTGTGTACTTTCTCTTGTTTCTATCTGTTACCAATCTTGAGAAACTCATACATTCTCTGTTCACTGTTTCCCAGTCTTAGAGAAGTAGATTTCTTTCTGCGAAAGTGCTGTTTTCACAGTGCTAAGTACTCCCAACTCTATCCAAATTGTAGGTTTTACCAGTTTTCTAAGTGTCTCTTATTTTCTTGTACTTATACTTGGAATTCTCTGTGTAAACCACTGTAACTTCTCTAGGTAGATGAATCACTGTGTATTTTCTCTTGTTTCTATCTGTTACCAATCTTGAGAAACTAATACGTTCTCTGTTCACTGTTTAAGGGACTTAGAGAACTAAATTTCTTTCCGCGAAAGTGCTGTTTTCACAGTGCTAAGTACTCCGAACTCTATCAACAATGTAGGTTTTACCAGTTTTCTAAGTCTCTCTTATTTTCTTGTACTAATAATTGCAATTCTCTGTGTAAACCTCTGTAACTTTTCTAGGTACATGAATCACTGTGTACTTTCTCTTGTTTCTATCTGTTACCAATCTTGATAAACTCATACATTCTCTGTTCACTGTTTCACGGACTTAGAGAACTAAATTTCCTTCGGCGAAAGTGCTGTTTTCACTGTGCTAAGTACTCCCAACTCTATCAACAATGTAGGTTTTACCAGTTTTCTAAGTCTCTCTTATTTTCTGTACTAATAATTGCAATTCTCTGTGTAAACCTCTGTAACTTTTCTAGGTAGATGAATCACTATGTACTTTCTCTTGTTTCTATCTGTTACCAATCTTGAGAAACTCATACATTCTCTGTTCACTGTTTCACGGACTTAGAGAACTAAATTTCCTTCGGCGAAAGTGCTGTTTTCACAGTGCTAAGTACTCCCAACTCTATCAACAATGTAGGTTTTACCAGTTTTCTAAGTCTCTCTTATTTTCTTGTACTTATACTTGGAATTCTCTGTGTAAACCTCTGTAGCTTCTCTAGGTAGATGAATCAATGTGTACTTTCTCTTGTTTCTATCTGTTACCAATCTTGAGAAACTCGTACATTCTCTGTTCACTGTTTCCCAGTGTTAGAGAAGTAGATTTCTTTCTGCGAAAGTGCTGTGTTCACAGTGCTAAGTACTCCCAACTCTATCAACAATGTAGGTTTTACCAGTTTTCTAAGTCTCTCTTATTTTCTTGAACTTATACCTGGTTTTCTCTGTGTAAACCTCTGGAACTTCCCTAGGTAGATGAATCACTGTGTACTTTCTCTTGTTTCTATCTGTTACCAATCTTGAGAAACTCATACATTCTCTGTTCACTGTTTCCCAGTCTTAGAGAAGTAGATTTCTTTCTGCGAAAGTGCTGTTTTCACAGTGCTAAGTACTCCCAACTCTATCCACAATGTAGGTTTTACCAGTTTTCTAAGTCTCTCTTATTTTCTTGTACTTGTACTTGGAATTCTCTGTGTAAACCTCTGTAACTTCTCTAGGTAGATGAATCACTGTGTACTTTCTCTTGTTTCTATCTGTTACCAATCTTGAGAAACTAATACATTCTCTGTTCACTGTTTCAGGGACTTAGAGAACTAAATTTCTTTCCGCGAAAGTGCTGTTTTCACAGTGCTAAGTACTCCCAACTCTATCCACAATGTAGGTTTTACCAGTTTTCTAAATCTCTCTTATTTTCTAGTACTTATACTTGGAATTCTGTGTGTAAACCTCTGGAACTTCTCTAGGTAGATGAATCACTGTGTACTTTCTCTTGTTTCTATCTGTTACCAATCTTGAGAAACTCATACATTCTCTGTTCACTCTTTCCCAGTGTTAGAGAAGTAGATTTCTTTCTGCGAAAGTGCTGTTTTCACAGTGCTAAGTCCTCCCAACTCTATCAACAATGTAGGTTTTGCCAGTTTTCTAAGTCTGTCTTATTTTCTTGTACTTATACTTGGAATTCTCTGTGTAAACCTCTGTAACTTTTCTACGTAGATGAATCACAGTGTAGTTTCTCTTGTTTCTATCTGTTACCAATCTTGAGAAACTCATAAATTCTCTGTTCACTGTTTCCCAGTCTTAGAGAAGAAGATTTCTTTCTGGGAAAGTGCTGTTTTCATAGTGCTAAGTACTCCTAACTCTATCAACAATGTAGGTTTTACCAGTTTTCTAAGTCTCTTTTATTTTCTTGTACTTATACATGTACTTCTCTTTGTAAACTTCTGTAACTTCTCTAGGTAGATGAATCACTGTGTACTTTCTCTTGTTTCTATCTGTTACCAATCTTGAGAAACTCATACATTCTCTGTTCACTGTTTCCCAGTCTTAGAGAAGTAGACTTCTTTCTGCAAAAGTGCTGTTTTCACAGTGCTAAGTACTCCCAACTCTATCAACAATGTAGGTTTTACCAGTTTTCTAAGTTTCTCTTATTTTCTTGCACTTATACTTGGTTTTCTCTGTGTAAACCTCTGTAACTTTTCTAGGTAGATGAATCACTGTGTACTTTCTCTTGTTTCTATCTGTTACCAATCCGGAGAAACTCATACACTCTCTGTTCACTGTTTCACGGTCTTAGAGAACTAAATTTCTTTCGGCGAAAGTGCTGTTTTCACAGTGCTAAGTAATCCCAACTCTATCAACAGTGTAGGTTTTACCAGTTTTCTAAGTCTCTCTTATTTTCTTGTACTTAGACTTGGAATTCTCTGTGTAAATCTCTGTAACTTTTCTAGGTAGATGAATCACTGTGTAGTTTCTCTTGTTTCTATCTGTTACCAATCTTGAGAAACTGATACATTCTCTTTTCACTAATTCTCGGACTTAGAAAACTAAATTTCTTTCGGTGAAAGTGCTGTTTTAACAGTGCTAAGTACTCCCAACTCTATCAACAATGTAGGTTTTACCGGTTTTCTAAGTCTCTCTTATTTTCTTGTACTTATACTTGGAATTCTCTGTGTAAACCTCTGTAACTTTTGTAGGTAGATGAATCACTGTGTACTTTCTCTTGTTTCTATCTGTTACCAATCTTGAGAAACTCGTACATTCTCTGTTCACTGTTTCCCAGTGTTAGAGAAGTAGATTTCTATCTGCGAAAGTGGGGTTTTCACAGTGCTAAGTACTCCCAACTCTATCAACAATGTAGGTTTTACCACTTTTCTAAGTCTCTCTATTTTCTTGTACTTATACCTGGTTTTCTCTGTGTAAACCTGTGTAACTTTTCTAGGTAGAAGAATCACTGTATAGTTTCTCTTGTTTCTATCTGTTACCAATCTTGAGAAACTGATACATTCTCTTTTCACTAATTCTCGGACTTAGAAAACTAAATTTCTTTCGGTGAAAGTGCTGTTTTCACAGTGCTAAGTACTCCCAACTTTATCAACATTGTAGGTTTTACCAGTTTTCTAAGTCTCTCTTATTTTCTTGTACTTATACTTGGAATTCTCTGTGTAAACCTCTGTAACTTCTCTAGGTAGATGAATCACTGTGTACTTTCTCTTGTTTCTGTTACTAATCTTGAGGAACTCATACATTCTCTGTTCACTGTTTCCAAGTCTTAGAGAACTAGATTTCTTTCTACGAAAGTGCTGTTTTCACAGTGCTAAGTACTCCCAACTCTATCAACAATGTAGGTTTTACCAGTTTTCTAAGTCTCTCTTATTTTCTTGTACTTATACTTGCTTTTCTCTGTGTAAACCTCTGTAAATTTTCCAGGTAGATGAACCACTGTGTACTTTCTCTTGTTTCTATCTGTTACCAATCTTGAGAAACTCATACATTCTCTGTTCACTGTTTCACGGACTTAGAAACCAAATTTCTTTCGGCAAATGTGCTGTTTTCACAGTGCTAAGTACTCCCAACTCTATCAACAATGTAGGTTTTACCAGTTTTCTAAGTCTCTCTTATTTTCTTGTACTTATACTTGGAATGCTCTGTGTAAACCTCTGTAACTTCTCTAGGTAGATGAATCACTGTGTACTTTCTCTTGTTTCTGTTACCAATCTTGAGGAACTCATACATTCTCTGTTCACTGTTTCCCAGTCTTAGAGAACTAGATTTCTTTCTACGAAAGTGCTGTTTTCACAGTTCTAAGTACTCCCAACTCTATCCACAATGTAGGTTTTACCAGTTTTCTAAGTATCTCTTATTTTCTTGTACTTATACTGGAATTCTCTGTGTAAACCTCTGTAACTTCTCTAGGTATATGAATAACTGTGTACTTTCTCTTGTTTCTATCTGTTAGAAATCTTGAGAAACTCATACATTCTCTGTTCACTGTTTCACGGACTTACAGAACTAAGTTTCCTCGGCGAAAGTGCTGTTTTCTCAGTGCTAAGTACTCCCAACTCTATCCACAATGTAGGTTTTACCAGTTTTCTTAGTCTCTCTTATTTTCTTGTACTTATACTTGGAATTCTCTGTGTAAACCTCTGTAACTTTTCTTCGTAGATGAATCAGTGTGTACTTTCTCTTGTTTCTATCTGTTACCAATCTTGAGAAACTCATACATTCTCTGTTCACTGTTTCCCAGTGTTAGAGAAGTAGATTTCTTTCTGCGAAAGTGCTGTTTTCACAGTGCTAAGTACTCCCAACTCTATCCACAATGTAGGTTTTAACAGTTTTCTAAGTCTCTCTTATTTTCTTGTACTTATACTTGGAATTCTCTGTGTAAACCTCTGTAACTTCTCTAGGTAGCTGAATCACTGTGTACTTTCTCTTGTTTCTATCTGTTACCGATGTTGAGAAACTCATACATTCTCTGTTCACTGTGTCCCAGTCTTAGAGAAGTAGATTTCTTTCTGCGAAAGTGCTGTTTTCACAGTGCTAAGTACTCCCAACTCTATCCACAATGTAGGTTTTGCCAGTTTTCTAAGTCTCTCTTATTTTCTTGTACTTATACCTGGAATTCTCTGTGTAAACCTCGGTAACTTCTCTAGCTAGATGAATCACTGTGTACTTTCTCTTGTTTCTATCTGTAACCAATCTTCAGAAACTCATACATTCTCTGTTCACGGTTTCACGGTCTAAGAGAAGTAGATTTCTTTCGGCGAAAGTGATGTTTTCACACTACCAAGTACTTCCATCTCAGTCAACAATGTAGTTTTTACCAGTTTTCTAAGTCTCTCTTATTTTCTTGTACTTATACATGGAATTCTCTGTGTAAACCTCTGTAATTTTTCTAGGTAGATGAATCACTGCGTACTCTCTCTTGTTTCTATCTGTTACCAATCTTGAGAAACTCATACATTCTCTGTTCACTGTTTCACGGACTTACAGAACTAAATTTCTTTCGGCGAAAGTGCTGTTTTCACAGTGCTAAGTACTCCCAACTCTATCAGCAATGTAGTTTTTATCAGTTTTCTAAGACTCTCTTATTTTCTTGTACTTGTACTTGGAATTCTCTGTGTAAACCTCTGTAACTTCTCTCGGTAGATGAATCCCTGTGTACTTTCTCTTGTTTCTATCTGTTACCAATCTTGAGAAACTCATACATTCTCTGTTCACTGTTTCCCAGTCTTAGAGAAGTAGATTTCATTCTGCAATAGTGCTTTTTCACAGTGCTAAGTACTCCCAACTCTATCCACAATGTAGGTTTTCCCAGTTTTCTAAGTCTCTCTTATTTTCTTGTACTTATACATGGAATTCTCTGAGTAAACTTCTGTAACTTCTCTAGGTAGATGAATCACTGTGTACTTTCTCTTGTTTCTATCTGTTACCAGTCTTGAGAAACTCATTCATTCTCTGTTCACTGTTTCACGGACTTAGAGAACTAAATTTCCTTCGGCGAAAGTGCTGTTTTCACAGTGCTAAGTACTCTCAACTCTATCAATAATGTAGGTTTTACCAGTTTTCTAAGTCTGTCTTATTTTCTTGTACTTATACTTGGAATTCTCTGTGTAAACCTCTGTAACTCTTCTAGGTAGATGAATCACTGTGTACTTTCTCTTGTTTCTATCTGTTACCAATCATGAGAAACTGATACATTCTCTTTTCACTGTTTCACGGACTTAGAAAGCTAAATTTCTTCGGGGAAAGTGCTGTTTTCACAGTGCTAAGTACTCCCAACTCTATCAACAATGTAGGTTTTACCAGTTTTCTAAGTCTCTCTTATTTTCTTGTACTTATACTTGGAATTCTCTGTGTAAACTTCTGTAACTTCTCTAGGTATATGAATCACTGTGTACTTTCTCTTGTTTCTATGTGTTACCAATCTTGAGAAACTCATACATTCTCTGTTCACTGTTTCAGGGACTTAGAGAACTAAATTTCCTTCGGCGAAAGTGCTGTTTTCACAGTGCTAAGTACTCCCAACTCTATTCACAATGTAGGTTTTACCAGTTTTCTAAGTCTCTCTTATTTTCTTGTACTTATACTTGGAATTCTCTGTGTAAACCTCTGTAACTTCTCTAGGTATATGAATCACTGTGTACTTTCTCTTGTTTCTATCTGTTACCAATGTTGAGAAACTCATACATTCTCTGTTCACTGTGTCCCAGTCTTAGAGAAGTAGATTTCTTTCTGCGACAGTGCTGTTTTCACAGTGCTAAGTACTCCCAACTCTATCAACAATGTAGGGTTTACCGGTTTTCTAAGTCTCTCTTATTTTCTTGTACTTATACTTGGAATTCTCTGTGTAAACCTCTGTAACTTTTCTAGGTAGATGAATCACTGTGTAGTTTCTCTTGTTTCTATCCGTTACCAATCTTGAGAAACTCATACGTTCTCTGTTCACTGTGTCCCAGTCTTAGAGAAGTAGATTTCTTTCTGCGACAGTGCTGTTTTCACAGTGCTAAGTACTCCCAACTCTATCAACAATGTAGGTTTTACCAGTTTTCTAACTCTCTCTTATTTTCTTGTATTTATACTTGGAATTCTCTGTGTAAACCTCTGTAACTTCTCTAGGAAGATGAATCACTGTGCACTTTCTCTTGTTTCTATCTGTTACCAATCTTGAGAAACTCATACATTCTCTGTTCACTGTTTCCCAGTGTTAGAGAAGTAGATTTCTTTCGGCGAAAGTGCTGTTTTCACAGTGCTAAGTACTCCCAACTCTATCCACAATGTAGGTTTTACCAGTTTTCTAAGTCTCTTTTATTTTCTTGTACTTATACATGTACTTCTCTGTGTAAACCTCTGTAACTTTTCTAGGTAGATGAATCACTGTGTACTTTCTCTTGTTTCTATCTGTTACCAATCTTGAGAAACTGATACATTCTCTTTTCACTGTTTCACGGACTTAGAAAAGTAAATTTCTTTCGGCGAAAGTGCTGTTTTCACAGTGCTAAGTACTCCCAGCTCTATCAGCAATGTAGGTTTTACCAGTTTTCTAAGTCTCTCTTATTTTCTTGTACTTATACTTGGTTTTCTCTGTGTAAATCTCTGTAACTTTTCTAGGTATATGAATCACTGTATATTTTCTCTTGTTTCTATCTGTTACCAATCTTGAGAAACTCATACATTCTGTTCACTGTTTCATCGACTTAGAGACCTAAATTTCTTTCGGCGAAAGTGCTGTTTTCACAGTGCTAAGTACTCCCAACTCTATCCACAATGTAGGTTTTACCAGTTTTCTAAGTCTCTCTTATTTTCTTGTACTTATACTTGGAATTCTCTGGGTAAACCTCTGTAACTTTTCTAGGTAGATTAATCACTGTGTACTTCCTCTTGTTTCTATCTGTTACCAATCTTGAGAAACTCATACATTCTCTGTTCACTGTTTCCCAGTCTTAGAGAAGTAGATTTCATTCTGCAATAGTGCTTTTTTCACAGTTCTAAGTACTCCCAACACTATCAACAATGTAGATTTTACCAGTTTTCTAAGTCTCTCTTATTTTCTTGTACTTATACTTGGAATTCTATGTGTAAACCTCTGTAACTTTTCTCGGTAGATGAATCACTGCGTAGTTTCTCTTCTTTCTATCTGTTACCAATCTTGAGAAACTCATACATTCTCTGTTCACTGTTTCACGGACTTAGGTAACCAAATTTCTTACGGCGAAAGTGCTGTTTTCACAGTGCTATGTACTCCCAACTCTATCAACAATGTAGGTTTTACCAGTTCTCTAAGTCTCTCTTATTTTGTTGTACTTATACTTGGAATTCTCTGTGTAAACCTCTGCAACTGTTCTAGGTATATGAATCACTGTGTAGTTTCTCTTGCCTCGATCTGTTACCAATCATGAGAAACTTATATATTCTCTTTTCACTGTTTCACGGACTTAGAAAACTAAATTTCTTTCGGGGAAAGTGCTGTTTTCACAGTGCTAAGTACTCCCAACTCTATCAACAATGTAGGTTTTACCAGTTTTCTAAGTCTCTCTTATTTTCTTGTACTTATTCTTGGAATTCTCTGTGTAAACCTCTCTAACTTTTCTAGGTAGATGAATCACTGTGTACTTTCTCTTGTTTCTATCTGTTACCAATCTTGAGAAACTCATACATTCTCTGTTCACTGTTTCACGGACTTACAGTACTAAATTTCCTTCGGCAAAAGTGCTGTTTTCACAGTGCTAAGTACTCCCAACTCTATCAACAATGTAGGTTTTACCAGTTTTCTAAGTCTCTCTTATTTTCTTGTACTTATACTTGGAATTCTCTGTGTAAACCTCTGTAACTTCTCTAGGTAGATGAATCACTGTGTATTTTCTGTTGTTTCTATCTCTTACCAATCTTGAGAAACTCATACATTCTCTGTTCACTGTTTCACGGAGTTACAGAACTAAATTTCCTTCGGCGAAAATGCTGTTTCCACAGTGCTAAGTACTCCCCACTCTATCAACAATGTAGGTTTTGCCAGTTTTCTAAGTCTCTCTTATTTTCTTGTACTTATACTTCGAATTCTCTGTGTAAACCTCTGTAACTTCTCTAGGTATATGAATCACTGTGTACTTTCTCTTGTTTCTATCTGTTACCAATCTTGAGAAACTCATACATTCTCTGTTCACTGTTTCAGGGACTTAGAGAACTAAATTTCCTTCGGCGAAAGTGCTGTTTTCACAGTGCTAAGTACTCCCAAATCTATCCACAATGTAGGTTTTAACAGTTTTCTAAGTCTCTCTTATTTTCTTGTACTTATCCTTGGAATTCTCTGTGTAAACCTATGTAACTTCTCTGGGTAGATGAATCACTGTGTACTTTCTCTTGTTTCTATCTGTTACCAATCTGGAGAAACTCATACATTCTCTGTTCACTGTTTCCCAGTCTTAGAGAAGTAGATTTCTTTCTGGGAAAGTGCTGTTTTCCCAGTGCTAAGTACTCCCAACTCTATCAACAATGTAGGTTTTGCCAGTTTTCTAAGTCTCTCTTATTTTCTTGTACTTATACTTGGAATTCTCTGTGTAAACCTCTGTAACTTTTCTAGGTAGATGAATCACTGTGTACTTTCTCTTGTTTTTATCTGTTATCAATCTTGAGAAACTCATACATCTCTGTTCACTGTTTCACGGTCTTAGAGAACTAAATTTCTTTCGGTGAAAGTGCTGTTTTCACAGTGCTAAGTACTACAAACTCTATCAACAATCTAGGTTTTGCCAGTTTTCTAAGTCTCTCTTATTTTCTTGTACTTATACTTGGAATTCTCTGCGTAAACCTCTGTAACTTTTCTAGATAGATGAATCACTGTGTACTTTCTCTTGTTTCTGTCTGTTACCAAACTTGAGAAACTCATACATTCTCTGTTCACTGTTTCACGGACTTACAGAACTAAATTTCCTTCGGCGAAAGTGCTGTTTTCTCAGTGCTAAGTACTCCCAACTCTATCAACAATGTAGGTTTTACCAGTTTTCTAAGTCTCTCTTATTTTCTTGTACGTATACTTGGAATACTCTGTGTAAACCTCTGTAACTTCTCTGGGTAGATGAATCACTGTGTACTTTCTCTTGTTTCTATCTGTTACCAATCTGGAGAAACTCATACATTCTCTGTTCACTGTTTCCCAGTCTTAGAGAAGTAGATTTCTTTCTGGGTAAGTGCTGTTTTCCCAGTGCTAAGTACTCCCAACTCTATCAACAATGTAGGTTTTGCCAGTTTTCTAAGTCTCTCTTATTTTCTTGTACTTATACTTGGAATTCTCTGTGTAAACCTCTGTAACTTTTCTAGGTAGATGAATCACTGTGTACTTTATCTTGTTTTTATCTGTTATCAATCTTGAGAAACTCATACATTCTCTGTTCACTGTTTCACGGACTTAGAGAACTAAATTTCTTTCGGTGAAAGTGCTGTTTTCACAGTGCTAAGTACTACAAACTCTATCAACAATCTAGGTTTTGCCAGTTTTCTAAGTCTCTCTTATTTTCTTGTACTTATACTTGGAATTCTCTGCGTAAACCTCTGTAACTTTTCTAGGTAGATGAATCACTGTGTACTTTCTCTTGTTTCTATCTGTTACCAAACTTGAGAAACTCATACATTCTCTGTTCACTGTTTCACGGACTTACAGAACTAAATTTCCTTCGGCGAAAGTGCTGTTTTCTCAGTGCTAAGTACTCCCAACTCTATCAACAATGTAGGTTTTACCAGTTTTCTAATTCTCTCTTATTTTCTTGTACGTATACTTGGAATACTCTGTGTAAACCTCTGTAACTTCTCTAGGTAGATGAATCACTGTGTATTTTCTCTTGTTTCTATCTGTTACCAATCTTGAGAAACTCATACATTCTGTTCACTGTTTCATGGACTTAGAGTCCTAAATTTCTTTCGGCGAAAGTGCTGTTTTCACAGTGCTAAGTACTCCCAACTCTATCCACAATGTAGGTTTTACCAGTTTTCTAAGTCTCTTTTATTTTCTTGTACTTATACATGTACTTCTCTGTGTAAACCTCTGTAACTTTTCTAGGTAGATGAATCACTGTGTACTTTCTCTTGTTTCTATCTGTTACCAATCTTGAGAAACTGATACATTCTCTTTTCACTGTTTCACGGACTTAGAAAAGTAAATTTCTTTCGGCGAAAGTGCTGTTTTCACAGTGCTAAGTACTCCCAACTCTATCAGCAATGTAGGTTTTACCAGTTTTCTAAGTCTCTCTTATTTTCTTGTACTTATACTTGGTTTTCTCTGTGTAAACCTCTGTAACTTTTCTAGGTATATAAATCACTGTGTATTTTCTCTTGTTTCTATCTGTTACCAATCTTGAGAAACTCATACATTCTGTTCACTGTTTCATCGACTTAGAGACCTAAATTTCTTTCGGCGAAAGTGCTGTTTTCACAGTGCTAAGTACTCCCAACTCTATCCACAATGTAGGTTTTACCAGTTTTCTAAGTCTCTCTTATTTTCTTGTACTTATACTTGGAATTCTCTGGGTAAACCTCTGTAACTTTTCTAGGTAGATTAATCACTGTGTACTTCCTCTTGTTTCTATCTGTTACCAATCTTGAGAAACTCATACATTCTCTGTTCACTGTTTCCCAGTCTTAGAGAAGTAGATTTCATTCTGCAATAGTGCTTTTTTCACAGTGCTAAGTACTCCCAACACTATCAACAATGTAGATTTTACCAGTTTTCTAAGTCTCTCTTATTTTCTTGTACTTGTACTTGGAATTCTATGTGTAAAACTCTGTAACTTTTCTCGGTAGATGAATCACTGCGTAGTTTCTCTTCTTTCTATCTGTTACCAATCTTGAGAAACTCATACATTCTCTGTTCACTGTTTCACGGACTTAGGTAACCAAATTTCTTACGGCGAAAGTGCTGTTTTCACAGTGCTATGTACTCCCAACTCTATCAACAATGTAGGTTTTACCAGTTTTCTAAGTCTCTCTTATTTTGTTGTACTTATACTTGGAATTCTCTGTGTAAACCTCTGCAACTGTTCTAGGTATATGAATCACTGTGTAGTTTCTCTTGCCTCGATCTGTTACCAATCATGAGAAACTGATATATTCTCTTTTCACTGTTTCACGGACTTAGAAAACTAAATTTCTTTCGGGGAAAGTGCTGTTTTCACAGTGCTAAGTACTCCCAACTCTATCAACAATGTAGGTTTTAC
This sequence comes from Heterohyrax brucei, assembly GCA_028571685.1. Classification (NCBI taxonomy): domain Eukaryota; kingdom Metazoa; phylum Chordata; class Mammalia; order Hyracoidea; family Procaviidae; genus Heterohyrax; species Heterohyrax brucei. Next base: position 74,847,529 of record CM053158.1, read on the forward strand.
CAGTTTTCTAAGTCTCTCTTATTTTCTTGTACTTATTCTTGGAATTCTCTGTGTAAACCTCTCTAACTTTTCTAGGTAGATGAATCACTGTGTACTTTCTCTTGTTTCTATCTGTTACCAATCTTGAGAAACTCATACATTCTCTGTTCACTGTTTCACGGACTTACAGTACTAAATTTCCTTCGGCGAAAGTGCTGTTTTCACAGTGCTAAGTACTCCCAACTCTATCAACAATGTAGGTTTTACCAGTTTTCTAAGTCTCTCTTATTTTCTTGTACTTATACTTGGAATTCTCTGTGTAAACCTCTGTAACTTCTCTAGGTAGATGAATCACTGTGTATTTTCTGTTGTTTCTATCTCTTACCAATCTTGAGAAACTCATACATTCTCTGTTCACTGTTTCACGGAGTTACAGAACTAAATTTCCTTCGGCGAAAATGCTGTTTCCACAGTGCTAAGTACTCCCCACTCTATCAACAATGTAGGTTTTGCCAGTTTTCTAAGTCTCTCTTATTTTCTTGTACTTATACTTGGAATTCTCTGTGTAAACCTCTGTAACTTCTCTAGGTATATGAATCACTGTGTACTTTCTCTTGTTTCTATCTGTTACCAATCTTGAGAAACTCATACATTCTCTGTTCACTGTTTCAGGGACTTAGAGAACTAAATTTCCTTCGGCGAAAGTGCTGTTTTCACAGTGCTAAGTACTCCCAAATCTATCCACAATGTAGGTTTTAACAGTTTTCTAAGTCTCTCTTATTTTCTTGTACTTATCCTTGGAATTCTCTGTGTAAACCTATGTAACTTCTCTGGGTAGATGAATCACTGTGTACTTTCTCTTGTTTCTATCTGTTACCAATCTGGAGAAACTCATACATTCTCTGTTCACTGTTTCCCAGTCTTAGAGAAGTAGATTTCTTTCTGGGAAAGTGCTGTTTTCCCAGTGCTAAGTACTCCCAACTCTATCAACAATGTAGGTTTTGCCAGTTTTCTAAGTCTCTCTTATTTTCTTGTACTTATACTTGGAATTCTCTGTGTAAACCTCTGTAACTTTTCTAGGTAGATGAATCACTGTGTACTTTCTCTTGTTTTTATCTGTTATCAATCTTGAGAAACTCATACATCTCTGTTCACTGTTTCACGGTCTTAGAGAACTAAATTTCTTTCGGTGAAAGTGCTGTTTTCACAGTGCTAAGTACTACAAACTCTATCAACAATCTAGGTTTTGCCAGTTTTCTAAGTCTCTCTTATTTTCTTGTACTTATACTTGGAATTCTCTGCGTAAACCTCTGTAACTTTTCTAGGTAGATGAATCACTGTGTACTTTCTCTTGTTTCTGTCTGTTACCAAACTTGAGAAACTCATACATTCTCTGTTCACTGTTTCACGGACTTACAGAACTAAATTTCCTTCGGCGAAAGTGCTGTTTTCTCAGTGCTAAGTACTCCCAACTCTATCAACAATGTAGGTTTTACCAGTTTTCTAAGTCTCTCTTATTTTCTTGTACGTATACTTGGAATACTCTGTGTAAACCTCTGTAACTTCTCTGGGTAGATGAATCACTGTGTACTTTCTCTTGTTTCTATCTGTTACCAATCTGGAGAAACTCATACATTCTCTGTTCACTGTTTCCCAGTCTTAGAGAAGTAGATTTCTTTCTGGGAAAGTGCTGTTTTCCCAGTGCTAAGTACTCCCAACTCTATCAACAATGTAGGTTTTGCCAGTTTTCTAAGTCTCTCTTATTTTCTTGTACTTATACTTGGAATTCTCTGTGTAAACCTCTGTAACTTTTCTAGGTAGATGAATCACTGTGTACTTTCTCTTGTTTTTATCTGTTATCAATCTTGAGAAACTCATACATTCTCTGTTCACTGTTTCACGGACTTAGAGAACTAAATTTCTTTCGGTGAAAGTGCTGTTTTCACAGTGCTAAGTACTACAAACTCTATCAACAATCTAGGTTTTGCCAGTTTTCTAAGTCTCTCTTATTTTCTTGTACTTATACTTGGAATTCTCTGCGTAAACCTCTGTAACTTTTCTAGGTAGATGAATCACTGTGTACTTTCTCTTGTTTCTATCTGTTACCAAACTTGAGAAACTCATACATTCTCTGTTCACTGTTTCACGGACTTACAGAACTAAATTTCCTTCGGCGAAAGTGCTGTTTTCTCAGTGCTAAGTACTCCCAACTCTATCAACAATGTAGGTTTTACCAGTTTTCTAAGTCTCTCTTATTTTCTTGTACGTATACTTGGAATACTCTGTGTAAACCTCTGTAACTTCTCTAGGTAGATGAATCACTGTGTATTTTCTCTTGTTTCTATCTGTTACCAATCTTGAGAAACTCATACATTCTGTTCACTGTTTCATGGACTTAGAGTCCTAAATTTCTTTCGGCGAAAGTGCTGTTTTCACAGTGCTAAGTACTCCCAACTCTATCCACAATGTAGGTTTTACCAGTTTTCTAAGTCTCTTTTATTTTCTTGTACTTATACATGTACTTCTCTGTGTAAACCTCTGTAACTTTTCTAGGTAGATGAATCACTGTGTACTTTCTCTTGTTTCTATCTGTTACCAATCTTGAGAAACTGATACATTCTCTTTTCACTGTTTCACGGACTTAGAAAAGTAAATTTCTTTCGGCGAAAGTGCTGTTTTCACAGTGCTAAGTACTCCCAACTCTATCAGCAATGTAGGTTTTACCAGTTTTCTAAGTCTCTCTTATTTTCTTGTACTTATACTTGGTTTTCTCTGTGTAAACCTCTGTAACTTTTCTAGGTATATAAATCACTGTGTATTTTCTCTTGTTTCTATCTGTTACCAATCTTGAGAAACTCATACATTCTGTTCACTGTTTCATCGACTTAGAGACCTAAATTTCTTTCGGCGAAAGTGCTGTTTTCACAGTGCTAAGTACTCCCAACTCTATCCACAATGTAGGTTTTACCAGTTTTCTAAGTCTCTCTTATTTTCTTGTACTTATACTTGGAATTCTCTGGGTAAACCTCTGTAACTTTTCTAGGTAGATTAATCACTGTGTACTTCCTCTTGTTTCTATCTGTTACCAATCTTGAGAAACTCATACATTCTCTGTTCACTGTTTCCCAGTCTTAGAGAAGTAGATTTCATTCTGCAATAGTGCTTTTTTCACAGTGCTAAGTACTCCCAACACTATCAACAATGTAGATTTTACCAGTTTTCTAAGTCTCTCTTATTTTCTTGTACTTGTACTTGGAATTCTATGTGTAAAACTCTGTAACTTTTCTCGGTAGATGAATCACTGCGTAGTTTCTCTTCTTTCTATCTGTTACCAATCTTGAGAAACTCATACATTCTCTGTTCACTGTTTCACGGACTTAGGTAACCAAATTTCTTACGGCGAAAGTGCTGTTTTCACAGTGCTATGTACTCCCAACTCTATCAACAATGTAGGTTTTACCAGTTTTCTAAGTCTCTCTTATTTTGTTGTACTTATACTTGGAATTCTCTGTGTAAACCTCTGCAACTGTTCTAGGTATATGAATCACTGTGTAGTTTCTCTTGCCTCGATCTGTTACCAATCATGAGAAACTGATATATTCTCTTTTCACTGTTTCACGGACTTAGAAAACTAAATTTCTTTCGGGGAAAGTGCTGTTTTCACAGTGCTAAGTACTCCCAACTCTATCAACAATGTAGGTTTTACCAGTTTTCTAAGTCTCTCTTATTTTCTTGTACTTATTCTTGGAATTCTCTGTGTAAACCTCTCTAACTTTTCTAGGTAGATGAATCACTGTGTACTTTCTCTTGTTTCTATCTGTTACCAATCTTGAGAAACTCATACATTCTCTGTTCACTGTTTCACGGACTTACAGTACTAAATTTCCTTCGGCGAAAGTGCTGTTTTCACAGTGCTAAGTACTCCCAACTCTATGAACAATGTAGGTTTTACCAGTTTTCTAAGTCTCTCTTATTTTCTTGTACTTATACTTGGAATTCTCTGTGTAAACCTCTGTAACTTCTCTAGGTAGATGAATCACTGTGTATTTTCTGTTGTTTCTATCTCTTACCAATCTTGAGAAACTCATACATTCTCTGTTCACTGTTTCACGGAGTTACAGAACTAAATTTCCTTCGGCGAAAATGCTGTTTCCACAGTGCTAAGTACTCCCCACTCTATCAACAATGTAGGTTTTGCCAGTTTTCTAAGTCTCTCTTATTTTCTTGTACTTATACTTGGAATTCTCTGTGTAAACCTCTGTAACTTCTCTAGGTATATGAATCACTGTGTACTTTCTCTTGTTTCTATCTGTTACCAATCTTGAGAAACTCATACATTCTCTGTTCACTGTTTCAGGGACTTAGAGAACTAAATTTCCTTCGGCGAAAGTGCTGTTTTCACAGTGCTAAGTACTCCCAAATCTATCCACAATGTAGGTTTTAACAGTTTTCTAAGTCTCTCTTATTTTCTTGTACTTATCCTTGGAATTCTCTGTGTAAACCTATGTAACTTCTCTGGGTAGATGAATCACTGTGTACTTTCTCTTGTTTCTATCTGTTACCAATCTGGAGAAACTCATACATTCTCTGTTCACTGTTTCCCAGTCTTAGAGAAGTAGATTTCTTTCTGGGAAAGTGCTGTTTTCCCAGTGCTAAGTACTCCCAACTCTATCAACAATGTAGGTTTTGCCAGTTTTCTAAGTCTCTCTTATTTTCTTGTACTTATACTTGGAATTCTCTGTGTAAACCTCTGTAACTTTTCTAGGTAGATGAATCACTGTGTACTTTCTCTTGTTTTTATCTGTTATCAATCTTGAGAAACTCATACATCTCTGTTCACTGTTTCACGGTCTTAGAGAACTAAATTTCTTTCGGTGAAAGTGCTGTTTTCACAGTGCTAAGTACTACAAACTCTATCAACAATCTAGGTTTTGCCAGTTTTCTAAGTCTCTCTTATTTTCTTGTACTTATACTTGGAATTCTCTAAGTAAACCTCTGTAACTTTTCTAGGTAGATGAATCACTGTGTACTTTCTCTTGTTTCTGTCTGTTACCAAACTTGAGAAACTCATACATTCTCTGTTCACTGTTTCACGGACTTACAGAACTAAATTTCCTTCGGCGAAAGTGCTGTTTTCTCAGTGCTAAGTACTCCCAACTCTATCAACAATGTAGGTTTTACCAGTTTTCTAAGTCTCTCTTATTTTCTTGTACTTATACTTGGAATACTCTGTGTAAACCTCTGTAACTTCTCTGGGTAGATGAATCACTGTGTACTTTCTCTTGTTTCTATCTGTTACCAATCTGGAGAAACTCATACATTCTCTGTTCACTGTTTCCCAGTCTTAGAGAAGTAGATTTCTTTCTGGGAAAGTGCTGTTTTCCCAGTGCTAAGTACTCCCAACTCTATCAACAATGTAGGTTTTGCCAGTTTTCTAAGTCTCTCTTATTTTCTTGTACTTATACTTGGAATTCTCTGTGTAAACCTCTGTAACTTTTCTAGGTAGATGAATCACTGTGTACTTTCTCTTGTTTTTATCTGTTATCAATCTTGAGAAACTCATACATTCTCTGTTCACTGTTTCACGGACTTAGAGAACTAAATTTCTTTCGGTGAAAGTGCTGTTTTCACAGTGCTAAGTACTACAAACTCTATCAACAATCTAGGTTTTGCCAGTTTTCTAAGTCTCTCTTATTTTCTTGTACTTATACTTGGAATTCTCTGCGTAAACCTCTGTAACTTTTCTAGGTAGATGAATCACTGTGTACTTTCTCTTGTTTCTATCTGTTACCAAACTTGAGAAACTCATACATTCTCTGTTCACTGTTTCACGGACTTACAGAACTAAATTTCCTTCGGCGAAAGTGCTGTTTTCTCAGTGCTAAGTACTCCCAACTCTATCAACAATGTAGGTTTTACCAGTTTTCTAAGTCTCTCTTATTTTCTTGTACGTATACTTGGAATACTCTGTGTAAACCTCTGTAACTTCTCTAGGTAGATGAATCACTGTGTATTTTCTCTTGTTTCTATCTGTTACCAATCTTGAGAAACTCATACATTCTGTTCACTGTTTCATGGACTTAGAGTCCTAAATTTCTTTCGGCGAAAGTGCTGTTTTCACAGTGCTAAGTACTCCCAACTCTATCCACAATGTAGGTTTTACCAGTTTTCTAAGTCTCTTTTATTTTCTTGTACTTATACATGTACTTCTCTGTGTAAACCTCTGTAACTTTTCTAGGTAGATGAATCACTGTGTACTTTCTCTTGTTTCTATCTGTTACCAATCTTGAGAAACTGATACATTCTCTTTTCACTGTTTCACGGACTTAGAAAAGTAAATTTCTTTCGGCGAAAGTGCTGTTTTCACAGTGCTAAGTACTCCCAACTCTATCAGCAATGTAGGTTTTACCAGTTTTCTAAGTCTCTCTTATTTTCTTGTACTTATACTTGGTTTTCTCTGTGTAAACCTCTGTAACTTTTCTAGGTATATAAATCACTGTGTATTTTCTCTTGTTTCTATCTGTTACCAATCTTGAGAAACTCATACATTCTGTTCACTGTTTCATCGACTTAGAGACCTAAATTTCTTTCGGCGAAAGTGCTGTTTTCACAGTGCTAAGTACTCCCAACTCTATCCACAATGTAGGTTTTACCAGTTTTCTAAGTCTCTCTTATTTTCTTGTACTTATACTTGGAATTCTCTGGGTAAACCTCTGTAACTTTTCTAGGTAGATTAATCACTGTGTACTTCCTCTTGTTTCTATCTGTTACCAATCTTGAGAAACTCATACATTCTCTGTTCACTGTTTCCCAGTCTTAGAGAAGTAGATTTCATTCTGCAATAGTGCTTTTTTCACAGTGCTAAGTACTCCCAACACTATCAACAATGTAGATTTTACCAGTTTTCTAAGTCTCTCTTATTTTCTTGTACTTATACTTGGAATTCTATGTGTAAAACTCTGTAACTTTTCTCGGTAGATGAATCACTGCGTAGTTTCTCTTCTTTCTATCTGTTACCAATCTTGAGAAACTCATACATTCTCTGTTCACTGTTTCACGGACTTAGGTAACCAAATTTCTTACGGCGAAAGTGCTGTTTTCACAGTGCTATGTACTCCCAACTCTATCAACAATGTAGGTTTTACCAGTTTTCTAAGTCTCTCTTATTTTGTTGTACTTATACTTGGAATTCTCTGTGTAAACCTCTGCAACTGTTCTAGGTATATGAATCACTGTGTAGTTTCTCTTGCCTCGATCTGTTACCAATTATGAGAAACTGATATATTCTCTTTTCACTGTTTCACGGACTTAGAAAACTAAATTTCTTTCGGGGAAAGTGCTGTTTTCACAGTGCTAAGTACTCCCAACTCTATCAACAATGTAGGTTTTACCAGTTTTCTAAGTCTCTCTTATTTTCTTGTACTTATTCTTTTAATTCTCTGTGTAAACCTCTCTAACTTTTCTAGGTAGATGAATCACTGTGTACTTTCTCTTGTTTCTATCTGTTACCAATCTTGAGAAACTCATACATTCTCTGTTCACTGTTTCACGGACTTACAGTACTAAATTTCCTTCGACGAAAGTACTGTTTTCACAGTGCTAAGTACTCCCAACTCTATGAACAATGTAGGTTTTACCAGTTTTCTAAGTCTCTCTTATTTTCTTGTACTTATACTTGGAATTCTCTGTGTAAACCTCTGTAACTTCTCTAGGTAGATGAATCACTGTGTACTTTCTGTTGTTTCTATCTCTTACCAATCTTGAGAAACTCATACATTCTCTGTTCACTGTTTCACCGAGTTACAGAACTAAATTTCCTTCGGCGAAAATGCTGTTTCCACAGTGCTAAGTACTCCCCACTCTATCAACAATGTAGGTTTTGCCAGTTTTCTAAGTCTCTCTTATTTTCTTGTACTTATACTTGGAATTCTCTGTGTAAACCTCTGTAACTTCTCTAGGTATATGAATCACTGTGTACTTTCTCTTGTTTCTATCTGTTACCAATCTTGAGAAACTCATACATTCTCTGTTCACTGTTTCAGGGACTTAGAGAACTAAATTTCCTTCGGCGAAAGTGCTGTTTTCACAGTGCTAAGTACTCCCAAATCTATCCACAATGTAGGTTTTAACAGTTTTCTAAGTCTCTCTTATTTTCTTGTACTTATCCTTGGAATTCTCTGTGTAAACCTATGTAACTTCTCTGGGTAGATGAATCACTGTGTACTTTCTCTTGTTTCTATCTGTTACCAATCTGGAGAAACTCATACATTCTCTGTTCACTGTTTCCCAGTCTTAGAGAAGTAGATTTCTTTCTGGGAAAGTGCTGTTTTCCCAGTGCTAAGTACTCCCAACTCTATCAACAATGTAGGTTTTGCCAGTTTTCTAAGTCTCTCTTATTTTCTTGTACTTATACTTGGAATTCTCTGTGTAAACCTCTGTAACTTTTCTAGGTAGATGAATCACTGTGTACTTTCTCTTGTTTTTATCTGTTATCAATCTGGAGAAACTCATACATTCTCTGTTCACTGTTTCACGGACTTAGAGAACTAAATTTCTTTCGGTGAAAGTGCTGTTTTCACAGTGCTAAGTACTACAAACTCTATCAACAATCTAGGTTTTGCCAGTTTTCTAAGTCTCTCTTATTTTCTTGTACTTATACTTGGAATTCTCTGCGTAAACCTCTGTAACTTTTCTAGGTAGATGAATCACTGTGTACTTTCTCTTGTTTCTATCTGTTACCAAACTTGAGAAACTCATACATTCTCTGTTCACTGTTTCACGGACTTACAGAACTAAATTTCCTTCGGCGAAAGTGCTGTTTTCTCAGTGCTAAGTACTCCCAACTCTATCAACAATGTAGGTTTTACCAGTTTTCTAAGTCTCTCTTATTTTCTTGTACGTATACTTGGAATACTCTGTGTAAACCTCTGTAACTTCTCTAGGTAGATGAATCACTGTGTACTTTCTCTTGTTTCTATCTGTTACCAATCTGGAGAAACTCATACATTCTCTGTTTACTGTTTCCCAGTCTTAGAGAAGTAGATTTCTTTCTGGGAAAGTGCTGTTTTCACAGTGCTGGGTACTCCCAACTCTATCCACAATGTAGGTTTTACCAGTTTTCTAAGTCTCTCTTATTTTCTTCTACTTATACATGGAATTCTCTGAGTAAACTTCTGTAACTTCTCTAGGTAGGTGAATCACTGTGTACTTTCTCTTTTTTCTATCTGTTACCAATCTTGAGAAACTCATACATTCTCTGTTCACTGTTTCCCAGTGTTAGAGAAGTAGATTTCTTTCTGCGAAAGTGCTGTTTTCACAGTGCTAAGTACTCTCAACTCTATTAATAATGTAGGTTTTACCAGTATTCTAGGAATCTCTTATTTTCTTGTACTTATCCTTGGAATTCTCTATGTAAACATCTGTAACTTTTCTAGGTAGATGAATCACTGTGTACTTTCTCTTGTTTCTCTCTGTTGCCAATCTTGAGAAAGTCATACATTCTCTGTTCACTGTTTCACGGACTTAGAGAACCAAATTTCTTACGGCGAAAGTGCTGTTTTCACAGTGGTAAGTACTCCCAACTCTATCAACAATCTAGGTTTTGCCAGTTTTCTAAGTCTCTCTTATTTTCTTGTACTTATACTTGGAATTCTCTGTGTAAACCTCTGTAACTTCTCTAGGTAGATGAATCACTGTGTACTTTCTCTTGTTTCTATCTGTTACCAATCTTGAGAAACTCATACATTCTCTGTTCACTGTGTCCCAGTCTTAGAGAAGTAGATTTCTTTCTGCGAAAGTGCTGTTTTCACAGTGCTAAGTACTCCCAACTCTATCCACAATGTAGGTTTTACCAGTTTTCTAAGTCTCTCTTATTTTCTTGTACTTATACTTGGAATTCTCTGTGTAAACCTATGTAACTTCTCTAGGTAGATGAATCACTGTGTACTTTCTCTTGTTTCTATCTGTTACCAATCTGGAGAAACTCATACATTCTCTGTTCACTGTTTCCCAGTCTTAGAGAAGTAGATTTCTTTCTGGGAAAGTGCTGTTTTCACAGTGTTAAGTACTCCCAACTCTATCCACAATGTAGGTTTTACCAGTTTTCTAAGTCTCTCTTATTTTCTTGTACTTATACATGGAATTCTCCGAGTAAACTTCTGTAACCTCTCTAGGTAGATGAATCACTGTGTACTTTCTCTTGTTTCTATCTGTTACCAATCTTGAGAAACTCATTCATTCTCTGTTCACTGTTTCACAGACTTAGAGAACTAAATTTCTTTCGGTCAAAGTGCTGTTTTCACAGTGCTAAGTACTCCCAACTCTATCAACAATGTAGGTTTTGCCAGTTTTCTAAGTCTCTCTTATTTTCTTGTACTTATACTTGGAATTCTCTGTGTAAACCTCTCTAACTTTTCTAGGTAGATGAATCACTGGGTACTTTCTCTTGTTTCTATCTGTTACCAATCTTGAGAAACTCATACATTCTCTGTTCACTGTGTCCCAGTCTTAGAGAAGTAGATTTCTTTCTGCGAAAGTGCTCTTTTCACAGTGATAAGGACTCCCAACTCTATCCACAATGTAGGTTTTAACAGTTTTCTAAGTCTCTCTTATTTTCTTGTACTTATACTTGGAATTCTCTGTGTAAACCTCTGTAACTTTTCTAGGTAGATGAATCACTGTGTATTTTCTCTTGTTTCTATCTGTTACCAATCTTGAGAAACTCATACATTCTCTGTTTACTGTTTCACGGACTTAGAGAAGTAAATTTCTTTCGGCGAAAGTGCTGTTTTCACAGTGCTAAGTACTCCCAACTCTATCAACAATGTAGGTCTTCCCAGTTTTCTAAGTCTCTCTTATTTTCTTGTACTTATACTGTGAATTCTCTGTGTAAACCTCTGTAACTTTACTAGGTAGATGAATCACTGTGTACTTTCTCTTGTTTCTATCTGTTACCAATCTTGAGAAGCTCATACATTCTCTTTTCACTGTTTCCCTGTCTTACAGAAGTAGATTTCTTTGTGCGAAAGTGCTGTTTTCACAGTGCTAAGTACTGCCAACTCTATCAACAATGTAGGTTTTACCAGTTTTCTAAGTCTCTCTTATTTTCTTGTACTTATACCTGGAATTCTCTCTGTAAACCTCGGTAACTTCTCTAGCTAGATGAATCACTGTGTACTTTCTCTTGTTTCTATCTGTTATCAATCTTGAGAAACTCATACATTGTCTGTTCACTGTTTCACGGACTTACAGAACTAAATTTCCTTCGACGAAAGTGCTGTTTTCACAGTGCTCAGTACTCCCAACTCTATCAACAATGTAGGTTTTACCGGTTTTCTAAGTCTCTCTTATTTTCTTGTACTTATACTTGGTATTCTCTCTGTAAACCTCTGTAAGTTCTCTAGGTAGATGAATCACTGTGTACTTTCTCTTGTTTCTATCTGTTACCAATCTGGAGAAACTCATACATTCTCTGTTCGCTGTTTCCCAGTCTTAGAGAAGGAGATTTCTTTCTGCGAAAGTGCTGTTTTCACAGTGCTAAGTACTCCCAACTCTATCAACAATGTAGGTTTTACCAGTTTTCTAAATCTGTCTTATTTTTTGTACTTATACATGGAATTCTCTGAGTAAACTTCTGTAACTTCTCTAGGTAGATGAATCACTGTGTACTTTCTCTTGTTTCTATCTGTTACCAATCTTGAGAAACTCATACATTCTCTGTTCACTGTTTCCCAGTGTTGGAGAAGTAGATTTCTTTCTGGGAAAGTGCTGTTTTCACAGTGCTAAGTACTCCCAACTATATCAACAATGTAGATTTTACCAGTTTTCTAAGTCTCTCTTATTTTCTTGTACTTATCCTTGGAATTCTTTGTGTAGGCTTAGGGTTAGGGTTAGGGTTGGGGTTAGGGTTGGGCTTAGGGTTAGGGTTAGGGTTAGGGTTAGGGTTAGGGTTAGGGTTAGGATTAGGTTTAGGGTTAGGGTTAGTGTTAGGGTTAGGGTTAGGGTTAGGGTTAGGGTTAGGGTTAGGGTTAGGGTTAGGGTTAGGGTTAGGGTTAGGGTTAGGGTTAGGGTTAGGGTTAGGGTTAGGGTTAGGGTTAGGGTTAGGGTTTGGGTTTGGGTTAGGGTTTGGGTTTGGGTTTGGGTTTGGGTTTGGGTTAGGGTTAGGGTTAGGGTTAGGGTTAGGGTTAGGGTTAGGGTTAGGGTTAGGGTTAGGGTTAGGGTTAGGGTTAGGGTTAGGGTTAGGGTTAGGGTTAGGGTTAGGGTTAGGGTTAGGGTTAGGGTTAGGGTTAGGGTTAGGGTTAGGGTTAGGGTTAGGGTTAGGGTTAGGGTTAGGGTTAGGGTTAGGGTTAGGGTTAGGGTTAGGGTTAGGGTTCTTAGGGTTAGGGTAGGGTTAGGGTTAGGGTTACTTCTCTAGCTCGATGAATCAGTGTGTACTTTCTCTTGTTTCTATCTGTTACCAATCTTGAGAAGCTCATACATTCTCTTTTCACTGTTTCCCTGTCTTACAGAAGTAGATTTCTTTGTGCGAAAGTGCTGTTTTCACAGTGCTAAGTACTGCCAACTCTATCAACAATGTAGGTTTTACCAGTTTTCTAAGTCTCTCTTATTTTCTTGTACTTATACATGGAATTCTCCGAGTAAAATTCTGTAACCTCTCTAGGTAGATGAATCACTGTGTACTTTCTCTTGTTTCTATCTGTTACCAATCTTGAGAAACTCATTCATTCTCTGTTCACTGTTTCACAGACTTAGAGAAGTAAATTTCTTTCGGTGAAAGTGCTGTTTTCACAGTGCTAAGTACTCCCAACTCTATCAACAATGTAGGTTTTGCCAGTTTTCTAAGTCTCTCTTATTTTCTTGTACTTATACTTGGAATTCTCTGTGTGAACCTCTCTAACTTTTCTAGGTAGATGAATCACTGGGTACTTTCTCTTGTTTCTATCTGTTACCAATCTTGAGAAACTCATACATTCTCTGTTCACTGTGTCCCAGTCTTATCGAAGTAGATTTCTTTCTGCGAAAGTGCTCTTTTCACAGTGATAAGGACTCCCAACTCTATCCACAATGTAGGTTTTAACATTTTTCTAAGTCTCTCTTATTTTCTTGTACTTATACTTGGAATTCTCTGTGTAAACCTCTGTAACTTTTCTACGTAGATGAATCACTGTGTACTTTCTCTTGTTTCTATCTGTTACCAATCTTGAGAAACTCATACATTCTCTGTTTACTGTTTCACGGACTTAGAGAAGTAAATTTCTTTCGGCGAAAGTGCTGTTTTCACAGTGCTAAGTACTCCCATCTCTATCAACAATGTAGGTCTTCCCAGTTTTCTAAGTCTCTCTTATTTTCTTCTACTTATACTGTGAATTCTCTGTGTAAACCTCTGTAACTTTTCTAGGTAGATGAATCACTGTGGACTTTCGCTTGTTTCTATCTGTTACCAAACTTGAGAAACTCATACATTCTCTGTTCACTGTTTCACGGACTTAGAGACCTAAATTTCCTTCTGTGAAAATGCTGTTTTCACAGTGCAAAGTACTCCCAACTCTATCAACAATGTAGGTTTTACCAGTTTTCTAAGTCTCTCTTATTTTCTTGTACTTGGAATGCTCTGTGTAAACCTCTGTAACTTTTCTAGGTAGATGAATCACTGTGTACTTTCTCTTGTTTCTATCTGTTACCAATCTTGAGAAACTCATACATTCTCTGTTCACTGTGTCCCAGTCTTAGGGAAGTAGATTTCTTTCTGCGAAAGTGCTGTTTTCCCAGTGCTAAGTACTCCCAACTCTATCCACAATGTAGGTTTTCCCAGTTTTCTAAGTCTCTCTTATTTTCTTGTACTTAAACATGGAATTCTCTGAGTAAACTTCTGTAACTTCTCTAGGTAGATGAATCACTGTGTACTTTCTCTTGTTTCTATGTGTTACCAATCTTGGGAAACTCATACATTCACTGTTCACTGTTTCACGGACTTACAGAACTAAATTTCCTTCGGCGAAAGTGCTGTTTTCTCAGTGCTAAGTACTCCCAACTCTATCCACAATGTAGATTTTACCAGTTTTCTAAGTCTCTCTTATTTTCTTATACTTATACTTGGAATTCTCTCTGTAAACCTCTGTAACTTTTCTAGGTAGATGAATCACTGTGTACTTTCTCTTGTTTCTATCTGTTACCAATCTTGAGAAACTCATACATTTTCTGTTCACTGTTTCCCAGTGTTAGAGAAGTAGATTTCTTTCGGCGAAAGTGCTGTTTTCACAGTGCTAAGTACTCCCAACTCTATCAACAATGTAGGTTTTACCAGTTTTCTAAGTCTCTCTTATTTTCTTGTACTTATACTTGGAATTCTCTGTGTAAACCTCTGTAACTTTTCTAGGTAGATGAATCACTGTGTAGTTTCTCTTGTTTCTATCTGTTACCAATCTTGAGAAACTCATACGTTCTCTGTTCAGTGTTTCACAGACTTAGAGAACTAAATTTCCTTCGGCGAAAGTGCTGTTTTCACAGTGCTAAGTACTCCCAACTCTATCAACAATGTAGGTTTTACCAGTTTTCTAACTCTCTCTTATTTTCTTGTATTTATACTTGGAATTCTCTGTGTAAACCACTGTAACTTCTCTAGGAAGATGATTCACTGTGTACTTTCTCTTGTTTCTATCTGTTACCAATCTTAAGAAACTCATACATTCCCTGTTCACTGGTTCCCAGTCTTAGAGAAGTAGATTTCCTTCTGCAAAAGTGCTGTTTTCACTGTTTTAGGTACTCCCAACTCTATCAACAATGTAGGTTTTACCAGTTTTCTTAGTCTCTCTTATTTTCTTGTACTTATACTTGGAATTCTCTGTGTAAACCTCTGTAACTTTTCTTCGTAGATGAATCAGTGTGTACTTTCTCTTGTTTCTATCTGTTACCAATCTTGAGAAACTCATACATTCTCTGTTCACTGTTTCCCAGTGTTAGAGAAGTAGATTTCTTTCTGCGAAAGTGCAGTTTTCACAGTGCTAAGTACTCCCAACTCTATCCACAATGTAGGTTTTAACAGTTTTCTAAGTCTCTCTTATTTTCTTGTACTTATACTTGGAATTCTCTGTGTAAACCTCTGTAACTTTTCTTCGTAGATGAATCAGTGTGTACTTTCTCTTGTTTCTATCTGTTACCAATCTTGAGAAACTCATACATTCTCTGTTCACTGTTTCCCAGTGTTAGAGAAGTAGATTTCTTTCTGCGAAAGTGCTGTTTTCACAGTGCTAAGTACTCCCAACTCTATCCACAATGTAGGTTTTACCAGTTTTCTAAGTCTCTTTTATTTTCTTGTACTTATACATGTACTTCTCTGTGTAAACCTCTGTAACTTTTCTAGGTAGATGAATCACTGTGTATTTTCTCTTGTTTCTATCTGTTACCAATCTTAAGAAACTGATACATTCTCTTTTCACTGTTTCACGGACTTAGAAAACTAAATTTCTTTCGGCGAAAGTGCTGTTTTCACAGTGCTAAGTACTCCCAACTCTATCAGCAATGTAGGTTTTACCAGTTTTCTAAGTCTCTCTTATTTTCTTGTACTTATACTTGGAATTCTCTGTGTAAACCTCTGTAACTTTTCTAGGTATATGAATCACTGTGTATTTTCTCTTGTTTCTATCTGTTACCAATCTTGAGAAACTCATACATTCTGTTCACTGTTTCATCGACTTAGAGACCTAAATTTCTTTCGGCGAAAGTGCTGTTTTCACAGTGCTAAGTACTCCCAACTCTATCAACAATGTAGGTTTTACCAGTTTTCTAAGTCTCTCTTATTTTCTTGTAGTTGGAATGCTCTGTGTAAACCTCTGTAACTTTTCTAGGTAGATGAATCACTGTGTACTTTCTCTTGTTTCTATGTGTTACCAATCTTGAGAAACTCATACATTCTCTGTTCACTGTGTCCCAGTCTTAGGGAAGTAGATTTCTTTCTGCGAAAGTGCTGTTTTCCCAGTGCTAAGTACTCCCAACTCTATCCACAATGTAGGTTTTCCCAGTTTTCTAAGTCTCTCTTATTTTCTTGTACTTAAACATGGAATTCTCTGAGTAAACTTCTGTAACTTCTCTAGGTAGATGAATCACTGTGTACTTTCTCTTGTTTCTATGTGTTACCAATCTTGGGAAACTCATACATTCACTGTTCACTGTTTCACGGACTTACAGAACTAAATTTCCTTCGGCGAAAGTGCTGTTTTCTCAGTGCTAAGTACTCCCAACTCTATCCACAATGTAGATTTTACCAGTTTTCTAAGTCTCTCTTATTTTCTTATACTTATACTTGGAATTCTCTCTGTAAACCTCTGTAACTTTTCTAGGTAGATGAATCACTGTGTACTTTCTCTTGTTTCTATCTGTTACCAATCTTGAGAAACTCATACATTCTCTGTTCACTGTTTCCCAGTGTTAGAGAAGTAGATTTCTTTCGGCGAAAGTGCTGTTTTCACAGTGCTAAGTACTCCCAACTCTATCAACAATGTAGGTTTTACCAGTTTTCTAAGTCTCTCTTATTTTCTTGTACTTATACTTGGAATTCTCTGTGTAAACCTCTGTAACTTTTCTAGGTAGATGAATCACTGTGTAGTTTCTCTTGTTTCTATCTGTTACCAATCTTGAGAAACTCATACGTTCTCTGTTCAGTGTTTCACAGACTTAGAGAACTAAATTTCCTTCGGCGAAAGTGCTGTTTTCACAGTGCTAAGTACTCCCAACTCTTTCAACAATGTAGGTTTTACCAGTTTTCTAACTCTCTCTTATTTTCTTGTATTTATACTTGGAATTCTCTGTGTAAACCACTGTAACTTCTCTAGGAAGATGATTCACTGTGTACTTTCTCTTGTTTCTATCTGTTACCAATCTTAAGAAACTCATACATTCCCTGTTCACTGGTTCCCAGTCTTAGAGAAGTAGATTTCCTTCTGCAAAAGTGCTGTTTTCACTGTTTTAGGTACTCCCAACTCTATCAACAATGTAGGTTTTACCAGTTTTCTTAGTCTCTCTTATTTTCTTGTACTTATACTTGGAATTCTCTGTGTAAACCTCTGTAACTTTTCTTCGTAGATGAATCAGTGTGTACTTTCTCTTGTTTCTATCTGTTACCAATCTTGAGAAACTCATACATTCTCTGTTCACTGTTTCCCAGTGTTAGAGAAGTAGATTTCTTTCTGCGAAAGTGCTGTTTTCACAGTGCTAAGTACTCCCAACTCTATCCACAATGTAGGTTTTAACAGTTTTCTAAGTCTCTCTTATTTTCTTGTACTTATACTTGGAATTCTCTGTGTAAACCTCTGTAACTTTTCTTCGTAGATGAATCAGTGTGTACTTTCTCTTGTTTCTATCTGTTACCAATCTTGAGAAACTCATACATTCTCTGTTCACTGTTTCCCAGTGTTAGAGAAGTAGATTTCTTTCTGCGAAAGTGCTGTTTTCACAGTGCTAAGTACTCCCAACTCTATCCACAATGTAGGTTTTACCAGTTTTCTAAGTCTCTTTTATTTTCTTGTACTTATACATGTACTTCTCTGTGTAAACCTCTGTAACTTTTCTAGGTAGATGAATCACTGTGTATTTTCTCTTGTTTCTATCTGTTACCAATCTTAAGAAACTGATATATTCTCTTTTCACTGTTTCACGGACTTAGAAAACTAAATTTCTTTCGGCGAAAGTGCTGTTTTCACAGTGCTAAGTACTCCCAACTCTATCAGCAATGTAGGTTTTACCAGTTTTCTAAGTCTCTCTTATTTTCTTGTACTTATACTTGGAATTCTCTGTGTAAACCTCTGTAACTTTTCTAGGTATATGAATCACTGTGTATTTTCTCTTGTTTCTATCTGTTACCAATCTTGAGAAACTCATAAATTCTGTTCACTGTTTCATCGACTTAGAGACCTAAATTTCTTTCGGCGAAAGTGCTGTTTTCACAGTGCTAAGTACTCCCAACTCTATCAACAATGTAGGTTTTACCAGTTTTCTAAGTCTCTCTTATTTTCTTGTACTTATTCTTGGAATTCTCTGTGTAAACCTCTCTAACTTTTCTAGGTAGATGAATCACTGTGTACTTTCTCTTGTTTCTATCTGTTACCAATCTTGAGAAACTCATACATTCTCTGTTGACTGTTTCACGGACTTACAGTACTAAATTTCCTTCGGCGAAAGTGCTTTTTCACAGTGCTAAGTACTCCCAACTCTATCAACAATGTAGGTTTTACCAGTTTTCTAAGTCTCTCTTATTTTCTTGTACTTATACTTGGAATTCTCTGTGTAAACCTCTGTAACTTCTCTAGGTAGATGAATCACTGTGTACTTTCTGTTGTTTCTATCTCTTACCAATCTTGAGAAACTCATACATTCTCTGTTCACTGTTTCACGGAGTTACAGAACTAAATTTCCTTCGGCGAAAATGCTGTTTTCACAGTGCTAAGTACTCCCCACTCTATCAACAATGTAGGTTTTGCCAGTTTTCTAAGTCTCTCTTATTTTCTTGTACTTATACTTGGAATTCTCTGTGTAAACCTCTGTAACTTCTCTAGGTATATGAATCACTGTGTACTTTCTCTTGTTTCTATCTGTTAACAATCTTGAGAAACTCATACATTCTCTGTTCACTGTTTCAGGGACTTAGAGAACTAAATTTCCTTCGACGAAAGTGCTGTTTTCACAGTGCTAAGTACTCCCAACTCTATCAACAATGTAGGTTTTGCCAGTTTTCTAAGTCTCTCTTATTTTCTTGTACTTATCCTTGGAATTCTCTGTGTAAACCTCTGTAACTTTTCTAGGTAGATGAATCACTGTGTACTTTCTCTTGTTTCTATCTGTTACCAATCTTGAGAAACTCATACATTCTCTGTTAACTGTTTCACGGACTTACAGAACTAAATTTCCTTCGGCGAAAGTGCTGTTTTCTCAGTGCTAAGTACTCCCAACTCTATCAACAATGTAGGTTTTACCAGTTTTCTAAGTCTCTCTTATTTTCTTGTACTTATACTTGGAATTCTCTGTGTAAACCTCTGTAACTTTTCTAGGTAGATGAATCACTGTGTACTTTCTCTTGTTTCTATCTGTTACCAATCTTGAGAAACTCATACATTCTCTGCTCACTGTTTCGCGGACTTAGAGAACTAAATTTCCTTCTGCGAATGTGGTGTTTTCACAGTGCTAAGTACTGCCAACTCTATCAACAATGTAGGTTTTACCAGTTTTCTAAGTCTCTCTCATTTTCTTGTACTTATACTTGGAAATCTCTGTGTAAACCTCTGTAACTTCTCTAGGTAGATGAATCACTGTGTACTTTCTCTTGTTTCTGTTACCAATCTTGAGGAACTCATACATTCTCTGTTCACTATTTTCCAGTCTTAGAAAACTAGATTTCTTTCTGCAAAAGTGCTGTTTTCACAGTGCTAAGTACTCCCAACTCTATCAACAATGTAGGTTTTACCAGTTTTCTAAGTCTCTCTTATTTTCTTGTACTTATACTTGGAATTTTCTGTGTAAACCTCTGTAACTTTTCTAGGTAGATGAATCACTGTGTACTTTCTCTTGTTTCTATCTGTTACCAATCTTGAGAAACTCATACATTCTCTGTTCACTGTTTCGCGGACTTAGAGAACTAAATTTCTTTCGGCGAAAGTGTTGTTTTCACAGTGATAAGTACTCCCAACTCTATCAACAATGTAGGTTTTACCAGTTTTCTAAGTCTCTCTTATTGTCTTGTACTTATACTTGGAATTCTCTGTGTAAACCTCTGTAACTTTTCTAGGTAGATGAATCACTGTGTACTTTCTCTTGTTTCTATCTGTTACCAAACTTGAGAAACTCATACATTCTCTGTTCACTGTTTCACGGGCTGAGAGAACTAAATTTCCTTCTGCGAAAGTGGTGTTTTCACAGTGCTAAGTACTGCCAACTCTATCAACAATGTAGGTTTTACCTGTTTTCTAAGTCTCTCTCATTTTCTTGTACTTATACTTGGAATTCTCTGTGTAAACTTCTGTAACTTCTCTAGGTAAATGAATCACTGTGTACTTTCTCTTGTTTCTATCTGTTACCAATCTTGAGAAACTCATACATTCTCTGTTCACTGTTTCCCAGTGTTAGAGAAGTAGGTTTCTTTCTGTGAAAGTGCTGTTTTCACAGTGCTAAGTACTCCCAACTGTATGAACAATGTAGGTTTTACGAGTTTTCTAAGTCTCTCTTATTTTCTTGTACTTATCCTTGGAATTCTCTGTGTAAACCTCTGTAACTTTTCTAGGTAGATGAATCACTGTGTACTTTCTCTTGTTTCTATCTGTTTTCAATCTTGAGAAACTCATACATTCACTGTTCACTGTTTCACGGACGTAGAGAACTAACATTCCTACGGCGAAAGTGCTGTTTTCACAGTGCTAAGTACTCCCAACTCTATCAACAATGTAGGTTGTACCAGTTTTCTAAGTCTCTCTTATTTTCTTGTACTTATCCTTGGAACTCTCTGTGTAAACCTCTGTAACTTTTCTAGATAGATGAATCACTGTGTACTTTCTCTTGTTTCTATCTGTTACCAATCTTGAGAAACTCATACATTCTCTGTTAAGTGTTTCACGGACTTACAGAACTAAATTTCCTTCGGCGAAAGTGCTGTTATCTCAGTGCTAAGTACTCCCAACTCTATCAACAATGTAGATTTTACCAGTTTTCTAAGTCTCTCTTATTTTCTTGTACTTATCCTTGGAATTCTTTGTGTAGGCTTAGGGTTAGGGTTAGGGTTGGGGTTAGGGTTGGGGTTAGGGTTAGGGTTAGGGTTAGGGTTAGGGTTAGGGTTAGGGTTAGGATTAGGGTTAGGGTTAGGGTTAGGGTTAGGGTTAGGGTTAGGCTTAGGGTTAGGGTTAGGGTTAGGGTTAGGGTTAGGGTTAGGGTTAGGGTT